>OX456525.1:42013471-42388471 GCA_949748255.1 Eustalomyia histrio | reverse complement strand
CATGCATAAAATAATTGTAGAGATGCGGAGCTAAAATAGAGCCTTGTGGAACACCACAGTTAACATTACCAAAACTAGTTAAATTGTTATTAAATTGTAAGTAAAACATCCGATCAGAAAAGAAACTATTAAACATTTTAACAATAGAAGGATCAAACCCGATTCTAATCATCTTAAAGAGAATTCCATGATGATATGCATGATCAAATGCTTTTTCAACATCTAAAGACACTGCCACTGTGCATTGCTTAACACGAAGATGATTAACAATATCATTCTGAAATTTAAGTAATGCATCAACAGTAGAATGTCCCTTTTTAAATCCAAATTGCAAATCTGATATATAGGAATCTGTTATTCCTAAATCCATTTTTATTCGTAAGACTTTTTCTAAAAGCTTTCCTAAATTTGAAAGTAAAGAAATAGGTCTCAAATTATTTATTTCAATATTATTTGTTTTTTTTTTTTTTTTTGAATTGGAATGATTTTAGAAATTTTCCACTCATCTGGATAGTATGAGTTATTAATGCAGTGATTAAATATTACAGTAAGAAATTCAACTGCTTTCATTGGGAACTTTCTTAAAATAAAACTCGAAATATTATCTGAACCAAAAGGCTTCTTGTTATTAATACTTTTTCTATGATTTAACAACTCATCCATAGTAACCAATCTAGAACAATTTTGGGTATTAAGAGCAGAAAAATTGGTATCAAAAATAAAAAGATGGTCGTGAGCATTAGAAATTGTCTCATTAACAACATGAACAATATTTGAGACATCTCTATTAGGAACAGAGCTACTATAAATCTGAGAAAAGTGTTTTTTTAACTTATCTAATTTTTGAGCTTCATCATCCAAAATAACACCATTAACTGCCAGATTTTTTGCACAATTATTCTTGTTGTAACCAACAATCTTATAAATCTTCCTAGGAGCAGTTGGACCTGCTCTAATATTCTTAAGCTTTTCACTAAATAATTTAGATTGTTCCAATTCTACTTGCCTTTTAATAATAACACTTATTAATTTAATTTGTTTTGATAATAAAATATAATTAGGATTCTTACGACTAAGAGTTCTATAATAAATTCTCTTTATATCTTTCTGCCAATTATACTTAATCTTAAACAATTTTTTAAATGTTATCAGATACTAAAAATTTTCTACTTCCCATATTAATTTTTTCAGAGTGTATATTAGTTAGGAAATTAATAGTAGTAGAAAATTCATCAATATAATAATCAATTTCTGAGTTTGAAAGGTTAAAAGAAGAGTCTGGAAAATGGATCAATTGAGAAAATGTTTAAATGTCATATGAATGTTTTTTTTTTCAAGACCCTTTGTATTAAAAACAAACTGACTGAACTGATAAAATTTTTCATTTTATAAAAACAAGCCAATATTATGACTGTAAATGTCAAAGTCTTGTTTTATTTGATGTATAATTATTTATTGATTGTTGTCATTATTTTATGGTTGCATAATATGATATATTTTTAATAGAATTTTTGTGACTACAGTATGGTTACAGTCAATCATGCATAAAATAGAAGGTGGCAATCATGAAATAATTTACTATCATAATGATAGTAGCGACCATGCTGATGGTTAGAAAACCAATAATTTGATTGTAACAAACATAGTAGCAGTGATCATGTTGCAACCATGTTTTTTCTCTGTTTGTTGTTACTTATATTAATTTTAAATTAATGGGTTCCATGTAACAGTATGTAGAAATGATGTGGTTGGGAATCGATTGTAAAAAAAATTGAGCTTTTCGATTTTAAAAGAATTTGATTTTAATTTTTTTTGTGAGTGCTTCATTTTCTGAGCTTTTTTTACCACTTCTTTTTATCAAAAGTTAAAAAGTTAGGAAGTTTTAAGAAAAGTAATGGAGAAAATCCACATTAAAAGTTAAACCGATTATTCGACCTATTTTAACCAATTATTCGCGTCGAGTAATTATTTGGTTTTAAATTATTTATTTCAACATTAACAGAAATACAGGGTGGCGCAAAAATAACCTTCCGATGATTTTTGGCTGTAATTAAAAAAAAAAAATTAAAAACTTTGATTCTTCTTGTGGATTATTTTTATTTGGTCTTTTAATTTTTTTTACATCAAGTCGAGAATATGATGTCATGTAAATGGCCGCCGCCACAGTTGATTGTCATTTGAGCCCTTTTTATGGCATTTTCCATCACTTTGACCAAAACTTCCGGCGATAGGTCCTCACATTCTTGACGGATATTGTCTTTAAGAGCTGCAAGAGTCTGAGGCTTGTTGACATAAACCCGCAACTTCAAAAAGCCCCACAAATCAGCGATCTTGCTGGCCAGTGCAAATCGCCAAAACGGGAGATTAGGCGCCCGGGAAATGCATCCTTCAGCATATCGGTTGTGGCACGTGCAGTGTGTGGCGTTGCACCGTCCTGTTGGAACCACATGTTTTCAAATCCCAATTCATTAAATTGCGGCAAAAAGAACTCGTTGATCATTGCTCTGTAGCGCTCACCATTCACAGTAACCGTTTGGCCCGCGACGTCTTCGAAGAAAAAAGGTCCGATGACTCCTCCAGCGAAAACAGCACACCATACAGTGACTTTGAGCGGGTGTAATGGCTCTTCGTGGGTTACACGCAGATTTTCGGTGCCCCAGAAGCGTAAATTTTGCTTATTTACGTACCCGCTAAGATGGAAATGGGCCTCATCACTCATGATTATTTTTGATGAAAAATCATGTTCATTATTGCTCAAATAAATAGTCACCAATATTCCGCGTTCTGGAGCAGTGTAGCGTAACATTGTTTATTAACGTGTATTTCGCATGTGTTTACTACACAAATGTCAAAACAGAACTGACATTAGGGGCCAATCGCAAAATTTATAGCATTTTCTGATAGGAGGATTACTTTTGCGCCACCTTGTAGAGGAAATTTATCAAGGAATTTGGTAGAAATTTCAATTAAAATTCAGCTTAAATTTATTCATATATAAAAAAAATTAATAATATTTAACAGTTTGTTTTTTTGCTGTTTTTGACTTACTTATCAGCTGTTTTAATTTGCTACTTGCAGCAAATTTTTTAGCTGGGGGAGTTTTTTTTTTAAATTTTTCAGTATATTTTTCTGTTATTAACACACATTTATCCCCATCAGTGTATTATAGCAAAAGGTGGATATACCATATAATCATATCATATAATATAATTAAATAACCATAATTTCACCATAATATGGTCCCTACAGTTATACTATGATTTGAAATTATGAAAAAGTTCTTTAAATTTAATAATATTTCTTTAAGAAATGTATTGAAAGAAAAATTGTTTAAATTCCAAGGATATTTTCAATAAAAAAACAAAGATTTGTTAGACTTTTTCTACTAGAAAAATTCTTAGATTCTATGGACATTTTAAAGATTTTTTTAAATTACCCTTAGAGTCTTAATATTTTTCTTTAAAAAAAGTCCTCAGAGTCTAAGAATTTTTTATAATCTAAGTTTTTTTTAAGAATATACGATTTTTTTAGTAAATACATGGTATCAAATACTTACCAGCTTATTTACTCGCTTAGTTTATTTTGTTTGCAATAATTAGTCATTATCTTTTCACTTACAAAAACACAAAGTCATTACCCTTTTGCTTACAAACAGCCAAAAAATAATGATTACCCATTACCTTCTGGACATCGCGAACAAAAGTAATTAAGCGGGGAAATAGGCTGGTAAGTAGTTAATACTATGTTTTGTCTGGCAGTTTACATAATCTGAAAATTTTACTTTGAGGAAAAGTCCATAGAATCTGAAAATGTTTCTAACAGAAAAATTTATAAAAGACTAGTATTTTGCACAAAACAACTCGTGGGTTCTACAGACTTTTTCTTAAAAAAAATATTTTATTAATATTCTGAGTACATTTTTCACAATAAAGTCATGATTTTACAAGAAATGAATTAATAAACATATTTTTTTTATTAATTTTATAAAAAAAAAAATTGAGACATCCCAGCAAAAACAAAAGTAGCAAAAGAAGAGAAAAAGAAGCAGTGATTTTGATTCCGGTGTTGTGAAAATTTGGATCGGAACCAATGATTTTTACATAGGGGTGTCATAGGGTGGAAGTTTTCTTTTATGATCCTTTTTCATTGCATCTAATTAGCATCTTCTTATGGTTTATTGAAAAATTAAATCTTTTGTTCTTCCCAAATTAATTTTGAATTTGTATTTTAGATTTCTACAGGACATCAGTAATCGAGCCTAAGCCTCAGTTTCACAATCTCCCGTTAGCTTCTACCTGGGAATTTAACTGACACATTTGTTGTTGTTTCCTATACAAAGTTTGGGTTTTACTGTTCGTTAAATTTAAGCGGGAAATTCAGAAATTCAAAAATACAATAAATTTTTGACTTTTTGTAGCGTCATGGATTTGAAAAGTGTTTAATTTATTAAAAATCACATTTTTATAAGTTGTGAAAAAAAACTTCCTTAGAAGAGAAAAATCTGAACTAAACGATATTTTAGAATCAATGAAAAATTAATTCCCTAAGAATCACTTCCATTTATTTTTGCTGGGCATATAAAATCTTTATATAGACGCTTTTTGACAATGAATTTTTTCGACAATGAATTGATTGGTGTATATTATAGGGATATACATATGTATGTATAAGGCAATTTCGAAAATAACGCCACCCAGGTGAAAATTATCATATATTATTATTTTTACATGGCTGACTGAACTGATATAATTTTTTTATGGCAACAAGATAGTATTATGACGGTAACTGTCGAAGTTATATTTATTTGATTTCTAATTATTCATTGATTTCTGTCAGCATTTTATAGTTATATTATTATCATATTTTTTATACACTCAGAAAAAAAGTTAGTAGAAAAATTTGTAAACTGTTTTCAATTCCACTTTAGAATTTTTTACTTATTTATTGTAAAAAAATTATTATTTAGCAAATATTTTTGCTATTTACATTTTACAAATTACAGAATTTTTACAGAATTTTTACAAATTTTTGTTGCTAATTTCAGAAATTATTTTACAAATTTTTGAAAACCGATTTGCTTAAATTCGCAAAAAAAATTTACTAATTTTAAAAAGTGGATATTGAAGGAAATGTTATTTCTAATTAAAACTTACACCTACAAACTTAAATTGCCTAAAAATGTTACATAGATTAAAAAAAGAGATCGGAAGTGAATATACCGACTCATATCTAAAAATAGGACATCCACTTAAAGTAGCACTAAAAGGCTTTTTTAGTTTTAAAAATCAGCCCTAAAAACAATTAAAATTTGACCTTGAAATTAAAAAAAAAAATTACTTAAATATTTTTCAAAACAAAAATTACCAAATTAAAACAATTTTTTAATTTTGTCTAAAATATTTTTGGAAAATAAAATAAAAAATTTTGATGCTCGATAAAAAAAAATTAAATTTTGTACTAATATTAAAAATATTTAGTAAATTTTTGTTGCTGATTTTAGCAAACAGATTTTAAATTCCACTTTACAAAAAGTTTATTTAAATTTAATAGCGGCAGCTAATTTTTTCTACAAATTTCATTGTACTACACGTCAGCAGACATGTGTTGCTAAGATTAGCAAAAAAAAATACCACTAGGCTCAAATTAGCAAAATTTTCCGTAACAACAGCAAAATAATTAGTTGCCATTACAGACATTTTTTTGGTAAGTGTAGTCAGAATAATGTGGTAATTATGAATATTTGTTTAAAAACCAATAACTTAATTGTGACAACCATATCCGAATGCAGCAAGCATAATACAGTAGCAGTGATCATGTTGCAACCATGTTTATTCTCCGCGTCTAGATTTTCATAACCATCTGAATAAAAACAAAAATTCTTGAATAATGCTCAATTTACACTACACTTAAAAACTACATAGTAGTTTTTAAAAACTTACAAGTGGTTTTCAAAAGCTACTTGTTTTGAGTTAAATCTAGTTAAAGAATACAAATGAAATATGTTTTCTATTTTAGATTGGTTTAGATTTTTTTATTTTTAAATCATTAGCTGGATTAAAATTATTTCCCTTAAAAAAATAATTCTATTCGAAACGAAAATCATTTCATACCAACATTTTGCTGTACAAAAACCTTTTAAAACAAGTAAGAGCGGCTAAATTCGGCTATGCCGAATCTTATTTACCCTTCACTATGGTTGGGAAAAAACTGAATTTTATATATGGACATATATGGAATGGACAGATTTATATACGGACGCCTTTAAGAGGAAATTAACCATTTAGTTTGGTGATAAAACTTGGACTCGGGAAGATTTATGGTTCCAGAAAATAGGTATTTAAAAAAATTTTATGTTGTGGGCATAACTTTTTTGTATCTGAACCGATATTTCCGAGTTTTTTCCGCAAATATGTTATACTAAAGATCTTCGATCTTTTGCTATATAAGACGTATCCATATGTCATATTACAGCTCTAGAATAGTGTTTGTTGTTTGTGTATAAAAGGTGAAAAGGTGAAAGAAAAGAATTTCAACAAATCTAGTGCAGTTCACTAGAACTGCATGTGTTTTATTTCTACAAAAACGTTTGATTTAGCTGGCAAATTTGCATTTGGGATTTTATTTCGCTTTTTTATTAAAAATATTTCTTTAGCTTAATTTTAAAAATTTGAAGGAAAATAGTTTATAATTTTTTTTTTATAAATTATTATAAGTTATGACCTAAAATAGTTGCACTCAAAGGGAAATTATGTATAAAATTTTCTTAATATATGAGAAATAAAATGGTTTAAAAATCTTTTTATAAATTCTTTTAAATCGGAGTAAAAAATAGAAATAAAACCGTTTGTATTTTGTTTGTATCAGAGGGTTTTTATAAAAATTTTGATGTTTTTAGCCTATTTATGGATTATTTAATTATTAATATAAAATTTTATTTAAATTAATTATTAAATGTTAAAAAAAAAAACAAAAAATAAACAAAAAAAAAAATATCTTAATAAAATAAAAAAAAAATGTACAAAAAAAGTGAATTGACCGGGATTCGAACCCGCGACCCTTCCACCTGTGGTGAAGGGTATAAAAACGTTTGTATTTTGTTTGTATCAGAGGGTTTTTAAAAAAAATTTGATGTTTTTAGCCTATTTATGGATTATTTAATTATTAATATAAAATTTTATTTAAATTAATTATTAAATGTTAAAAAAAAAACAAAAATAAACAAAAAAAAAAGTCTTAAAGAAAAAAAAATGTACAAAAAAAAGTGAATTGACCAGGATTCGAACCCGCGGCCTTAGAGAGAAAAAGTATTTGTGACATAGCGTCTAGACAACTGAGCTATTGAAGCTCACACAAAATCATCGTCAATAGAGGTACATATATAAAAGTCTTCGTTCATTAGAGATTTGTTTAGTTTTTATTTAAATGACAAATCTTTGTATGTGTGTTGTTTGTGTATAAAAGGTGGAGATGAAAGAAAAGAATTTTAACACATGGTTGTGTTTGTTATGCGTAAAATTCTACATACATATTAAACAAAGGGATTTTACGGAAAAAATTAGAGGTAGTCCTGGTTTTTTGCTAATATCTCAGCCATTTATTAACCGATCTGTCTGATTTTCAATAGCAAACAGAAATGGATCACATGTAACAGAAATAAATCACAATCAAGTCCTCATCATGTCTGGGTTCTTCGGAAAACCCATTTCAATACACAGACATACATCGTTAAATCAACTTCTCTCTTCATAAGGACCCAGAATATATATACTTTATAGGGTCTAAGATCAATATTGAAGAAATTACAAACGGAATGACAAACTTATATATACCCTTCCACCTGTGGTGAAGGGTATAAAAATCGGTTATTTTTAACACTTAAATAAAACTAGCAAACCAAAATTTAACAAAATACTGTGGACGTTTTGGCTACGGGAAAACTTATTTTCATTACCCTAACTCTATCAAAGTAGTGCTTAATGACAAAACTTTCAAAAAGATGATATTTAAATTTAGGGGACATGTACAAGAGCTGGCCTAATTTTCTAAAAATGTCTCATGTCTATATAAATATCTTGCTCTCAGGTAACGAACTTGAGCATTATAATTTTGAAAAGCCCTCAGTGCGTATGAGTGATTTTATATAGATTTTAATATTCATCATACGTCCTGCACGGAAAGTAACCAATGTAAATACTTCGATTTTGTTGAAATTTGGATATGTGATGGAAAATAAAAAATGGACCTGTCTCGGCGTTTTGGCCACCTGAAAATTTAAAGCGGTCAAAAAGCAGCTAAGAGTATAAACTTTGCATTATATTTTGTTTATTTAGCTGTTTAGGGTATCGTTAGGAATAGACTTTGAAGGGTAACTCTTTTTAAACTTTTTCCTTTTTTAAATTGTCTATTGTAAAATTTTAAAAAATTTTTGTTTTGCATAAAGAAGTACTACTATGGCTGCTAAATTAACATATTTTATCTCTTATCAATTAAATATTTGGTATAGACATAATTCAACGAATATTATGAATACAAACATAAAAACCAATTTCTAATTAAATTGATTTATTATACACTAGAAATTTAAAACTATAACTATAATGTGAACGTGGGCCTGTTACGATTATTAGTTTAAGCAACTTACCCAAGTGAGTAATTGCAAAATGTAATTGAGATCGCCCAGATCTGTAGTAACGCACCTGATGAGACGAATAATATTTCAAATTAAAAGTTAGAGATCGTAAAAAACGTTATAATTTTAAATTTTATATGTATATAAATATACATTTTTTTTGTTTATAAAAAAATTTAACTTTTTTTACAAAAACTTATTTAAGAATTGATCCTAAATTTCTTACTTTAGAACTCTAAGACCACATTCATGAACTGCTTATTTAGTGAGCACTCTGCTTTGGAAAAATCCTTTAGCAAAAATATTATTGAAAACAATGTAACAGAAAACAAAGGGAATTTTAATTTTTATTCAAATTAAAATTAAATTTTACAGGTTGGTTGAAAAGTTCCTGCGCTCACCAAGAGATGGCACTGCTAGCTTAAAACTTTTTTTTTTCAAGTTGATATAACTGTCCTGAGAACACATGCAAAGTTGCAAGTCATTCTGTCAATTCTTTCTTTGTTTACAAGCCATTTGAAAAAATTGAATATCGTGCAGTCATTAGATTCTTTGTTTTGAAGGTTTAAAAGCAAAGGAAATTTATGAACAATTGTTGGAAGTGTATAGGGAGTCGTCAGCTTCAAAACGCACCGTTGAATTTTGTGCTGGTAGATTTAAACGTGGTCGTACCAGCCTTGAAGACGATCCACGCGAAGGACGACCAAAAACTGCAACCAAAGCAGAAATCATTGAGCAGGTACATAATATGGTTAGTGAAGATCCAAGATTGACTAAGCGTGAAATTCCTAATGCCATAGGCATCTCAGACGAACGAGTACACCATATTTTACATAAGAATTACGTATGAAAAAACTGTTTGGAAAGTAAGTGCCGCACACATTAACAATTCAACAAAAACTGGATCGAAAACAAATTTCTCAGCGTAATTTAGAGCGTTTTAAGCCGAATAAAACCGACTTATTGCGTCGTTTTATAACTATGGATGAGACTTGGATCTACCACCATGATCCTTAATTGAAAGAAGAACGTTTACAGTGGACTGAAGCTGGTTGTTCAGCTCCAAAGCAGGTGAAGTCACAACGATCAGGAAAGAAGGTTATGGCATCAGTTTTTTGGGATGCAAAAGGAGTTTTGTTGATTGATTATCTTGAGAAAGGTAAAACAATTAACTCTGAATATTATTGCAGCCTTTTGGATTAGCTGGATGAAAAAATTCGTGAGAAAAGACCTGGTTTAAAAAAGAAAAAAATAATTTTTCATCAAGACAAGGCACCTGCTCACAAAAGTGTTTTGACGATGGCTAAATTCAAAGAATTAAAGCACGAATTGCTTGAACATCCACCGTATTCACCAGATTTGGCTCCCAGTGACTACAATTCCTTCGTGGAAAGCATTTTTCGTCGAATGAAGAGGCCATAGCAGCCGTAGACGGTTATTTTGCAGAGCTTCCGGAAAACAAATATAAGGATGGGATAAAATTATTGGAAGATCATTGGAACAAGTGTATTGAGCTTCTAGGAGATTATATTGAATAAAAAAATATATTTCGTAACAAAAAAAGTATTCTTTCATTTCGAGCGCAGGAACTTTTCAACCAACCTGTACACATATTTTCTGAATCAACATTTTTTTTTTTTGCTAATATTTAGCAAATAATCATTTCTGTTTACTAATATTATTTTCTGAATATTTATTATCATCTAAAAATATGACAAATAAAATAAAAAAACCAAAATCAAAAGAAAATTTCTTCTATATGTACTAACTTTTCACTTTAGGCTCTTTTCTATTCAATCAGAATTCTTTTTCCCTCAATCGGCTTTAGTTATTTCATATCATTATCCTAGCAAAATAATATCTGGTTTTCATTAAATAACAAAAACAATAATATAGAAGAAGGGTATTAGTAGAAAGTAGTATTTAATATAAAAAAAACTCTATGAACTCTTATAGGGATAAGTGTGTAAAAATTTAATGAATATAATTATCATCATTATAAAATCATAAAATTCAATATGCACCTATCATCCTTTAAAAGATAAATATGTATGTATGCACATTAGAGTGGACTTATAAATGGGAAACATTTTGACATGGAAATTCATGTTATATTTTGAACTTTTTCAATATTTTGTATTCCTTCCTTCAGATATAAAATGCTTTATTATTGATAATACTGATATACAATTTTCTCAACGGATTTATTTACAGTCATTAATTTAAACTCGACGTAATTAAAATTTCAGTCCGTTCTCTTGTATTCATAAGCACCTACTTGTTAGTTGTCATTACTAAGCCAAGTCGTAGAGATTATTATTTTTTCATATAATGTTGTATAAGTTAGCAAAAAAAAATTAAAAATATACGTAGAGAGACCAGATGTTTAAGACAAAATGTATATTTCAAAAATTCTCATCCGTGTCAGAGAAACATTTAAATATGTATTATTTTTACGTGCTGTGAATTAAATCGTTTTATTTTATAGGTATTTTGGGTAGTACACTTGAAAATATGAAATTTATATCACATGAAAGAAATATTTCACTTGGAGGAAAAAAAATACATTTTATGGAACCATAAATTTTTCAATAAAATTATATTAATTCGTATGCCCAGAATACATTATGTAATATTAATTTTTTTTAATCCACAATTTTTTATTGGATATTCCGCAATATTTGAAAAAAAAACTTTAATAAAATCGGTGACCAACAACTAAACGCAGAGAAAAAATGGTTGGGACAATAACATTCGAAGAGCATCATATATTTAATTGGGGATTATTATTGTGCCAATCTTAGTGGTACTTTAATATAGTTATCATAGTATGATAATAAAATAACGACAATTTTACTATTATATGGTCCCTACAGTTTCAATATGATTCGAAACTCTAAAAAAGATTATTTCTTTAAGAAATGATTTTCCTACACGCAGAGAAAAAACATAGTTGCAACATGATCACTGCTACTATATTGTGCTTGCTGCAATAGGGTATGGTTGTCACAACCATATTATTGGTTGTCTAACCATCAACATGGTCGCTACCATCATTATTATAGTAAATATTTCACTCTTTTATGATTGCCACCTTCTATTTTATAACATGATTGGCTGTAACCATACTGTGGTAACAAATATTCTGACTATGAAAAAAATATGATAATTATGCAACGATAAAATGCTGGCAACAATCAAAGAATAATTATACATCAAATAAAACATGACCTTGACATTTATGCCTGGTTTTCATTATGTCATATGAACTGACAACAAAAACTGACTCAAATGAATTGTCGTCATTTTGTGTCATATGCGTTTTCATTACATCTTAAAAACTGACAATAAGTCGATAACGCAGAGCGTGTCAAAGACTTATGTCAAATTTTGGTGTCAGTTGACTGACACACCGTTTTCATTACAAAGGTCAAATATGATGAGGCGAGCGAAAAGCTGATTAGAAAATATTAATTTGTGTTCAATAAAAAGTGGAAAAATTAAAAATGATAAAAAAGAAATAAATGGCTATAGCTAGTGCGGCGTTTTGTGTTATTACATTACCATTTCATTCTTTATTTAAAAAATTTCCATTGCAATTAATTTTTCCAGCAAAAAAAAAAAAAAAAAAAACAGCTTTGCGATCGTCAAACAAAAAAAAAAAAAATTGACAACTTGTTGTCAATTTTATTTTAGATAAAAAATGCTGCCATATCTGTTGACAAACTGAAATTTGACGTTTTCACTTGTCCGTCATTTTAGACGGCAGTTGGTATGTATAAATGACTGCAAACTCAGATGACACCATATGACAACCCGTTTTCATACAATTTCCAATATTTTGGACAAATTGACGTTAAAAATGACATAGTGAAAACCATGCATTACAGTCATAATACGAGTATTGTCTTGTTTTCATAAAAACCAAAATGTCCTAAAAAACAATCATATATTGTTTTCTAAAACTGGACAAATATCAGTTGGGTAGAAAATACCTTCCATGTGGCATTAAAACATTTCATCAATTGACCTATTAAGATCCAGTTTATTTTTTTTTTTTTTAAACTTTAGAAGATTTTTTTTTAGGGTTTTTTTTCGAAAATTCCTCATACATGTAATATTATTTACAATAATCAATTCATTGTCAAAAAGATTTTATATAAAGATTTTATGTGGATCATATTATGATAATCCAGAAATCATAATATAGTTATGGGGACCATAATGTAATAATATTTTGAGAATACTATGATTACATGTAATAATATTATGATAAATTCAACATCATAATATGTTTATTTAGAATCATAATATGGTAATTTTTGGATCATAATATAACTGTAGGGTCAGTATTATGGTAAAATTATATATATTTTATTGTCATAACATGATAACCATAATATAGTACGACTATGGTTGGTGCAATCATAAAGCCAAAAATATATGATGCTCTTCGAATATGATTCTCCCAACCATGTTTTTTCTTTGCGTGTAAAGAAAAATATTGATATTAAGGACTTTTTTAAGAAAACTTCTTTGATGGTATTTTTTAAAGAAAACGACTTAAAAAAATTTTCTAAGCTCTAAGGACAGTTTAAATAAAAAAAAAAAAAATTCTATGAACTTTTCCTAATAGAAAAATTTTTTGATCCTAAGAGTCTCAAATTTTTTTTTTTTTCAGAATAGGTCTTTAGAATATTTCTACACTCTAATTAATTTCTGTTGAAATTTACCCAACTTTAGTAGGAAACTGTACTTCTAGTATAAGTTGGGTAAATTTACTCTGTGTGCGTAAATAAAAAAATACACACATTATGTGTAAGTTGATAAACACAAAATTGGTAAAATTACATTAAAAGTGCGTAAAAATTCAATAAAATTTTAAAATTAAAGAGTAAATTCACCAAATTTATGCGTAAAGAAACACGATTTTCCTGTAAATGTGCATAAAAATGCGGAAAATTCCTACAAAAATGAGCACATTTTCTACCATGATACTGGAAATAATAAAGCAAAAAAATTTTTGTTTTGTGTTAAAAAACAATAAATTTATTATTTAGAAATTCCAAATAATTGATAAATTTAAAAAACTAATGCAAGAATAAAAACAATAAATATATTGTTAAGAAATTCCAAATAATTGATAAATTTAAAAAAACTAATGAATCTATTTTTTAGGTTTGAAAATTGTATCGATTTTTTTTTTTTCAATTTCAAAATGTCATATTTTTTTTTTTACTACTATAAGTTAGTATATTTACAATCTTTGTGCGTAAAATTTTTATTTAACAAAACAATACTAATTTTAGGCATAATATGTTTAATTGTAAACATATAGTGTCTAAAAATACAGCGTGTTTGTATTATTGTATATGAAAGTGTGCATAAAAAAGTTTTACGCATTTGGTGTTTATATTTACCCAATTTTCGTAATATTAAATAAAACTTTGCCTATTTTTTAGTAGTAATTTTACAAGCATTTTTTAGAGTGTACTTAAAAAAGTCCTTAGTATCTAAGTATTTTTCAAGATGAAAAGTCCTCAGAAACTAAAAATTTTTTTATTTAAAGAAAGGCTTTAGAATCTAGGTCTTTTTTAAATTCATGAATTTTTATCTGTGCAGAATCTACGAATTTTACCTTAATGAGAAAACCATAGAATCTAACAATGTCACTATCAGAAAAACTTCTAATTCCAGTATTTTGGATAACTAAACCTTTTTCTACAAAATAACTCTTGGGTTCTGCAGTCTTTTTCTTATAATAAAGACGTTGTTTTATGAATTAATAAGCATATTTTTGTTAATAAAAATTATTATTGCTTCTATTAAAAAAAAAAATTAAAAAATATAAAATCTTTATATAGAATCTTTTTAACAATGAATGTTTTTTCTCTGCGTGAAGTGGAATATACATATAATCTCAAAAGACTTCATTACGCAAATACCAGGAATGCGGGTTTATATGGGGAATAGTTCCATATATGGTCCGATTTTTTTTTTAAATTTTGGCGAAATAATTTATGATTCCATGTAGCATTCACAATCCAAAGTAGATTCAAAAACAAACAAAAAATACAAAAACGGAAGCAATTTTTAATATATGATAAAATCATTAATTTTTAAGGAATTTGTAGATAAACTTTTAACATTTATTTTTATTGATTAATCATTTGTTTCTTACGGATATGTCAGTTGTTTTTACAATATTTAAATATAAATAAAAAAAGCCGTTTAATTTAAATGAAAAAAGTGGACCGTAAAAAGTAGAAAGTAAGCAGACCGGTTTTTAAATGAAATATCATTTCTTGTAAATGGCATTTACTGTTATTTAACTTACATACTAAAGGGTGGTTACATTTTAAGGGCCGATATTGATTTTGAATGAAACACAAATTATTAAGGAAGTTATTGTCATTTCTTTTTATTATGATAATATGGTATGGTTTAATTATGTATGGAACAAAATATCGGCCAAATGGCAGCCGCGACCTCGGCCGATGGTCCAAATTTTCGATGACGCTTAGGCATAATTGAGGTTCTATGGCGTTAATGTCCTTTAGCTCTTGAATTGTTGCTGCCTTAGCGATATACACGTTTTCTTTCAAATAACCCCAAAGAAAGAAGTCCAACGGTGTCAAATCACATGATCTTGTCGGCCAATTGACATCGCCACCACGTGAGATAACACGGCTATTGAATTTGTCGCGCAAAATAGCCATTGTTTCGTTAGCTGTGTGGCAAGTGGCACCGTCCTGTTGAAACCACATATCGTCCAGGGTCATATCCTCAGTTCCTGGATGCAATAAGTTCGTTATCATCTTGCGATAGCAAACACCATTCACGGTAAATGCTTGGCCGTCCTCATGACACACTATCGCGAACAACAGCAATGTTTCCGCAGAACGAACTGGGCGCGCATGCACAGGTGTTTTCACAGACCCGGTTTGCTGAAATTTGCCCACAAATCTCCCGATTGTGGACACATTTGGTTGATTATGCTGACAAAAAAAAAATCACGAAGTGCACGAAATGAATTTTGATTTGAACGTCCATTTTCATAATAAGCCTGAATAACTTTAGCGCGTTGCTCGATTGTGTATCTTTCCATGGTTCAAATTGAGTCAGTCTGAAATTGAGAAATGTCAAATAAAATGCAGAAAAAAACTTGACGTTTAGGTGTGGTTCACACTCAACATCGGCCCTTAAAATTTTACCACCCTTTATTTTAAGTATTGGAATTGAAAATAAAATAATATTTTCAACATTACCAAACTATTGAAAGCAATTTTTCTATTCCAAATACAAGAAAATATATAAAAAGAATTACACTACAAAGGCTTAAGACATTTGAATCCCTGATGGCTTAGAAGTGTAGGCGCAGGCACAAACATGTCTACTATGTGGGTTAATAGGGTATTACAGACACTGAAATTGCCGACTGGTTTTGGCTAAGTTTTGACTCCGACGATCCCGTACCACCATAACTGAACTCGAGGGTTTTTATTTTCAATGCTGGTCAGCCTAATCATATTGAAATCATATGCATATTGCATACACATGATTTCATTTATAGTACTTCAGAACTCTTTAAACTTTTTGGATGGCTTTTGTTTTATATTTGTACTTTGATAAAAACAAATAATCCTCTTTACTTATTGAACTTTAATAAAGTTAATGACTGATTGTGAGTGCATGAATGAGACTCTGTCGATAACGAGATGATGATGATGGCGATATTAACCGATGTTAACATAATGAGTTCATGTTTGTTCAACTCACAAAAAAAAGTAATTAAAAAGTCTGTTAAAAATTTTCATCCGTTGTTTTGGTTTAATTTAGTTATTTAACTAAAGTAAGTTGTTATCTCATATCAAATTTTTATGCTCATATTTAGAAATTTGTATTTCTCAATTTAAAAAATTTTACAGATAATTTTAAAAACAATTTGTGTCTCCGCTAACTGTCCCACATAAAGATGGCGCTATTGGCCCATATTATTATTATTTTTTTTTTAATTGTTAATCATAAGAAATGGACGAAAATTCGTTACTCTGTATTAGTACTTATAAATTAGTTTAGAAATCAGCTATAATAAATATGGGCCCATCTGCTGTTAGATCAGGAGAGTCCAAAAATCCAAACCGTAAGCTTAATTTAATATAAATGAGTTTCCTTTTTCATTTAAAGATTATAAAATTTGTATTTTGTTTATTTTTATTAATCAAATTTTAAATAAAATTATATCCTAATAAATTGTAATTGCCTTTATAGGCTTTTTCCACGAACCTACATCTTTTATCAATTTGCAAAGATGTTATCATTTTCCCAAGAGAATTTTACAGACCAAAAATTCTACATCTGCAAAATATGATACTTTCTCAATTAGTTTCATCTTATATCTTTCGTTATTTTAAGTGTCATCACTAAAAGTAACGGAAAAAAACAATTTTCTCCAATAATAAATGCTGAATAAATGACAGATGAAAGATGTTGCCAATGTAAATTCATGTTTCACGTTATCAACATCTTTCATGTGTTTCACAAAGAATTTTTTATGCCGCGAACTAGGCTAAAACTGGCGAACTTCCGTTTGCCAGGCCATTGCTTTTCATCCAGGCTAATCTCTGTTTAAATTCTTTTATTCATATTTATTGAATATTTTTCAGGTTTGAATTTTTAATATTTCTGTTTAAAAATAACATTGTGTCATTTAAAGTTAATCAATAAAAGGTTTTATTAAAAAAATTTTTGTCTTTTGTGTGATTCGAACTAAAAACTGAAAGACTATTAAAATATGTTATGCACTCAGAATATTATGTAGTTAACTATTTGTAATTTAATAAAAAAGTTGTCCGTTCTATTTAAAAATCAAGGAACATGCATTTATTTTTCAAAGAAATATCTATATTAACTTTTTTATACAGTTATTCGAAATGATTTACTATCATTTACCGATTTTTTTCAGTTTCATTTGTTCTTTTTATTTGTTTGAAATTTAATAAAAATATACCCACAAAACGGAAACTTGTGGTTTATTTGTGTCCGTAACAGTTATTACAAATTTAAATTTTGTTTGCTGTCTGTTTCAAAAAAAAAATATTCAAAAAATTTCAATTTGTTTTTTATTCAAAATTTTTCAATACAATTACAAAAACTTCATAAACACACATACATACACAAACACATTCACACAAAAAGTGTTTATAGCTTCATATGCATACATTCATTTTGTATTGTTCGAGTATATTAAAAAAAGAAAACAAAAAATACAAAAACGGAAATAATTTCAAATAAATGAAAAAAACATTTATTTTTTAAGGATTGGTAGGTAAAATTTTGACATTTATTTTAACTGATTATATCATTTGTTTCTTACGGATGTGTCAGTTGATTAATCAAAATTTAAAAATAAATAACAAATGGATTTAATTTAAATGAAAATTAAGTAGACCGGTTTTCAAATGAAATATCATTTCTTTTAAATGATATTTTCAGTTATTTTAACTTACAAACTTTTTTAAGTGTGCCTCTAGCCACTGCACCGCATTTAGTTGTTGACAAATTTTTAGTATAAAAGTGCATAAGCATAAAAATCCGATATAAAAAACATTTCAGAATTTTATTTCAATAATTTAATTTTGGTTACAAATCTCAATTTTTTTCACAAATGAAAAGAAAAGCATAATTTTTGGGGAATACACAGAAAAAGTTATTAGACACCAGACGAACGGACTGTGTTTCTTGGTCAGCTACGACCTTAAACGACGTTATTTGCACTTTAGCTTAGCATTAAGCCCCATTTGGCGGTTAGCGAGATTTAAGAATCTCGAATATGTTTTTCATGATCTTGCATTAAAGAAGAACATCCCACATAAACTGATTTTGTTTCTTTTTTTCTAATTTAACAAACCTTTATACCAAAAATTAAATTAAAAATTTTTGTTTTTGAACTCTATGTATCTGGCACGAAAATTAGCTAATTTAAGGTTTAGCTAATTTTAGTAAAACTGACAATATATTAAGCTGTATGCTAAAATTAAAAGGAATTTTTAGCTGTTTCTATGGTCATTTTTTTATGAGTGTTTATTAAGAATTACTTTTGTATATCAATACATATATGAAATACCATAGTATGTGAAAAACTGAAAATTAAAAATTAAAAATTAAAAAAGTATAAGTTTGGAAATGCGAAAGTTTAAAATATTTCAAGTGATACAGGTTGGTTGAAAAGTTCCTGCACTCGAAATGAAAGAATATTGTTTTTGTTACGAAATATATTTTTTTATTCAATATAATCTCCTAGAAGCTCAATACACTTGTTTCAATGATCTTCCAATGATTTTATCCCATCCTTATAATGGTTTTCCGGAAGCTCTGCAAAATAACCGTCTACGGCTGCTATGGCCTCTTCATTCGACGAAAAATGCTTTCCACGAAAGAATTGTTTGAGATTTCTGAAGAGATAGTAGTCACTGGGAGCCAAATCTGGTGAATACGGTGGATGTTCAAGCAATTTGTACTTTAATTCTTTGAATTTAGCCATCGTCAAAACACTTTTGTGAGCAGGTGCATTGTCTTGATGATAAATGATTTTCTTATTCTTCAAACCAGGTCTTTTCCCACGAATTTTTTCATCCAGTTGATCCAAAAGGCTGCAATAATATTCAGAGTTGATTGTTTTACCTTTCTGAAGATAATCAATCAACAAAACTCCTTTTGCATCCCAAAAAACTGATGCCATAACCTTCTTTGCTGATCGTTGTGACTTCACCTGCTTTGGAGCTGAACAACCAGCTTCAGTCCACTGTAAACATTCTTGTTTCAATTTAGGATCATGGTGGTAGATCCAAGTCTCATACATAGTTATAAAATGACGCAAGAAGTCGGTTTTATTCGGCTTAAAACGCTCCAAATTACGCTGAGAAATTTGTTTTCGATCCAGTTTTTGTTAAATTGTTAATGTGTGCGGCACTAACTTTCCAAACAGTTTTTTCATACGTAATTCTTCATGTAAAATATGGAGTACTCGTTCGTCTGAGATGCCTGTGGCATTAGCAATTTCACGCTTAGTCAAACTTGGATCTTCACTAATCATATTATGTACCTGCTCAATGATTTCTGCTGTGGTTGCAGTTTTTGCCCAATTGTTCATAAATTTCCTTTGCTTTTAAACCCTTCAAAACAAAGAATCTAATGACTGCACGATATTCAATTTTTTCCATATTAAAAAAAAATCAATGACACGTTAACTTCAAATGGCTTGTAAAAGAATTGACAGAATGACTTACAGTTATACCAACTTGAGAAAAAAAAAGTTTGGAGCTAGCAGTACCATTTCTTGGTGAGCGCAGGAACTTTTCAACCAGCCTGTAAAGTTGTTAAAATAAATAATTAGCAACAAATTAGCGGATTTTTTTAAAAACTATTTTTTTTTATCCAAAACTTTTTAGACAAAACCAATTAAAAATAACCTGCTAATCTAACTGAACCATTCTAATGGATGCTATATATTTTTAATACAAAATTTTAATCAATTTTTTATTGAACCTTTTTTTTAATTTTTTGTATTTTTATCTTACACTTTCCCAATATTTTTCATTAAAACAAGCACAATATTCAAAATTAACAATTAAAGTCTTATTGAAAATCATTTTCAATTCTTTCATTTCTCCCAATTAAACTTTTTATGATATTCCTTTTTTTTTTTGTAAACAAGCATAATATTCCAAATTAACAATTACCCTGTATATTCTTACTTTGAATAGCGTTTATCTCATATCCCCTTGTTGGAATAACAAGAGAGATCTCGTTTTCCATATTGAATTTCTAATAAAGTCCGTATGTGAAGTATTTGTACGGAAATCTATCTTTCTTTACTCTCTATGCCAAATACGAAATTTCATTTAATTCTTGTTTTAAGACAAACAAGTACTAATGCTACAGAAGCAGTTAAACTAAATAAATTCAAAATGCATTGAAAAGAACTACAATTTACATACAGTAAACTTTCTTTTGTTGCAGCAAAACAAAAGAGAACAAACAAAAAAAAATCAAATATAAAAGTAATTAGAGACTAGGGAACATTAGAGGAACAGGAAAAAAAAAATAAATATATGTAAATAAGGGTAAATAGAAGAAATGACGATTACATAGAACTGGGTATTTTAATGTTTGGTTTTAGTTTAACAAAAGCAAAAACAAAGTGAAAAAAGTAAGTCACATAAAGTAAATTTGTCAAAAACAGTGAACAAAAATTTATTTAATTACATTAAAATTTATTTGCATTCATTTAAGATAAAAAGCTAAAATATAAGAAACTTAAGTTATCAAAATTTTCAAATTTATTTTTATTTTCAATAAAACCAATTCAAAGATTCGCAGTGATTTTTCGAGTGGATCAGACCGAGTTTTTCGCCAAACAAATTTCCAGGTTCAATGAATTTTAATCACTTTTAATACTGTTGTAATAACCCACATTTATTTAAAAATTCCGGACTTTTATTGTAATAATTGATTGCTTTTCTATTTACACTCAGAAAAAAAGGTTAGTAGAAAAATATGTAAACGGTTTTCAATCCCACTTTACTATTTTTTGTACTGATTTTTAGTAAAAATAATTAGTATTTAGCAAATTTTTTTGCTAAAGGGTTTTTCAACAGGGACGCTACAAAAGTAGAGCGACAGGGACAGCAAACGACGCCATATTTCTTGCCGCTTTTTTTACATTTCTCTTCAGTAAGGTTTGCCATTTCATGATAAAAAGGTATACGAGCCAACAACGAGTCAAAATCATTAAAATTTACTACCGAAATTCGGAGTCAGAGGCCTCAACGATAAGAAAGCTACGTCCAATTTATGGTGGTCATAATCGTCCTAGCAGATCAACAATTGAGCGTCTAGTGGACAAATTTGAGTCCACAAGCACAGTACAAAATGTTCCCGTGCCAGTAAAACAAAGAAGTGCCCGTAGTGTCGAGAATATTGCTTCCGCTGAGGCTTCAGTTAAAGAAATCCCAAATGTGTCACTCACATGTCGTTTTTAAGCGTTGGGCATCTCTGTGACGTCGTTGTGGCGAATTTTGCCAAAATCAAATTGATGCAAGAACTGAAGCCGCTTGACCACCAGAAGCGTCGTATGTTCGTGAATTGGGCTGAGCAACAACTTGAAAATGATTCGGATTTTCATCGAAAAATCATCTTCAGCGATGAGGCTCATTTCTGGCTGAATGGCTTCGTCAATAAACAAAATATGCATTATTGTTCAGACAGCAATCCACACGTACTCCATGAGTCATCATTGCATCCCGAAAAAATTACGGTTTGGTGCGGTTTATAGACCGGCGGCGTCATTAGGCCGTACTTCTTCCGTGATGATCAAGACTGGCACGTTACTGTGAATGGGAATCGCCACCGTTCAATGATAACCAAATATTTTTGGCCCCAATTGGATGATGTAGACTTGGAGGACATGTGGTTCCAACAGGACGGCGCCACAAGCCACACAGCGAATGTCACAATCAATTTATTGGAAACCAAGTTTGGAGAACGTGTTATCTCACGAAATGGTCCAGTCGATTGGCCGCCTCGGTCGTGCGATTTGACGCCGTAAGACTATTTCCAGTGGGGCTACGTCAAGTCTATGGTTTATGCCAACAAGCCATCAACGATTGATGAACTTCGTACGAATATCGAACGAGAAATTGCAGCAGTATCGGCCGATTTATGCTTAAAAACCGTCGAAAATTGGGTTCAGCGTCTGGACTTCTGCAAACGTGCCTGTGGTGGCCATGCAAAAGAAATCGAGTTCCATACATAATGGCATCGAACGAACTTTTACGGGAATAAAGAATTTCATTGATATCCAAAACCGTTTTTGTTTTATTTAAAAAAACTTTTGTAGCGCTCTTATTGAACACCCCTTTATTTACATTTTGCAAATTACAGAATTTTTACAGAATATTTACAAATTTTTGTTGCTAATTTTTAAAAAGGATAAAGAATTTAAGGACATAATGATAAAGAATTTAAGGACATAAATCATACCAAAACTATAGGAATATTAATTCATAAAAAACTGCCACAGAAAATTTAGCTCAGAATTATAGATATCTTATTAGTAAAAAAATTTGGAAGCTTAAATGTATAGATATTTTTAATAATTATAATAATATAATTTCATTATGTTATTTTATTTTATAAACAACATTTACGTTGAATTTTATAAACAAAAGTATTAAACCATTATGAAAATATTTTTTATGAGCTTTAACAGGTAAATGTTGTTTATAAAATTACCACTTCTTTTTGTTTAAATGTTAATTTTATTTTTAAAAAATTTTATTTGTATTTAAATGTTAAATATTTTTATGACAAAATGTTTGTCAACTGTTTATAATTATAAAAATTTTTGAAGATACTAACAAATTGTTATCGAATATTGAAAATAAAAAAGAATATTTATAAAAAAATAGAAAAGATCTTTAGCGTAATAAATAAAATATTAGTATTAAAATAAGGTCAAATTAAGTTATATAGTTAAAAAAATAATAAGTTAACACAAATTGTTATTATAATAATAACTTTCCATGTAAAAATCGAAATATATATGAGCATACATGATCATACATGGGCCTGTATATGATCATACATGGGCATACATGGTCATATACGTCCATACATTGTTCAATATATGACCATACATGATCTCATATATGATCATATATCTTCGGATCCGAAATTTGAGGGTATATGGGCGTATATGATCATATACGAGCATACATGAATAATATATGAGCATGTATGATAATATATGCACATATATCACCATACACCCTCAAATTTCGGATCCGAAGATATATGGTCATATATGAGATCATGTATGGACGTATATGACCATGTATGCCCATGTATGATCATATACAAGCCCATGTATGATCATGTATGTTCATATATATTTCGATTTTTTTATGGGTTAATAAAAATATATTAAATTTTTTTTCAAATTTCAGTAATTTAAAATAAATTTAATATTTGAATTATCTGCGTTTAGTATTTGAATTATCTACGTTTTTGCTGTTTAAAATCATATAAAACCATATATTGATTTCACAATATGTTATGTATTGCTGTATATGCCATTGTTTATATAATTATTGATTTATTTATTTATTTTATTTATTAATCATATAATTACAAATTATATGTTAATACCCTAACCGAGCACAAGCAACAAAGGCCTTCGGCTCGTTGTAGCGAAAACAGACCAGAGCCTCTGGTGGGAATTGAACCCACGACCCCGCACTGATAAGCTAGCACGCTACCAACTAGCCTACCGGGGCGCTCTGTTCATAAAATAAATTATTGTAATTATTAAGAAAAAGTTATATGCTTTTTGTGAACAAATCGTATGAAATCTTTTTTTGGATAAACATATTAGTGATTCCAAGCTATAGTCTCTCAGCAAAACTTTGGTAATGGGTGCGATATTCTCATGCGTTACCTTATAATGATAGCTCGTTACCTTTTTCATTATTTGCAAGCATAAAGTAATAAGTTACTGATTATTGATTACGTAATATATGATTTATAAATGTAAAGTAATAATAATTTTGAAAATCTATTTTTAGATACATTACTTTGTGTTTTTTGTAAGCAAAAGGGTAATGTATTTTTGTTTTGATATCACTAGCGAAAAAACGAAGCGCAACAATTCATTTAAGTTTAAAGCAATCAAATACCATATACGTCGATAGCTCAGTTGTTAAAGTTCTTGGCTGGCAACCAGATTTCCCTAGTTCAATTCCTATCTTGACCACATTGTTTTTAATTACAAATATTTTAAATAAAATATTTGTAATATTTTTTTTAATAAAAATTCCTCTTTTTTAAAAATCTATTTTTAGACACATTACTTTTTCCATTCTCGTAACCATATAAGTAACCCTTTACATTATCACCTCAAAAGTAATGGGTATATACATTTCTTTGAGGCTCATCGCCTGTAAAATTCGTCAATGAAATAAGGTGTAAAGTAATACATCGGCCCCTTTGGCTATTCATCACTTTACCCATTATTTGGTAATGTGTGGTTTTGCTAGGCTTTTTTAAAAAATTTAAAGCCCTATAAAAAATAGTTCAAAATTTACCAATTTGCAAATACACTGTTATTTACAAAATTAATTTTTTACTCTTTAATTTCTATGACTTTATGTCTTGGAGGAGGATATTTAACCTGTAATTTTATTTATTCGAATTGTCTTATTTGCATGCAGCCTTTAAGGTAATAACAAATCAACTTAAAAGCAAAACTAAATTAAAAAAGGTTATGCCTTTTATAAGTTTTTTTTTTTTTTTTGCATACATAGGCAACATTTATTTATTGTTTGTGTAACAATTTATTACACTCATAATAAACCCTTCATAAAAATACGAAATTAAAGTCAAAACAACATAAACTCTCGTAAAATAAAACAATTTTCGTTTATTTTACAAAACTTTTTATTATTTTGCCATATTTTCGGAGTGTTATGTTTTGATTATTATTAGTGTAGTGATATATAAACTATAAAAAGATTTTAGGATTATCCATATGTTTATAATTTCACGACAAATAATTCTTCTTATGAACCACTGTCGATTCAAAGTAAAAAGTGTAAAATTACATGGTCATATGCATACATATGATGGTAAGGCAACGGATTTAATTACATTTAGGAATTTGTTGTAAGTTAATGTCTTGTATATAACATATTTAATATCTACCCAGCAAAAAAAAAAAAAAAAAGTTATAGTGATTCTTTGGTTATCAATTATTTTATTGTTTTCCAAGTTTTTATTAAGTAATGTTCTGTTGCCGCTTTTTTTGGAAGTAATTCGCAATATTTAGCGAATTAATTGTTGTGTGCATTTTAAAAAGGTTGCAATTTCAATATTAATCAGTTTTTTATAGTTTTGTTTGAAATTTTACTTAAAAAATTTATTTTATAAAAATAATTTGTTTATTTATTCGCTAAAATTTGGATTGTAATTTAAGAGTATACAGCGGTTTATGCTCATATATGGACGGTGCCGTGTAATAAAGCCATAGGCAGGTTTTATTTCCATCGGTAAAGTGAAATAAAGTCATTATGGATGGCATTATTGCACCTTTGATAATGTGCAATATTTTTGTAATTTGATTTCTTTTAATTACACAACAAAAAAAATAAATAAATTACAATACAATAAGTTCAGATAACAAATGGAAATGTTAATCGATTTTGTAAAAATTAACAATATATGAATGTGCGCGCCATCCTTGATAATGGCACAAAAAATTCGGCACAACGGTTGGGAAGGAAAAAGTGCTCATATAAACTAACGGTTCTTCATGCATAGCCAGTCGCCAGAAAAAAATGTTTTAATATATTGAAGAGCAGCAATCAAAATGCAATACGGGGCGTAATTGCCGCGCCGGCCGTGAAGGCGGCGCGTCGTCCGCGAAGGCGCCGCGTCTGCCACCTTCCAACGTCTGTACGCCATACCTTTTCAACGCTTGACAATAACAAATCATTCCTTTGGCAATACATATGTAACTATAACAATTAATTGCATTTTACGCTGGTATGGCATTATTTTTTTTTTAATCTTCATTTACATAATAGCATGTGGTTAATTAAAGCTACTTTCTAAATGACAAACTGCTAGATAAATCATATAATTACAAATTATATCCTAAATCCCTAA
Source organism: Eustalomyia histrio (assembly GCA_949748255.1). Classification (NCBI taxonomy): domain Eukaryota; kingdom Metazoa; phylum Arthropoda; class Insecta; order Diptera; family Anthomyiidae; genus Eustalomyia; species Eustalomyia histrio. Next base: position 42,362,118 of record OX456525.1, on the reverse strand, counting down.
CCGAGCACTAACAACAAAGGCTATCGGCTCGTTGTAGCGAAAACAAATCAGAGCCTCTGGTGGGAATTGAACCCACGACCCCCGCACTGAAAAGCTAGCACGCTACCAACTAGCCTACCCGGGCGCCCACTTCAATTCACAAACCCATATAACTTTATTTTACTTCTTCTGTGGAAATAAAGCCATATGACATTATTTCCAAATGCGGTGTGAAATAAGGTCATATGTCTTTATTACACGGCACCTATATGGCCATGTATGGTTACATATGAGCACTTTTCCTATATTTTTTTTAACAAAAATATTGTTTTTTAATTAAATTTTATAAATATAATATTTGTACTTACATGTTGCTGGTGAATTCATACATTTTAAAGAAATTTTGGAATTTTAATTTTTTTTGGATTTTTTTTTTTTGCTGCAAGTTTGGAATATTCGAAAATTTTATTTTTGGTTGCGTGTTATTCTGCTAGAGGCGTAGTATAAAAAAAAGTAAAAGTTCTTAAAGTCTTCGCTTAAGAATTCAAGCTGTATTTTAATTCGTTACAATACGCATTGCAACTGAAAAGAAAATTAAACCAATTTTTAGAAAAATTCGTTATTCAGTTTTTTAACAATCGATTGTTTGAGGTATTTTTTGCTATTTTGCATTATGGAAAAAATTTATTTTGTGCTGTCATTAAACACAACTACTTGAAAAGCAAAACTGTAGGTGTAAAAAACTGTAGGTAATAAAAAGACTTGAACTAAAAATTAATCCAAAAATTAATCCAAATTTTTAAACTTAAGTCAAATTTTATTAAAACTTAGAAATTTTTTCTTAAAAAGAATAAAAATTTCTATGTGTGGTTAGAAACAAAATTGTTGATATGCGTAGATATGTATAGTTCATATCCTTCTTAAGTAATATTTCTTGATTTTAGGAAAAAAAACATTATATTAAATAAAAATTTTACAGTTTTTAAGAAATTAGCATACTAAAATATAATAAAACTAAGTTTAGTTTAAAAAAAAAAATTAAAACTTAATTTACTCACAATTAGTTAAAAAAAAGTGTGTCTTACTTAAAATGAAAAAGTACTTGAACTTATTGTGTGTTTTTTTTTTGCGAGAAGTAATATTAACTTAATTTAAGAAAGTCATTTTTTAATTTAATTTTTAAGTCTAATTTTTAAGAACTGTTTTCTAAAACTTAGTTCAGGCAATTTAAAGCAAAAGGTAGTACATTTTTTCGTATGTAATAATAAACATTTACTTAATTTTAGAAACTGATGAACTATTTCTAGGGAAAATTTTCATGCAACTTAGTTCAGAAAAATTTTAATATAATATTATTTTTTCAAGTAAATGTTTCTTAATTTTTGGGATTAATAAACTTGGAACAGTATTTTTTTTTCTAAAAATTTCTTCAGATAAATTAAAAAAAACTTGTAAATTTTTCGTAAATTGAGGAAATATTTAGTTTTTGTACTAGTTTTGATTTAAATTTTTCCTCCAAAAACGTTAATTTTTTTAAATTTAATTCATTTTTTTTTCTTGGATATATTAAAATAAAAGATAGGTAAGACGAAGTCCCTGGCACATCAGTACAAGTGTTTCAGACTATATACAATTTGATAAATGAGTTTAATCGTTGCCTTATATACCCAAATGGTGAACATCTTGCAGAGGGACAATTGTCAAACTTTTTATCAACAAAATTCGGCATGTAAATTTTCACTATACTATGAAAATATAAAATTTTTTCGTAAAAAAGTAAGAGAATCGCACTGAAGGATGGCAAGTTGGGAGAGATACTTCGGAAATCATAATATAGTTAAGAGTGATCGATAAGTTAAAGTACTTGAGAATAGTTGAAAAAAATTGAGTATGAAAAAGCTACCGGTGCAGCGTTTGCTCACAATCAAACGTAAACGCAAAAGTTTCACTGATTCAGTAGATGGTTTAGAGCTTTAGCGTCGCAATTCTGATAAATTTCTTTACCGATATATTCATAATTATTAGGCCAATTAAATGAAGAAATCAAGAAATAACACTCCCCAAAACAAAAATTAAAAAAGTGCACACTTGTTCAGTTCAGAAGAAAAAATATATAAATTGACGTTAAAATTTTTGCCTTATTTGCGCCTTCATCTGTAGATTTGGCTTCTCCTAGAACCCTACGAAACACAGTTTTTTTTTGCAAAAAAAAAAATACTTTACAACGTGATCTCCTTTTAGCTCAATATACTTAGTCCAATGTTTCTTCAATTTTTGTATGCATTCCAAAAAATAGCATTTTTCGAGGTCCATAAAATAGGAATTTTTGATCAATAGTTTCATCGTTGGAGCTAAATCTCTGTCCACCAAGGCATTTCTTTAGGTTTGAAAATAGGAAATAGTCACTAGGGGCTAAATAAGGAGAATATGGCGGATGAGGTACCAATTCGTAGCCCAATTCATGGAATTTAGCCATTGAGACTACACACACGTTTATGGTCAATTAATGCAAACGCATCTTGCAGACAGCTTACTTAAAACCAACTGATCATTTAAAATCGAAACCACACAGTAATATGAAATGCCTATGGCATCAACTATCTCACGCACTTTTACTCTTCGATCGGCCAACACCATATCGTGGATTTTTTCCACATTTTCAGGTGTGTTGACCCCAATTGGCCGTCCAGAACGTTCAGCGTCACAACAAAAGTCAGTAAACCACTTTTTTACCATTAAAATCGATGGTGCAGAGTCCCCCTAGTATTTATCAAGCTTTTCCTTGGTTTGATTAACGTTTTTTTTCGCAAAAAATAATGTTTAATGGAGCAGTCGAAATTAATTTTTTTCCATTTTAAAAAAAATCCACGAGGTTGTATGTTTTGAACAGTTGTTAAACGCAAAGTAAATGAAGGAACTTGCTCAAAATTTGACAGTAGTCTATTAACAGGTGGTACTTGATGGGAGCAATGTTACATTTCTTATTAATGCGAGGGAAGTACGAAAAGTCACAGGCTTATTGATCTGCCCTCGTATTTTGATAATCTTCCGAAATCTTGCTTTGCAGAGGGCTTAAAAAACTTGGAAATCGCTGGATGAAGTGGAGAAAGGAGACTATTTTGAAAAATAAAAAAAGTATTTAACCCAAGAACATGTGTTTTTATAAGGGCTTATTGATTTGTCCTCGTATGTTCAGTACGAGTATTATCTGAAAAATCATTGGGGAAAAATAATTTTATCATAATGACTTTTACAAATAGCTACATAAAAAAATAAAAATTTAACCTTCTGAATATGTTGAACAGGAGGTGGTAACGGTTCACATGTGTCCATAATTGTTTTAAATTACAAAGTTCCAGAAATATCTATCAAATAAAATTAACAAAAAAATATTAGACTTTATGTGTCTTATTTTAAATAAAACACCCTCGTTAGTAGCTGTATTGAAATACATCCGTCCTAAGTCACGTTAATATTAAATTCATCGATGTAACCATTAGAAAAGAAGTGATGCCTTTGGCACCATAGTAATGTTTTTTTTGCTTATATGACATCACATTTTGTGCTGGGTATGTATAAAGAATACAAAAACAAACAAAAATACTATTAGTAACTATATACCTAATGGGGGATAACTGTTCAGAATACAAAATATAAAAAAAGGGTTAATGAGTGTTTAAATTTGACCATAATTAATTTTATGTTTAATTCAGCCTTTCTGTTGTAATTTTACAATATCATACAAGATTTAACAAAAATAAATAACGAATATATGACACACTATTTTGAAAGAAGTCTTGACAGAGATAAAATACAAACATTCCAAACTTTGGTCAAGAATGAGATGTTGTGGCTTTAGATGTACATGTTAAATATATTGTTCTAGAAGATGTTAGAAGTAAATATGTAAATTTTGTATATTATTCGATCTATTTGTTTTAATTATAAATTTTTAATTTTTATCAGGCTCGAGATCATAATTTAATGTTACTAACGAATAGTAAACACTCATTTTTTGTAATGGAAAAAAATTGTGAGGATCAGCGCAAGAGGGAGTGCACATTTTTGACCTGAGCGATCAGGTCATTATTATGATCTCGAGCCTGATAAAAATTAAAATTATATAATTAGAAGTAAATATTTATTATTAATTGAAAAACAACAATTTAGCAAATTTTGATTTTTGTGTTTAATTTATTTGGGGCATTGTAACAAACTTATAATAAAATTTACCACTAAGTATTGCAGGGTATATAAAACATTCCTTTTTTAATAAAACTTAAAAAAGGATTAAACACTTATAATAAACCCAAAGGCTAAGGTCCTTTTTTTTTTTGTAAGCAACCAATAGCGTAAATAATAGAATAACATTACCGCATTTCTTTGGGACACTTTTAAGCTTTATTCTCAAAATGTTTAATTAACATTGTGGTATAAAATAGATATTGCATGTAATTTGAAAAGATTTTTGTTTTGTTTCTCTTGGTTCTTTAAACACATAATGTGATTAATAGGGAATATGAACCCACAGTAAAGTACAATGCAAATAAATGTTAATTTATTTTAGATTTTTGTAAATCCTCTGGAAAAAGATATAAATACTTTTTTTTAGGAACCAGCACTTTTATTTAAATTTATTTTTAGATTCTGGTTTCAGTCATAGAAAACATTTTACAAAAGCTAAGGAACTTTTTTTAAATTATTTTGTTCGACTTTTTGTGGTAAAAACATATAGAATATTAGCGCACTTTTTTATAAGACGAAAGGAATAATTTCTTCGGAAGCATATTATTTCGTTAAAAGTAATTTAAAATACACATTAAATTAATCGAAAATATTGGGTTTTCCAATAAGGACTTGACAACTTTTTTCTTAAATAAAACGCAAACCATCTGAGATATTTCCATAACTTTATTAATGGAACTCGACTTCGTTTATATGGCCACAGCAGGCACGTCGGCAGCGGTCGAGTCGTTGGATCCAATTTTTGATAACTCGGTCACACATTTCGCCGTAACGGCCGCTATTACGCTTTCAATGTTGGCTCTGAATTCTTCCAACGTCGTCGGCCCAAAGAAAAATGTCTAGAGGCGTTAAATCGCACGAACGAAGCGGCCAATTGACTGGTCTATTTCTTGAGATAACACGCTCACCAAACTTACTCTTGAATAAATCGGTTGTAACGTGTGCTGTATGGTTTGTGACATGTCGTCCAAGTCCATTTTTTCCAATTCGGGCCAAAAATAATCGGTAATCGTGGCGCAATAACGATCTTTATTGTCGACGAAAAAATATGGCCCAATATCGCCGCCGGCATGCAAACCGCACCAAACAGTTATTTTTTGTGGATGAAGTGGTGATTTATAAAGCACATGTGGATTTTCACCAAACCAATAACGCATATTTTGCTTATTGACGAACCCATTGAGCCAAAAATTAGCTTCGTCACTGAAGATGATTTTGCTCTAAAGTTGCGGTCACCAACTCCGAACTTCGGTAGTACATTTTTATAATTTGAATACGTTGTTCGTTCGTGTACTTTACGATAATGAAAATGTTGAATTTACAGAAAAAAAGGAATGTAACAGATGATCAGTGGAATAGTGCGTTCACAAACTACATTCAAAGTTGTCAAGTACCTATTGGAAAACCCTTTACAATTAAAAGGAACATTACTGATTTTTCATTATATTCAACCCATTTTGTTGTTTATTTTCAATCTTTCTTTAATAATCGACAAAAGTAGTAAAAGCAATCGATAGCCGTTTAAAATAACCATTAATTTTTAACTGACAAAACGCAGAAAAAACAATTTTGTGGTTTGTTTTTTAAATTGAAATTTTCTTTTAATTGTATGTAATTTTAAAAATCAAATCACACGCAGATTGAACATATATATTTTTATTTTCTGTGTGTATGTATATTTGAATAATTTCTTTTTATTGAAACAATTTTGTATATAAACAAACTATTTTGGTAAGAAAAACAATAAGGAATTATATGAATTACTGTTTTTTAGAAACAGAAAACATAAAATTTTACGTTTAACAGAAAATATCAACTCCTACCGAATGTCTGTAAATTTTTATAGTTTTTTTTTTTTTTTTTTTAAATGACTGATTCAAATTGTTAAAAAAATATATTTCTATGAAATTAGATTGATTCTTTATTTAAAAACAAACTCTAAGTATTACTTTTTAAATAAACTACAGTCGATAACGGAAAATATTTTGTGAGTGTATATACAGGTTGGTTGAAAAGTTCCTGCGCTCGAAATAAAAAAAATACTGTTTTTGTTACGAAATATATTTTTTTATTCAATATAATCTCCTAGAAGCTCAATACACTTGTTCCAATGATCTTCCAATAATTTTATCCCATCCTTAAATAGTTTTCCGGAAGCTCTGCAAAATAACCGTCTACGGCTGCTATGGCCTCTTCATTCGACGAAAAATGCTTTCCACGAAGGAATTGTTTGAGATTTCTGAAGAGATAGTAGTCACTGGGAGCAAAATCTGGTGAATACGGTGGATGTTCAAGCAATTCGTACTTTAATTCTTTGAATTTAGCCATCGTCAAAACAGTTTTGTGAGCAGGTGCCTTGTCTTGATGAAAAATTATTTTTTTCTTCTTTAAACCAGGTCTTTTCTCACGAATTTTTTCATCCAGCTAATCCAAAAGGCTGCAATAATAATCAGAGTTGATTGTTTTACCTTTCTGAAGATAATCCATCAACAAAATTCCTTTTGCATCCCAAAAAACTGATGCCATAACCTTCTTTCCTGATCGTTGTGACTTCACCTGCTTTGGAGCTGAACAACCAGCTTCAGTCCACTGTAAACGTTCTTCTTTCAATTAAGGATCATGGTGGTAGATCCAAGTCTCATCCATAGTTATAAAACGATGCAAGAAGTCGGTTTTATTCGGCTTAAAACGCTCCAAATTGCGCTGAGAAATTTGTTTTCGATCCAGTTTTTGTTGAATTGTTAATGTGTGCGGCACTAACTTTCCAAACAGTTTTTTCATACGTAATTCTTCATGTAAAATATGGAGTACTCATTTGTCTGAGATGCCTATGGCATTAGCAATTTCACGCTTAGTCAAACTTGGATCTTCACTAACCATATTATGTACCTGATCAATTATTTCTGCTGGGGTTGCAGCTTTTGGTCGTCCTTCACGTGGATCGTCTTCAGGGCTGGTACGACCACGTTTAAATTCACCAGCCCAAAATTCAACGGTGCTTTTTGAAGGTAAGGACTCCTTATACACTTCTAACAATTGTTCATAAATTTCCTTTGCTTTTAAACCCTTCAAAACAAAGAATCTAATGACTGCACGTTATTAAATTTTTTCCATATTAAAAAAATCAATGACACATCAACTTCAAATGGCTTTGTAAACAAAAAAAGAATTGACAGAATGACTTGCAACTTTGCATGTGTTCTCAGGACAGTTATACCAACTTGAGGAAAAAAAAGTTTGGAGCTAGCAGTGCCATCTCTTGGTGAGCGCAGGAACTTTTCAACCAAGCTGTATTTGTTTTTGTTACAATAACAAAATACTCACAATTCCTTAAATGAAAATATATCTTATATAAGAACGAGGTGTAAATATTATCCTCCTAAATATTATCCTCCTAAAGAAGAGTTTTTTTTTATCGTTTTCTATAAAACTAAATTTTTTTTTCGAATTTATAAATAAATCAATTATGAGTTATCAACTTATCACCATTGAAATGAAACATAATTCTACTGATTGTGTATAAAATAAAAACCAACGAATCTCTACACAATCAGTATGTTTTTTTTTTTTCTAATTACACACCAAAAAATTGCTAATGTTCATAATAGACGGTGGAAATGCAAAACCAATTGCGACTTTGAAATCTAAATACACGGTACTACAAAATAAAAATTAGTTAATTTATAGTGAAACTTAATGTAAAAATCAATTTTTGAAAGACTTTTTTGTACCAGCTCTGATAATAACTGAATTAACTCTTAATGAGCAGTTTTTAATTTTACTGGTCTTTGGTGTTTGTGATAAGATTTGGGTTTTAGTGTATTCTGACATATTTAGAAGAATTTTATGGCCAACATTTTTGTAGAACAATTCATTTCCACCCTCCTCCTTTATAGGGGTGTTTTATAGGATTTGTTACAATAGAGTCAAAAATTACCATTATATGGGGGCTTATATTAAAAAAAAAATTTGGAAGAAATATTTGTAAACGGTTTTCAATCCCACTTTACTATTTTTGTACTGATATTTAGTAAAAAAACAGTATTTACATTTACTATTTTTGTACTGATTTCTGGTAAAAAAAATACATTATTTAGCAAATGTTTTTGATATTTACATTTTAAAAATTACAGAATTTTTATAGAATATTAACAAATTTTGGTTGCTAATTTCAGAAATCATTTTAGAAATTTTTGAAAACAGATTTGCCAAAATTAGCAAAAAATAAAAAATTACTAATTTTAAAAAAGTGAATATTGTAGGAAAGATTATTTCTTATAATTAAATATTACACCTACAATCTTAAATTGCCTTAAAATGTTACATAGATTAAAAATAGGGATCCGAAATGAAGATATCCCCTCATGTCTAAAAATAGGACGTCTACTTAAAATAGCACTAATAACTTTTTTTTAAGTTCTAAAAAACAGCCCTTAAAAAATTAAAATTTGACATTAAAAGACAAAAAATTGATTAAAAATTTGTATCAAAACAGAAATTAGCAAATTAAAACAAATTTATCATTGTTTATGTTTTTACTTTTTTTAAGTCTTTGATTTTTTTTAATTTTGTCTAAAATATTTAAAAAAAAGTATTTGTAAATTTGTACTAATATTAATAATATTTAATAAATTTTTTGCTGATTTTAGCAAACTGATTTTAAATTCCACTTTAAAAAACTTTACTAATATTTAGTAGTGGCTGCTATTTTTTTCAACAAATTTCATTATACTACACGTCAGCAGACATGTGTTGCTAAGATTAGCAAAAAATAGCGTTGGGCTCAAATCAGCAAAATTTCCCGTAATAACAGAAACATTTTCTGGCTTTTTAAATATGTTGCACAAAAATATTTGAGTTAATATTCTCTACAAAGTTGCTAAACATTCCCTACAGCTCAGATGAAAAGAACACATAGTTCCATATACCAATATGCTGCACGAAGGGCGAAATCTTCAACCCCCCTAAAATAAAATACTGATGTGATCTTTCAAAACACTGACACACGTCTCCTCTACCAAAATCTATTGTCAGAACCCCGTAATTTCTTTTCGTGTTGTATTGTATTATTTGCAGAAGAGTACAGGTTGGAGATGACACTGCTAGCTCCAAACTTTTTTTTTCTCAAGTTGGTATAACTGTCCTGAGAACACATGCAATGTTGCAAGTCATTCTGTCAATTCTGTCTTTGTTTACAAGCCATTTGAAGTTGACGTGTCATTGATTTTTTTTAATATGGAAAAAATTGAATATCGTGCAGTCATTAGATTCTTTGTTTTGAAGGGTTTAAAAGCAAAGGAAATTTATGAACAATTATTAGAAGTGTATAGGGAGTCCTCACCTTCAAAACGCACCGTTGAATTTTAGGCTGGAGAATTTAAACGTGGTCGTACGATCCTTAAAGACGATTCACACGAAGGACGACCAAAAACTGCAACCACAGCAGAAATCATTGAGCAGGTACATAATATGGTTAGTGAAGATCCAAGTTTGACTAAGCGTGAAATTGCTAATGCCATAGGCATCTCAGACGAACGAGTACTCCATATTTTACATGAAGAACTACGTATGAAAAAAATGTTTGGAAAGTTAGTGCCGCACACATTAACAATTCAACAAAAACTGGATCGAAAACAAATTTCTCAGCGAAATTTGGAGTGTTTTAAGCCGAATAAAACCGACTTCTTGCGTCGTTTTATTACTATTGATGAGACTTCGATCTACCACCATGATCCTAAATTGAAACAAGATTGTTTACAGTGTACTGAAGCTGGTTGTTCAGCTCCAAAGCAGGTGAAGTCACAACGATCAGCAATGAAGGTTATGGGATCAGTTTTTTGGAATGCAAAAGGAATTTTGTTGATTGATTATCTTCAGAAAGGTAAAACAATCAACTCTGAATATTATTTCAGCCTTTTGAATCAGCTGGATGAAAAAATTCGTGAGAAAAGACCTGGTTTAAAGAAGAAAAAAATAATTTTTCATCAAGACAATGCACCTGCTCACAAAAGTGTTTTGACGATGGCTAAATTCAAAGAATTAAAGTACGAATTGCTTGAACATCCACCCTATTCACCAGATTTGGCTTCCAGTAACTACTATCTCTTCAAAAATCTCAAAGAATTCCTTCGTGGAAAGCATTTTTCGTCGAATGAAGAGGCCATAGCAGCCGTAGACGGTTATTTTGCAGAGCTTCCGGAAAACCATTATAAGGATGGAATAATATTATTGGAAGATCATTGGAACAAGTAAATTGAGCTTCTAGGAGATTATATTGAATAAAAAAATGTATTTCGTAACAAAAACAGTATTCTTTCATTTCGAGCGCAGGAACTTTTTAACCAACCTGTATGTTTGACAAATCGTCGCCTTCGGCGTATATCCAAATTAGCAATAACGAATTGCAAATTGCGTAACTGTGCGCAGATTTTTTAGTGTCATGTTTTCAATTTCTGCTCGAATGTTCTTTAACTCCTCCAAGCTGCGCGGCATGTTCGTGTACGCGAGCGACTTCAAATATCCCCAGAGAAATAAGAGAGGGGCAAGCCAAATCACCGAAACACAAGATTATACACGATGGTAAGGCATCCTTCAAATTTCGCATTGTGTCGCATGTGGTGTGACAAGTGGTCCCGTTTTGTTGGAACCACACCTCCTCCAAATTCAGATCCTCAACTTCCGGTAAGAAAAATTCAGTTATCGTGACACTATAGCGGTTGCCGTTTACCATAATAACGGTATTGACAGTTTCTTTGAAAATATAAGGTCCAACCACCTTTTCCTACGTAACTGTATACTACATGGCGAATTTGAGATTGTGTAATGGTGCTTCATGAATTATGAATGGATTTTCCGTCCCCTAGAACTGAGAATTAGGATTGGAGATAAAAATCAGCCTCGTCGCTCATGATGAATTTCTAAGCAAAATCTTCCACTTCTGTCGTTGAGTGATTTTTATTCATTATAAACTTCACACCTGTCCATGTCATCTATGTCAAAACCAAACTAAAATTCGACGCCATTTGTAAAAGTGCCAGCATTTTCCAATAGGGTGATATTTATTGTCCCACCTTGTACCTATGACACCTGCTGACATTTTAATACAAATGTAAAAATGTCAGCATGATAAATCAGCAGGGGGTGATTGTGGTGAATAAATGATAAATGGAGAGGGCAAAGAAAAAAACATAATTTAATGTATTTAAAGCAAAAAAATAATGGAAAAAGTGACAAAAGCTAAAGTAAAATAGAGTAGAAGATTTTTTTATTAGAATTTTTTTTACATAAAAATAGTACTTTGATGCCAAAAAATTTAAAAAAAATCAATTTAAAAGTCAAAAAATCTTAACCCTCTACTGCATGCATTATGATTCAGCTAAAAAATTATTTTTTTTTTGATTTATTTTTTTAAATGGAATAATTCAGATATGAAAACAAAATTTTTCGAGGAAAGTAGGTCAGCTTTCTGGAAAAAAATAATTTGCCATATATGGCTTCATATGCCTTCCTATCTTTATCACCCTAAAAATTTATTGCCATATATGGCGTTTCATGCAACAAAGATAATTTAAATTTTTTTTTATCAATTTTTATATTTATATTTTATTTGAGCAATTAAAACTAATAGTATAAAGAACATTTATAAAAAAAAATACAAAAAGAATACTTTCTGTTGAATTCTTCTACAATCATCAGTAGAGGTTTCAAATTTAGACATAACCTCTGGCAATTCTTTTGTTCTCAAAAAAGGTAAATCGTCTTACTTGTATGTAACAAATTTAGTTTTCCTCTTCTGACTTTTTTGTAAATAAAATGACCAGCGGGTCCTTATCCCCAGAATAAAATTCGCTACTTTCATCAATTTCAGGTATCACCAGACTGATTTGCCACTGATTCATTGCCTGACTCAGGTATTTCTGTATCACTTTCAAACTCATCACAAGGAATCGAACAAAATCGTTTTCTAGTAATCGCTGATGTCATGGAAAGAGTTCATATGCCAAATATGGTATACAAAAGTTAGACGATTTTTTTTTGTGAATGCATTAGAAGCCACATATGGCTGTTCTAAGAAATGCGTGATGAAAAATAATAGTGCACAATTGAAAAATAATCGCATAAACACTATTTACAAAGCTACCCTACGGGAAATGAAGGGTCGATTGATCCAAGGTGATAAATCTGTGATAGGTGAATGAGGGACATGTCACAAAGCTGGTTTAAAATATAACTCAGTGTATGAAAAAGTGGTAATTGCTGTAAAATTACCAGTGTCCCAAATATTGAAATGGTGGCAGAACATTGACTGGTTCTTTCTGTATATATCATGTAACTAAAGAGAAATGAATACAACACCAATGTGGACTAAGGAAATTAGGACTGTTAGTAGTTGAAATAATGACAGAACACGGAACTGGTTCAACAAATTTTGCAGTGTATAAAAGAATGTCAATCGGTTGAGAAAACCCATATCCCGCGACTGTTGCAAAGCTGACATAATACTGAACTGATTTAAACAGAACCGACTTTGTGACTAGTTCAAAAAGAAGTGGTAACGCAACTATTTAGATAGTGGCATGTAACTGCATTAATTTAAAATTAATCCAATGTGCATGATGAAGTACCAATAACAGGCAAATCAAGCTTCCCGCGATACTTAGGGGGATGTTATTCCTAAAAATCCAAAATATGTTATTGAAATTTTCGATTGACGACTCTTTTCCCTTAACATTGTTAAAATTTTATTGCAAAATTCATCAAATTAAAATATATAAATTTTTTTTTTTCACTTAACTCCATTTATGGACACTGTTTCATTTACACGGCTATATAGTTGTTTGTTTATTGAATAAAGTGGGATATGATTTAATTTATATTAAACTACTTTTGTTTCGATAGAATAATTTGTTTTATAAATTAATTCGTGAAATATGTATATATCAATTACACCAATTTTTGTTGGAATGATTTGTTAAAAATGATTCATTGATTAATATTAATTCAAAACTTCTAACGATCACAAAAATTGCATAAGAGTCAAAAATTCGCGAAATTTTAAACTGAAAGTCGCTCAAACACTCCACCCTAGCTCAGCTTATTTTAAAATGAATTATAATTCAGCTTGTCTATGCAATAGTTGCGTGTGTGTAAAATTTTATAGAAGGCCGATGAACCACCAAATAATTTTCAATATGTCCCAATGTGTAGGTTTGCACTATTCTTTTGATACTATTTTTTTGATACTATTCTAACCAATATGTTAATGTTTGTTATTATTAAGATTAACATATCTATATAGGCCCGTAAAATTAAAGCGATTTTTTTTAAATATTAGATTTTTTAAATATTCAAATAGCAATTTTTGAAGGGGCATCTAAATTTTTTGTTTTTTATCAAAATGCGCTTGCGGAAAGTTAAACTAACATTTTCTGACGAGAATCCTCAATACGCCTCGAATGCGTTTATGGAATGATATTCGAGTCAAATTGAATTCATTTTAAAAAAGTGAAAAACAAAACTAATTCTTTATCATCCTTATAAATAATAAAAAGTTAGCAGCCACTTATGTTTTTAGCCGTAGTAAACCTGATCTTGAATTGAAAAGCTTTTAAGTCTAAACATTTTTCTCAAACAAATGAATTTTCTGCAGGATAAGAACAACTAAAATTTCGAGAACTTATATTGGACAATATGGTTAAAACCAAAAATATAAATTTTTGAACATACACCAAAAACGATCTTTTTGAATCCGATCTAACGTTTTTGATTTGCGAAATATTAATTCTTAATTTGTTTAAAGTACTCTATTCACGTAGTGTCTAACATGAGACTAGTTATGTGTAAGATAATTTTAACCTATTCTGTTGCGCATTCACTTACACCAATGCAGTGATATGGTACCCTACACAAGGTCAGCGATGTGTCGCAAGTAGCTTAAAAGGTAGAAATTGCCACCTCCTATGACAAGCCCATGTTAAAGTCACCGGTTACTTTCATATAAGAGAACCAACTCGAGGACCGGTTTCTGCCAGAAAGTTCCGGTCACGTGACTAACTCTGTGACTGGTCCATTTCCCGTAGGGTATGTATTCCATAAAAAAAAATTATAAAAGCTTACCAACTTGCATGTAACTTTAAAAAAATTAATGTTTTATTTTGTGTATTTTTAATCTACGAAGTGACAACGCGTACTGATCAACAAGACTGAGGATTTCTATGCAGATATGTAAAGAAAAGAGAAAACAACATTCGTCTCATATTCATAAAGGCCTACTTTTGCTTTTCGAAAACTATAATTTTTGTAACTGTTAATTTTCGTTGAAAATTTGAATTTGAAAATGAAAAGCCATATATGGCTACTCATCCAGTAGAGGGTTAAGAAAAAGCTACTTAAAAGCTTAAAACTGAAAAATTGGAAAAAAGTTTTTTTTTTTAATTTCTTAACTCTGTGTTTTATTTTTAACAAAAGTTCTGCGCCTCTAAAAAACCAACCGTTATTTGTAAAAAAGCAACAAGAGCAAATTTTTCTTCTTTAGATTGTTGTCAGTAACATTTCTAGCATAGATCAGATAGTTTTCATCACCACTTCTATATTTAAAAAACCAAAAAATAAAAAATTTTTGGGTTCTTCTCCCCTATTTTCTGTATTAATTTATTATTATTTCATCACAATGTAATTTTAATTTTCTCATCTTACAAATTCAAAGTTACTTATTTGGCATCACATCCACACCAAGGTTTGAACACAAGGGACAATTCTTAAGGAAAAATTCTTATAATGCCGACAAATAGATAGTTAGTCAGCGTCGATTTCACGAATTTTTTTTATTATGCTAACAAATATGCAGTTTGACAGCATAATTTTAGGAAAGAAAGCAGACGTAGCTTTACAACTTCTTTCGTATGTGTCTATTGACTTGTTACCAAAAAGACGCTGCTGGCAAAAATTTCCAGCGGGTATTTAAGAATTTTGAATATACCCGGTCTGTAAAGTATATAATTTGCAGATTTTCAATTGATCTAAAGATGAGTATTATTTTATGTTCAATTCAAGATCGCATTACTACATATTCTAAAAATAATTTACAATTAATTTTTTACAACACATAGAGAAAATCTTTAATGCGGCTCTAACTTTCATTTGAACACGTTTTGCAGGACACACGTAAGCTGGTCATAAATCGGCTGCTACTTTAAACCTACCTACTAAACTTTTTTTAAATTATAAGAAATAAACTAAATTAAAAAATTGTGTAATTGTTAACTTCGATTTTTTAAAAAATAAACATGAGACTGCCCACCTAATATCCGTAATTTCAAGCAATAGATACCAACCAGTGCTTAGGTACCTACCGTGTAGACGAACAAAAATCACTGGTAGATACACTCACCAAAAAAAGTCTGTAATCGCAACTGAAAATTTTCCTGTTATTACGGGAAATTCTGCTAATTTGAGACCAGCGGTATTTTTTGCTAATCTTAGCAACACATGTCTGCTGACGTGTAGTACAATGAAATTAGTAGAAAAATTAGTAGCCGCTACTAAAATTTAGTAGACTTTTTGCAAAGTGGAGTTTAAAATCTGTTTGCTAAAATCAGCAAAAAAAATTACTAAATATTATTAATATTAGTACAAAGTTTTAAATTTATTGGTTTTTATCGAGCATCAAAAATTTTGATTATATTTTTTAAAAAATATTTTATACAAAATGAAAAAAAAATCAAAGGCTTAAAAATTCTAAATATTGTTAAAACATAAACGAATTTATCATTTTGTTTTGAAAAATATTTAAGTCAATTTTTTTTTACCTTTAAGGTTAAATTTTAATTGTTTTTAGGGCTGATTTTTAGTGATATTTTAAGTGGATATCCTCTTTTTGGATATGAGTCGGTATCTTCACTTCCAGTCCCTTTTTGAAACCTATGTAACATTTTAGAGCAACTTAAGTTTGTATGTATAAGTTTTAATTATTAGAAATAACATTTCCTTCAATATCCACTTTTTAAAAATTAGTATTTTTTTTTGCTAATTTTAGCAAATCGGTTTTCAAAATTTTGTAAAATGATTTTCGAAATTAGCAACAAAAATTCGTTAATATTCTGTAAAAATTCTGTAATTTGTAAAATGTAAATAGCAAAAAGATTTTCTAAATAATATTTTTTTGCTAAAAACCAGTACAAAAATAGGAAAGTAAGATTGAAAACCGTTTACAGATTTTTCTACTAACTTTTTTTTCTGAGTGTATCTATTGCTTGAAATTGCGGGCATAAAAACAACATTTGTCTATAAGTGTTTTGCCTTACAACATTTGAATTTTTTTTTTTTAATTTTTAGGTTACAAAAATATGCCTTATAAGCCTACGTAGGAAGGTATTTTTTAACGACACCAACGTTGGATATACACCCAGAAAACAGTATCAATTGTGTCCACCGAATTTGTTGCCAATCGAATTCAGGCGGTTACGACAACTGTCTTCATATTAAAATATATTTTTGGTTGTGAAAGCCAATATTCAGTTGTACAATTTAAATTTATATTCCACAGAAATATTATTACGTTCCCCAAAATTTTATTTAAAAAAAAAAATATTTTTAATTTTTTCCGGTATTAAACCTGGGCAATCTGATTCATAGTTTACAATCTCGCTAACTGCACCACAACTAATTTAAATTTTCTTTAATATACTTGCCAGTTAAACATTTGAATGTTTTATTTTAATTAAAAAAAAAAAAAATTTAAATGTTTGCCTTTTCCGGTATTTGAACTCAGAAATTCTAAGTACTGAGCCACCTCTCTACTAACTACAGCACAAACACTTTTTGATTTTTATGGCTAATTTTGAATTTAAACAATTTGTTAGGAAAAAATGTTAGTATAAAATTTGTTTATTAATACCAATCATAAGTGACGTCTATTATCAATACAATCTACAATTCGTTTGCTTCTACTAAAATCCTAATTAAATGATATATTTTACCACTTTTGAATATCGACAATTTTTTTATAAATTTGATAGATTGTACCAAATTTCTAATATATTCACTAAATACATGGTTGCTTCCACCGCACACAAATACTTAACGAATTTTATTTTTAAAGATGATTGGAAATACGAATAATTGAATAATAGGATTGATTTTTGGTTTCTTTTGCCTTTTTTTAATTCCCAATACAACATTTTTGCTGTAATAATGGATTTTAGGTTATTCGAAATAAAAGTAAATCCTCACAAATAAATGTTAACGGTTTTGATCGAATTGCAAACAATCTTTTCTCTGGGTGTACCTACCATAGTGCAAATATCTTCTAAATATCAAGGAATTGAAGAAAAATTTTATTTCTACCCAGTAGTGTCAATAGCGTTTGCACATCTCGCAATTAAGAATGTGATTTTTTTCATGTCCACACTTTAAAAATACATATACATACATAAAATAAATAAAAACACACCGTGTTTACCATGTCACTCTTAATAAGGTTTATCAACACACAGCAATATCAAATTATAATTATTAACATATTCTCAAACATACAGCCACTTATATGTACAATATTTTAATCTAGAATTAAATTCTCAAGTGCGGCTATAGGTTTGTCTGTGCAAGTGTGTTTGTCTCTAAATGATTACAAAAAAAAATATTATTTAATTAAAACTCATTATCTTAACACATGTTAAAGGGTAAATTAAAAAAAAAAAAAAATAAAAATGAAGGAATATATTTATAATATAGACAGCAATTATGACAAGGATGATGTTGTCATCATAATCAAGCCAGTACATCAAAGTTAAATGGTTTTATTACAAAATACATAAACCAGTAAATATGTAAATGTGTTATAAATATGTTAATAAGTAAATAAAATGAATAATTTATTTATATAAGGATATTAATAAAGATTTTTATCAGCATATACAAAGATAATGTATTTATTTTCATTCATTATTTATTCATGAGTTAATCCAATATATTACTTAGTAGTTAGTTTAAATTGATGCTCTTTATTAGATTAAAATGATAATAAAAAAAATGTAATTTATGTAGTAGACAAAACCAATTGAGATTTTTCACAATTTTGTTGTAATAAATTAAATATAAAAATACATTAAATTAAAATATATATTTTTTGTTTGGAAAAATTGCAGTTGTAATGAGGTTTAAATTCATTATATTGCTTTTTTTATTTAAAAAAAAAATAATACTATGAACTTGATTATTACAAAAAATTGACAATTTAAATATCTTTTAACATAAAATATTTCACATTATAATTACATGTAAAAATTAAATATTATAAACTAATGTAAAGTAGTCAGCTTAAATATTAATTTTTATTCCAAGTTGTTTTCTATTCTTTAATATCAGTGGAGTAGAGACAAATTTTCTTTAGAAAATCTATTTATCAGTATAACATTTTGAATTTATTTTTAAAAAGTAACTCTTAAATGAAAATATCTTGCTTCACACGATTTCACTTTATAATTTTGTCAAGTTTCCAAAAAAAAATATGCTGTGAGCGTATGAGTGATATTCATTAAAAATTAGTATAAAGTATACGTAAAAAGTCAATAAGGCAAAAGATGCATTTAACAGAACGCCACGATTGGTGGCATTAAATAAAGGGTGGTTAAATTTTAAAGGCCGATGTTGATTTTCAATAAAACACAAATTATTGTCATTTCTTTTTATTATGATAATATAGTATGGTTCAATTATGTGTGGAACAAAATATCGGCCAAATGTCTGCCGCGACCTCGGTGACACACCTCCATCCGATGGTCCAAATTTTCGATGACGCTGAGGCATAATTGTAAATCGATGCCGTTAATGTGTCGAATTATCTCATTGTTTAGCTCTTGAATTGTTGCTGGCTTATCGACGTACACCTTTTCATTCAAATAACCCCAAAGAAAGAAGTCCAACGGTGTCAAATCACATGATATTGGCGGCCAATTGACAACGCCACCACGTGAGATAACACGGCCATTGAATTTGTCGCGCACAAGAGCCATTGTTTCATTAGCTGTGTGGCAAGTGGCACCGTCCTGTTGAAAGCACATATCGTCCAGGGTCATATCCTGAATTCATGGCCACAATAAGTTCGTTATCATCTCACGATAGCGAACACCATTCACAGTAACTGCCTGACCGGCCTCATTTTGAAAAAATAAGGCCAGATGATGCCGCCAGCCCATAAACCGCACCAAACATGCACTCTTTGTGGGTGCATTGGTTTTTCGGCAATCACTCTTGGATTACCATTCGCCCAAATGCGGCAATTCTGCTTATTGACGAATCCACTGAGGTGAAAATGTGTCTCATCACTGAAGATGATTTTCTTCGAAAATTTATCATCCACTGTTGCCATTTCTTGCCACCTTTCTGACCATTGACGACGTTTGGAATGGTCAAGAGGCATTAGTTCTTGAGTCAATTGCACCTTGTAAGCGTGTAAATGCAAGTTTTTATTCATAATGTGGGAGGTGCAATTGTTGGGCACGACGACGAGTTGAGGTGGACTGCCCTTCAGCCACACTATCGCAAACAGCAGCAATATTTTCTGCATTACGAGCTATACGAGCATGAACTGGTGTTTTCACATCTCCTACAGACCCAGTTTGCTAAAATTTTTGGACGTTTAAATTGACCGTAAAAATCATAAAATGCACAAAATTCATTTTGATTTGAACGCCCATTTTCATAATAAGCCTGAATAACTTTAACACTTTGCTCGATTGTGTATCTTTCCATGGTTCAAATTGCGTTAGTCTAAAATTGAGAATTGTCAAATGAAATGCAGAAAAACACTTGACGTTTATGTGTGGTTCACATTCAACATCGGCCCTTTATTAACCACTCAATACTTCTTTGGTTATTAGTTTTTAAAACTTAAACTATGCACTAATACTTCTATTTTGATACTCTCGGTGTTCTCGTATTATTGTGATGGTATCTATCTAAAGGAATTTTAAAATGTGGTAATTTAAAAAGATGCTTAAACAAATTGAAATTCTTTTGGCTTTTGTTCGTATATAAATGCTTTTCATACTGAGTTATATTTTTTAAATTTTTACTGCAAATAATGCACTTATTCATTGCAAAATAAATTTTTTTTTCGCGTTTACACATTAAATGCCAATTTTTTTTAATTACACACATTATATCTAACAATAATTAGTTAATGTCTACATATTTATAAAAATGCTCATGAACATATCTTTTGCTGGGAGTATATTTTTGGGTCTATTATCGATGGCAACCGAACTTTAGTTGCGTTGTCAACTGGCAACTCAACTGAAATTATAATTGGTATTATATAAGGCAACTTTCCCCAGTTGCCAAAAAGCTATCAATAATGTAATTTTGACAGATTAGCAACTGAAAATAAATGTAAACAAAGAAAAAGATTGACAAAGGAAAAAAGTTAATAAAAGTGAATTCATTAAAAAAAAAACAAATTATAAAAAGAAATTGTGTAAACAATTATTTTAAATATGCCAGTTCAGTGGAACTGTTTTTTGATGACGATGAAAAGGCTTCAAACGTGTCATCTATTAGACGGAACTTAAGGGACAACTTCAATCCATTAGAATTACCGTCTGTACTGTGAGTATTTCTTGATGTTTAAAATAATTTTCAATAAAAAATTGCTTCTTATAGTTTCAAAGCTTATATCCGTATTCCAAAAGACGCAGTGGTATATTTAGTGGAAGCCTTAAACAAAGTCGTCGTTCAACGGCAATACCTCCGCTATTAAAAGTTTGCGCAGCTTTAAGATTTTTTCCTGAAGGAAGTTTCCAAAAATCTCACGGCAATGACTTCAATCTAGGAATGGTTCAACCAACGTTGTCGGTGGTTTTAAAAGAAGTCGTACAATTAATAGAACAAAAGCTTGTGTATAGTTTCAAAAATGTCGGAAGAAGAAAAAATTAAAACCTTTTTTATTCGAAAACGAAGTTTCCAGGGATTGTTGGATGTATAGATGGAACACACGTACATATAATGGGACCGAAGGAAGACATTCGTCCCTTATATATAAACAGGAAAGGATATTTTAGTTTGAATGTTTTGCTGGTAAATTATTTAACAATTTTTCTTTCTTTTGATCAAGATGATTTCTTTGCAGTTGTGCGATTAAGAAATGAAAATAAGGTATGTTGATGCTAGGCATCCTGGATCTACTCATGATGCCTTCATATGGAACAACAGCCCATTAAAGCAAGAGCTTGCTGCAGATTTTTAAATATTTATAACAATAAATAAATATACTTACATTTTAATGTTCCCGCCTTTTTACTTTTGCTTTAAAAACCTACAGCAACCAAAACTTTGTGGTTGCCAATACAATCACTATTTGGCAACTGAAATTGACAGCTATCAGTTGCCAGTTGCCATACGTAATATCATTTTGGCAACTGGCAACGCCACTGAGGTTCGGTTCCCATCGATAATTGACCCATTCGTGTTTACTTTTTTTTAAAATAATGTGTACAAAAGTTCAATTCACATTGTGTGCATACTTTTAAGCACAGTATAATTTTTTTTCCCAAACTTTTACCATATTTAAAGTAAAGAAAAAGATTATTTTTAGAGTGTAACATTTTTCTCCAGCTCGTTTGGTTTTCGAAATATGGACGACAAAAATTTTATCAAAGCGATTTTTGTAATTTTATTTCCTATAGATGGCTTCCGCTGCCGAAAGTCGTTGTTGTTTTACATTTTTCTCATTAAGTTTTCGAGATACAATTAATATTCGAAATAAAAACCAGAGTAGAAAAAAAACAGTACCTAAGATGTACGGTACGCCCTGAGAACACATACGCAATATTTTTTTTTAGAAGTTGTGTATTTGTACTGTGAACACATACACTACCTCGTAGTGGCTATGGATTTTCTACTGGGCGCAACCTGAATACGCAAAGTTTAGTGTATGTGTATGTGTATGTGTTAAATAATAGTTTGAACAGTACCAAAAAAAATTAATGATGTGTTAAAAAAACAGCTCATTAAAAATAATACATTTTAAAAAAAGAAAACTAAATTACCAAATTAGACTTATGGTTTGATGGAATACATTAATTTTCCAAACTAAACATTGCATTACCTCTCATATAATTTTCACTTAAAATCGTCAAAATGATGTAGGTTACTCTGGCAACACTGTATTCTGGATGTATAGAACAAAAAGACAAGTAAAAAAGGGCTAAATTCGGCTGTGCCGAATCTTTGAATACCCTCCACCAATATCCTAAAAAGATGTTCTCTACTGTTTTTGATACAAATAATATAAAACAACTGTTAAAGTAAAATTATGTAGGTGAAAAAATTTTTTGAGGTGAAAAACTTTTTTAGATGTGAAAAAACTTTTTTGGTGGAAAAAAAATTTCAAGATGAAAAAAAATTTTTGAGGTGAAAAAATTTTTTGTTGTGAAATAAAATTTAAGTGGTGAAAAAATGTTTGAGGTGACTACAAAATATTTACTGCTAAGCGACTGGTGAAAAAAATATGAGAAAATATATTATGTACCAGTCGCTACTATGAAATTGTACTAAATTTGTATGGGCAATTTAGAGGCACTTTTACATTTTCACTAAAAAAAAAAAAACATTTTAAAGCATACTTTTTTGTCAAATACTCAATTTTGTTCCGGCTAATGGGGACTAGCTCTGCAGCAGAATATGTCTAATGGAGAGAATGTACTTTCTGATGCGCCACGAATTCATAAATAGTTGCAACGAATATTCTTTCTTTAAAAAATTGAAGTGTGTTTGTCTAATGGAGAGAATACAGCAAAGAAATTAATTTGTTAAAGAAAGAACATGAGTTGTAAATATTTGTGAATAGATGGCCCATCAGAAGGTGCATTCTCTCCATTTTTGCTATTTTGCTGCAGAGCTAGTCTCCATTAGCCATATTGTGCTAAAATATGCAGTAGAGTATTATTGAATTTCTATTTTCTTCGTAACATAAATGAATATTCGCCAAAAACTATGAAAAATATATGTTTTATGTGCATATTATACCTTAATTTTTTAAATCAATATTCATTAAGATGTTTAAGAGCACAATATTGCACTTTATTCATGTGTATTTTTTTATGAAAGAAAACATTAACATAAATATGCATTTGCCAATCCCTCAATTCTCAAAAATAAAAATGTGAAAGAAATGCTTTTATTACGTCAAACATTTGACAGGTTGACTTTAAAATTATGTAATACGTCTACTAGTAACATTTGAATGCATTATAATTTAAAGAATGTAGTTAATTTAATATTTTTGGTAAATAAATTAATTGAAAGCCTAATCCAAGGCTATATCGCCATGGGGCGCCAAATATTTAAAAGTAGCGGCACTAAAGCAATTATGCATTTTGCTCTTTCTTTATATATAAATTTCTTTGGTCCCAGCCATGGGGCAGGGTATTGTTTTAGTTAATTCAGCGCCACCTATTCAAATGTAGCGGCACTAAAGCAATTATGTATTTTGCTCTTTCTTTAAATATAAATGTCTTTGGTTACAAAAACAAAAAATACATTTTATGAAATGAAACAAAAAAACAACAAAGCTTTACAGAAAAACCCTATCTGGTTTACTATATCTCCTATAGTAGTTTAAGAATTGGAGATATATGAACGGAAAATCCTAAGAAAATGAATCGGAAAAAATTATGAAAATTTCATAAAACGATTTCCAAATAGTTACTACTATGAAAATGCCGATGTTCTACCCTTCTGTAGGTACGCCATGTCGTTGCAAGCCAGATTTGTTGAGAAACTTGCGCTACACGATAATATGCTTGTCAGCCAAAGACACGAAAGCGAGAAAACACCATCAATGGACGTATTGACGACGATCCAGCTCCTCTGGACCTTACCTCATTCTATATGAGCCCAGCCTCCGGCAATCATAGGTGCTGAATATGATATACGTATATACTAAATTTTGCATGAACTGTAATATGAATATGTTTTGTCATTTTATGAAACAGAACTATTGTTATTTAGTTTTAGTAATGTTATTTATTTAGTTTTAGTAATGTTATTTACAGAGGTCTGCTCTGTTAGCGACTTTAACAATATTGCTTTCTGCGTTAACTTAGTTATTAGAGTAACACACATATAGCTCTAAGAATGTTATTATTCTCATAGTATGAAAGACAATACATGTAGTCGAACAAGAAGAAGACTAAATAACATTTTTACTTAACAGAAAATTAAAATAGATGCAGAAAAATTGTACAAACTTGCATGGAAAATTTAGAGGTACCTTCACATTTTCACTCATAACTTTTGAACCGCAGTTATGTGCCGTACAGAACACTAAAGTACGGTTCGTTAGTGTTTTTTTCTACTCTGATAAAAACCCACTCTTTGTGGTGCTTAGTTCCTGAGATAAATGCTAACAAAAAATTTTGAGATTTTTTATTTTTAGCATTTTTTTTGCAATTTCAACGATCGAATATGTGAACTTGAGACTTTTATGAAAAATGGCATACTTTGGTTTTTTCTTTGTAATACAAACCGCGTTATCCATCGTGTACGATACGTAAAGCAACTTTACGAGTTTTGGGAAAAATCCAATTGATGGTTAAGAAATATATTCAAAATGACTTACGAGTTTGAACATCAATACTTTCGTTTTGGAATTTAAGTACATATCGATGGCTTAATATTAAAAGGCCCTAACTCGATTTTTTGTTACTTGACAGGAGAAGGAAAAAAATTAATAAAATACGTAAAATTTTAGATTCAAAAAAAGTTTTAATGCAATTTTTAATCAAAAGAGGCAACACATTTTTGGAAATTGCATAAAATTTTTTTTTTTTATCTAAAATTTTACGGATTTTATTAAGTTTTTTCCTCTCCCGTCAAGTAACAAAAAATCGAGTTAGGGCCTTTTTATATTAAGCCATCGATATGATATTTTAGTGCAGAAAAATTTACCTATATAATGGAAAACATTTTTATTATAATTTCAAATGTAATTTAAAAAGTAACATACATACCTACTTATATTCATAAATAGTTTTCATTTTTATTTTAACCGGATTTCACATAATTTTCCTTTTATATATTTAATTCACTTCATATTTTTCACAATTTTAATTTCATTTTCTATTATGAATTCAAATAACAAGAAGAAAAACTTTATTCTTGCAAAAAAAAAATTCAAAAATAACACATAAAAAACAAATTTTAATGGATATTTTGTGCAAAGTTTTAACATTTTAAATCTATATCATTTTTAATTTTTTATTATAACGTGTGTCTATGTGTTATCCTGCAATCAACATTTTGGGCAACTTCTTGCTTTTCTTCTTCTTTTATACAACAATAGAAAACGCCAAATGGATTTTGTACTTCCTATTTTGCTTTAGCGTTGGCTTAAATCCAAAATAATAATGATAAGCAATAAATTCCTAGACTATAACAGAAAATAATAATAAAGAATATGTAAAAAAACAGAACATAAAATTAGAAAATGAAAACTACAAAAATTTGTGTCATAATAGTATTTTATGCAAATGTATGAAGGAAGGACGTATAATGCCATGCATATGTACATTAAGGTGAGCCAGGGTGTTCTTTTTTTTATTTAAAATGGAATAATTGTTTGTCTGTCTGTGTTTTTTTTTATAGGAAATTATAATGCATTTTCTAAAACTCACATCAAAACACTTGAAATGGTTCCCTTTGTATGAACTCAACTCTACAAGAGGATTTAACATGTTTACTTTGGAACAATGAAAACGGATAATAACATCAACGGCAAAAATATTTACAGATCTTTAATGGGTATGATAGAGGGTACAGAAGACAAAAGAAAAATTGTAAACATTTTGTTGGCAAATTACTTCAAGTGCCTTTAACGGTTAAATAAATAATAAAAAGCAAGCAACTCTGCAATATAAATGCTGTCTGACTGTTAAAAAAATGCATAAAAAAAAATCACAAATTTTACCGGGTACCGACTTAACATTAAATACCCTACACTTCTTTACTATTTTAAATTAAAATGAAAAAATCTTATTTCCAGCCAAGAACAAAGCTTTTTTTTTGTCAAAAGATTTTCTATAAAAGGAATTTCTTTAAATTTGCTCTTTTATTCGCAAGGTGTTGAACTTTTGCTTCGTTTGTTCCTTTGATATACGATTATCAAAGAAATACCTTAAGCGTATGAGTAATATTATTTGTGCTACTATATATTCATCATACGCACCTGTAAATACGTTTACCAAGTTCGATAAACTGTGGATAAACCATTCACAACGGTGTGACAAGAATATCTTAACAATAAGTGGAAATAATCAGCAGTATAATTTAAAACAGACCTTTCTTTCAACTCCAACTTCTTGGGTGGGGTACTAATTATGCCCTGGCTTGGTTTATATTTTTAGTTTTGTGATTGAGTTTTTAGTTATGTGATTGAATAATATTTAAAAGGATTAATATTTTACATTTTTTTTCCTCTCCGAAAAAATTTTAAAGCTAAGGCGTCAGGAGGAATCCGTTTGTTCCTTCCCCTGAAAATTTCTTAAAATCTCCTTATTGTAAATATATACGTCGGATTAAGAACCTTCATACAAGTTTCAAGTTCCTATTTTCAGCTGTTATTATGGGGTACTTTTACTTTACACAAAAACATCAGCTGAAAGATAAAGCCCGTTTTGGATCTCCCCGTAAAATTTTCCGAAAATCCCATTTTTGTAAAAACGAAAAAATGTTCAAGCGCTTGCTTCCAGCGAGTTGGGCTGCCCATCTAAAAATCGAAATATATATGAGCATACATGATCATACATGGACCTGTATATGATCATACATGGGCATACATGGTTATATACGTCCATACATGATCTCATATATGACCATATATCTTCGGATCCGAAATTTGAGGGTATATGGTGATATATGTGCATATATTATCATACATGCTCATATATTATTTATGTATGCTCGTATATGATCATATACGTCCATATACCCTCAAATTTCGGATCCGAAGATATATGATCATATATGAGATCATGTATGGTCATATATTGAACAATGTATGGACGTATATGACCATGTATGTCCATGTATGATCATATACAGGCCCAGATGGGTGGCCATATTCTAAGGAAGACATATTTAGCATTTTAAATACCATATTATCTGAATAGCGCATATTCCAGGGAACACAAATTCAGGTTTTAAGCAAAATCGCTTTCCGGAGGCCGTTAGGGAGAAGACTTTTCCCTTTTGAACACCCATTTTCCCCTCGGACCTGTTGAAAATTCCTTAATCTATGAAAAAAATATTTTAAATTTCGAGGTTTTACCCAAAGAAGGTTAGCCATGCCATTAAGGGAGAGGCTTTCACCTTTTGGAACCCATTTTACCTAGTTTTTAACGAAAATTGCAAAAAGTACCTTAAAATTTTTAGTCCAGGGTACACACACTCGAAATTATAGCGTTCTTGTTTAATCAGTTGAAACCCTACTTGTACCATATTTCTGGGAAACTTTCTAAAAAGTACCTTAGTTAGCCCATAATCCAAAGTATACATATTTAAAATTTCAGGTTCACAGCAAAAGTGGCTGGCAGGCTGTTAGCATTTTACTCTTATGGATACACAATGTCACCACGCTCCTGGCGCAAATATCATAAAGCACCTAAAAGACATGTGTTAATTTCCTGATTTCACAAAAGGTTGTGGGTTCGATCCCCGTCGAGGACACCATTAATTTAGAAATATAATATTAACATTTAGAATATTATTTAGTTTATTGTTTGTAGTTTAATAAAAAAGTTTTCCGTTCTATTTAAAAATAAAGGAACATACATTTATTTTTCGAAGAAATAACTATTTTAACTTTTTTATACAGTTATTTGAAATGATTTACTATCATTTACCGATTTTTTTCAGTTCCATTTATTTTTTTCATTTGTTTGAAATTTAATAAAAATTTACCCACAAAACAGAAATTTGTGGTTTATTTGTGTCGGTAAAAGTTATAACAAATTTAAATTTTATTTCCTGTCCGTTTCAAAAAAAAAAAATATTCAAAAAATTTCAATATTTTTTTTTTATTTAAATTGGTTGTATGTATAAAAAATTTTTCATTTCAAATTACATGAACTTCATAAACACACATCCATACACAAACACATTCACACAAAAAGTGTCTATAGCTATGCATACATACATTTTGTATTGTACGAGTTCATTAAAAGAAATATACAAAAAGGGAAACAATTTCAAATAAATAATAAAAATATTTATTTTTTAAGGAATGGGTAGGTAAAATTTTGACTTTTATTTTAACTGATTATATCATTTATTTCTAACGGATGTGCCAGTTGATTAATCAACATTTAAAAATAAATAACAAATGGCAATTTAATTTAAATGAAACTTAAGTAGACCGGTTTTTAAATGAAATATCATTTCTTGTAAATGACATTTTCTGTTATTTTAAATTAAAAACTATTTTAAGTGTATGCTTTTTATATACCTTGCCCTTCATTTCTCACCACATTTCAACTTTCCTATATCTCTTTTCCGAAGAAAGCAATACATTAATTAGCAGGAAGAATTTCCTGGGTTTTGCTTCCCTTAAAACAAAAATCTAAAAATCCTAGGCATGCACGCCGACGGTGAAACTTAATGCGAAATGTCAATTTCCTACCACCAGCTTTTGGGCTGGATGATTAAGGTCCATCTCTATACTATTTTTATCTCCCTTCCCTGCGAAAATTTCAATAAGTGTCTTATTAGTCAATTAGCCCATACTCCAGGGAATACGAAGTTTAAATGTCACATTTGAAGGTGAGGTAGTTTTTTCTGGGTTTTAAAGGAGAAATTTCCCCATTTGAACTTCAATTTATATCACGTTCCTAGCTGACATCAGTAATTTGGCATTACAAAAAGGAAGGATGCCCACACTAATCCAGGATAATGTTTATGGATATTTGATTTGAATCTAAATTGTAATCATCAGGAATGATTACTTCAAATAATGAAAAAAATTTTCCTGTAATGCGTTGTTTAGTTCGCTGGAAAATCCATCACAAACGGATGACAACCCTGCGAGAAGAAAGGGTTTGAAAATAGATATCTCGAGATAGGTGGAAAGGGGACCGGTTCCAAAAGTACCTACAACTTGAATGATGGGTCCGAAAGTTCTAGTCCCGGGATAGATCAAAGAAGTACCGGTTCTCCAAAATTTACCTTACAATCGGTTTAAAAGCCTCTATCACGTGTTGAAGTTGAAAGTACTACTGCTGTGATAATTTCATTGGGGTTAGTTGTGTGACTAAAAGAACATAGTGCTAGACACAGGACAAGCACATGCTAAAGTGACCGGTAATTTTCATACAAAACAACAGGTCCTGTGACCGGTCTCTATCACAATGAACCGGTAACATGACATGTCCTGGGATAGGTTCTTTTCCCGCAGGAAATCGTGTGTTTCGAACAAAAACAAGGCCCCATCAATAAGTTAAATAAGCTCTGCATAATACTTTCCCAGGTAATATCGATCTAAACCCACACAGCGATGATACCCCACTGTCATTAATAAGCGCCAACACCCTCCAAAATAGACTTCGAAGCTCCTGCCCATATATGGAATATGTATTCTATTTTTTTTCTGATAAAGGTGATATAAATGGTAGGGAGAGCAGAAGAAGTGAATTAGTTCTTATTCCGCTTAAGTGAACCAAGCAACGTGATTTTTTTAAGGATATTACTTTGCGTCTTTCGTGCATTAAAATCGACTGTATTCACAAAAACCTACTCAAAGATTGTCATTTGCTTTCGATTGAGTGTGTCATTCACAATCTGGCTCTTGTCCCCAATCTCTGCAAGGCTTGGCCTTCAATTAAAGGAAAACGAATGACAAATGCTAGTGTAATCTGCTTAGTCGTTCAGAAATATAAGATAAGCGAAGAAGAAAGTTCGGAAGCTTTTCAGCCAAAGTGGTTTGGTCAGTTCTTTATGGGAAAAATTGATCCTTTTAAAGCCCCATATTTACCGCCTTTCTGGCCTTATCATAAAATTAGTCCATATTCCAGGACACACTTATATTAAATTCCTGCTTCTTTGGGTTTGGGCAGACTCCCAAGGAGAAACTTTCCCCTCTTTGCCCCATCATGAAGCAACTTTCTAAATTTCCGTCTAAGTGGATGATTTTGCCGGAGGAAGAACTTATTACATACCAAAATTTTAAGTGCCTAGCACCAGTGATTTGGGCTGGGCGATAATGAGTTAGTGTAGTGGTAGGCTAAAATATATTTTTAAAAAGTCGCATCTCGAAATAAATTTAAGTATTGTAACACTGATTGCAACACTGAAGTTATTACTAAGAAAAATAATTGTCTATTCTTGTTCTCTCCTCTATTACGTATCCGAATTTCATTAATATCGGAGATAACCAATTGGAATGCCTTCCATATAAACATTAGTGGGCACTATTTGATAAGAATCTTGTGAATGACGAAAATTCAACACTTTTGTATTTCGCCCATCAATATTAGATTGATGGTTGATGAAACTTATTGTAAGTCTGATAATTTTGAGCTTCCTTTTATTTTTAAATATAAGTATCTTTTACACTCACCAAAAAAAGTCTGTAATGGCAACTGAAAATTTTGCTGTTATTACGAGAAATTCTGCTAATTTGAGCCCAGCGGTATTTTTTGCTAATCTTAGCAACACATGTCTGCTGACGTGTAGTACAATGAAATTAGTAGAAAAATTAGTAGCCGCTACTAAATTTTAGTAGACTTTTTGTAAAGTGGAATTTAAAATCTGTTTGCTAAAATCAGCAAAAAAAATGACTAAATATTATTAATATTAGTAAAAAGATTTGAATTTATTTTTCTTATCAAGCATCAAAAATTTTGATTTTATTTTTCAAAAAACGAATTAATCATTTTGTTTTAATTTGGTAATTTCTGTTTTGAAAAATATTTTGGTCAATTTTTTTTTTTACTTTTAAGGTTAAATTTTAATTGTTTTTAGGGCGGATTTTTAGAACTAAAAAACCTTTTTAGTGCTATTTTAAGTGGATGTCCTCTTTTTAGACATGAGTCGGTATCTTCACTTCCGATCCCTTTTTAAATATATGTAACATTTTAAGGAAATTTAAGTTTGTAGGTGTAAGTTTTAATTAGAAATAACATTTCCTTCAATATCCACTTTTTTAAAATTAGTAAAATTTTTTTGCTAATTTTAGCAAATCGGTTTTCAAAAATTTGTAAAATGATTTCTGAAATTAGCAACAAAAATTTGTAAATATTCTGTAAAAATTCTGTGATTTGTAAAATGTAAATAGCAGAAAAATTTGCTAAATAATAATTTTTTACTAAAAATCAGTACAAAAATAGTAGAGTGGGATTGAAAACCGTTTACAAATTTTTCTACTAACTTTTTTTTCTGAACATTAATTCATTCAATTAATTAAGGAAAGGGGATAGAGGAGACATAAAGGTGGTAAAAGATGAAGGGCTTCTAATATGGCAACACTGTTATTGTGCGAAATCTTTAGTCTTAGAACAGTTGTTGTTACCGATTTGATGTGACATATGCGAATTTGCTGAAACCTTTTAATGTGTAGCACTGTTATATAATGTTTTAGCGGATTATCGATACCCTTAAAATACCGTTACTAAAATAATCAAAATACCGTTATCCCTAAAATACTAATAGAAAAATAAATGTGACTATCAGTACCCTTAGAATTATATGCATTTAAGTCAATTTACTGCTGCATATTGAATATTGTAGAGCACTTAAGCAATAGAAAAGAACAGCCAACACTAAACAGCTAAATAATATTTGCAAACTGTCTTTTTGTTTGTACACAGTTGTTGCTTACTTTTTAATGGCTCAAAACAGAATTCTTTCGTCTTCCCAACATAATAATGAACATTAATTTTTATGACTTTTAACTTTGATTTCATTACACAAAATACACTTTCATATCTGCTCATCATCAGTATCATCACCATCATAATTGTTTTGATATGTAAATGATGCTTGCAACTATGTACAAAACAGTTTTTGTCGCTTTTTTTACGACATTTATTTTTTTTTTTAATTTAAAAATATTTTGTATAATGTTTTTAACAAAAATACCACAACCCGCTTTTAGTTGTAAAAAAAAACAAATGTAAACAAAAACTTTGTTATAGTTTTAATTAAAGAATTTTGTTTTGTTCATTAAAAATAACAAAAAATTAACTGACCAACAAATAATGTGGTGCGGGGGGGGGGGGGGAGAAAATTTGGTTTTAAACAGTTATGCACAACCTTTGAGGACATGTACTAACAGTTTATTTTTTCTACAGCAAGTAAAGGTTTGGTAGAAAGATTAAAGTGCTAGCAAACTTAAATTGTACAGATTAGGCTACAAAAAAAAAATATATCTAAGGGCCTATTTTTTCCCTTTGTAGGATTTAACATAGAAATCTTAATAAGTTTTACTTGTTTTTAATAAAACTTGTGGTCTTCCAAACTTCTATGTATGTATGTACTCTTATGTTTTAAACAAATTGTTGACAAGAACATGAAATTTCTGTTGCTTTTGTTTTCTATTTTTTCAGTAATACATATTCTGACTGCAGTATATATTGTTGTGTATGTTTGTTGATCATCTTCAGCTTAAACAACACAGCAACCATACTACAATTTATCAACAACAACAATAGTATAATAACGGGTGTTTATTTAAGCCCGATTGAACTTATAAAAGGGTCTTATTGCCCTTACTTTTTGACATTTATGATAAATATATTCTGGTAAATCGTCAAGAATAGATTGACGCTTGAATGACGCTACCAAATTTTCCAGAATTGCTTTGAAAGTCAATCATCAGTTTGCGCAACTTACGGACGACGATATTGTGTTCAGCGGTGAGGCTCATTTCTGGCTTGACGGGTATCTTAATAAACAAAACTGCCGCATATGGAGTGAAGCCGATACACAACATGCAGACACCATTACATCCAGAAAAACGATCGGTTTACACGCTGTTGTCATTATTGGATCTAAATTCATCAAAAAAAAAAAAGCCAGAGCTCGCGTGAAGGTCGTTACTGCCCTATGATGAATGATTTTTTGTTTTAAAATATAGTATGCCGCCACGAGCCAAACGGCGACCGTATCCATCGACTTATTGAATCAAAATTTGGCGATAAGAGTATTTTGAAAGATGGGCCTGTGAATTGGCCTCCAAGGGCATGCGATTCGATATCTTTCTATTATTTTTTGTAGGGCCACGTGAAGTCATTGGTTTATGCTGAAGTCATTGGTTTATGAGCAACAATTGGAGCCTTGGAGGCGAACATTGTTCGTATTATATCTGACATACGGCCGGCAAAACTGGAAAAAGTGGCCCAAAAATGGACGTCCAGAATGGGCTTCGCCAAGAACAGCCGCGGTGACCTTATGCCAGAAATCATTTTTAAATATTAGTGAAAAAAAAATAATTTTTTAAAGTTCTACCAGGCTTAAAATAATACCTTTTATAACAAAATATCTCTTTTAAAATTTGTGTTCAGTTTTTCTTTCCCTTTGAATGTGGTGAGACATGTTGACCACAAAAACTAACCGCAACAATACAAACCACATATCAAGAATTGGTTAAGATTTGATGTTGTTGATTTCGTAAATAACAGCAACACCATACATCAGCAACAGTTACAGTTACAATATTGCAACTCCCCATTTAGTTTCAGCTAGGATAAGAATTTCTTGTATTTTAAGCTGAAGAACAATGCTTTCTTTTTACATCATACTCTTGTATATCCTTTCTTTTGCTTTTGATAATGGTCGGACAGTTGTTACAAATGTTTTACTGTGGGTTTTTATTTCTGGTTGTAGTGTAGTGTTATAGTTTTGTCAACAGTTAATTTTTACTAACTGAACATTTAACATGAAAGAGGATGATACTGTTTTTTATTTTTGATTTTTTTTTTCTTCTTTTTTAAACTGCATTTTTGAAACAATTACGCTAAAATATAAGAATTTATTCAAGTGTTTGATAGAGCAAATTTCTGTCTATTAAAATAATAAAATTTATTTAAAAAAAAAAATTACTTTATGGACTTCGATCTGGTAAGCTAGTAAAACAAATTATAAGCGGAAATGTCGACTATATGAATAATTTTGGTTAAATTTTGAAAAGCTATCCAACTTACGGAAAAGGTCTTGATCATTTTATTTTAAAAACAGGGGGAGAAATATAGTAATAAATATGAATGAAATTGTTAAAAAATTTGCCAAAAGAAATTGTCAAAAAATTTGCCAAAAGAGAATGTCAATGAAAATATAAGTACCATAATTCATGCAATTATTTTTATAAAGAATGTCCCAAAAATTCAGGCAAGATTTTAATTTGCACACTTAAAATAGTTTGTAAGTTAATTATTAAAAAATACCATTTAAAAGAAATCATATTTCATTTAAAAAACAGTCTCTTTACTTTTCATTTAAATTAAATATTTTTTTATTTTTAAATGCTTTCTAAACAACATCAGTAAAAAAACAAATGATTAATTAAGTTAAAAAATATATATTACAATTTAACCTACCAAAAAAAAATAGCTGGTAAAAAAATAACTGATTATTCATTAATTTAAAATTGTTTCCGTTTTTTGTATTTTATTCTACAAAATGTATACTCACGCAGTCTATAGTCACATTTTTTGTGAATGAATTTCTTGTCAATTGAATTGAAATAATGTTTTATGTTAACAAAAAATATAAAAAATAAAGAAAATTGGAATTTTTTAATATATTTTTTTTTTTTGAAACAGACAGCAAACAAAATTAAAATTTGTAATAATTGTAAGTGAAACAAATAAATCAAAAATTTTCGTTTTGTGTGTAAATCTTTATTAAATTTTAAACAAATGAAAAAAATAAATGAAACTGAAAAAAATCGGTAAATGATAGTAAATCATTTTGAAAAATAAATGTATGTTCCGATATTTTTAACTGAACTGAAAACTTTTTTATTAAACTACAAATAGTAATCTACATAATGTTCTGTGTGCGGTAAAGTGTTGTCAACCCAAAGAAAAAATTATTTTGATAGCGGACAGTTAATATTGTTGAACAATATTTGGCGGCTGTTTTTAGTTTTGAGGCTGCCTAAATTGGATGATAATGTTGCCTTAATTGGATAACAATTATGTGAACGTCATGTGGTGTCCCATGCCATACATCACGCGCAACAATTCAATTACTGTCTGAGATATTTTCAACAACTTACAACCCAACCCAATACCAGTTCTAAATTACGGCTTAATTTGCTAAATGTTTAGATCATTTTTAGATACTTAGCCTCGCTGGACTTTTATTAAAAATATCTCCCGTATCTTGAAAACTAAATGAGATAAATGAAAACGTACAATAATTGAGCCACAATGAAGAAATAGTGACAAATACATCTGTAAAAAATTAAAAGACAAAAATCACTTAGATAAAATTTTAATTGTCGCTTAAACCCACTCCTAATATCGGTCCCAAAACTGAATAAAATTACCTAGATCGATTTTATCTTAAAAGCTAAGCATCGGCCATATCTCGAAAGTGAAATTAGATAAATGATAACAAACAACGGTTTGGGCCAAGGAGGACACAATGAGTCTGCTGTAAAAAATATAAAAATAGCTTTAACAAATTTTTAAATTTTTTAGATTTTTTTTAAAATTCTGGGGATCTTTTCCGATTTCTAAAGAACTTTCGTGATATTTTTGACTTTTCGCGTTTTTTCATTCCAGCGATTTATTTGCTCACTTTGGGTTTTTTTAATTACTTTTTAATTCAGCAATATTCTCGTGCTACTTTCGTTATTGTAAAAAAAAAATAATCAGAGTATATTTTTTTATAAGAAAAAGTCTTTTGAATGCAAAAGTTGGTTTGTAGGAAAAGGTTTCTTCTTTATAAATTTTTCTGATAGAAACATTTTAGATTCTATGAACTTTTCCTTAAAGTAAAGTTCCCAAATTCTGCAAACTGCTTTTTACATAAAAAATCATATATTCTTTAAAAAAAACTTAATTTCTAAGATCTTTCTTTGTATTAAAAATTCTTAGATTTTAAGGACTTTTTCTTAAATAAAATTTCTTACACTCTAATGACTATTTTTTTATTTTTTTTATTATTTATTCATTTTATTCAACATATTATATCTTAATACCCTAACCGAGCACTACCAACGAGGGTTATCGGCTCGTTGTAGCGAAAACAGACCAGAGCCTCTGGTGGGAATCGAACCCACGACGCTACCAACTAGCCTACCGGGGCATCCTTAGAATCTAAGAATTTTTCTATTAAAAAATGTTCATAGAATCTATGTTTAGAGTTTAAACATTTTTTGAAGTATTTTTTCTTAAATAGTCCATGGAATAAAATTTAAAGGTGGGGATAATATTATGTTAAAATTATGGTTATTTTTTATCTTAATATGAAAACTTTATTTTAGTAGTTGGCACAATCATAATCCCACAACTATATAATGCTCTTCGAATATGATTTCCCCAATCATGTTTTTTCTCTGGGTTTGGGAGAGAAAACGTATTACAGAATATGATTAGCAGAATAATACATAGCAATATTCGGTAGGTCTTTGATCATAGTGGGCGTCATTAAGTCGTAGTCTGTTGAAGTTTAAATTATTTTTAACAACATTAAGAATTTTTGGCTTGTTTAGGGGGCTCAGAAACAAAATAGTCATTTGTTGTTGGATTTGACTGAAAAAGTGATAAGCAAATATTATTGCTTTATCCACATCACTTCAAGCTCAGATCAATCAAAGCTTTTCAATTGCTTTCGTGGCTTGATATTCTTGAAAAGTCTCCTTTTCATCATATATGTTGCCTATGCCGATTTTGCTATAGGAGAGAATGACCGTTGTACAGTGTAATATAAGGAAGTACTCATTTGAAAAAAAAAATGGTTTTCTGGACTTAGATTTTTCTCAAACTACGTATTACAAACCTAATTTTGTTAGCAAAAGCGTGCGTCCTATAATTAAAGAAATTAGATTTATATTATTTAATATTAGCATGTCCTTTTATAAAGTATTTCAAAATAAATATTTATTGAAAATCGTAGCGGACTAGAAAATGCATTCCATTCAGCTTGGGTCTAATTATTTTTCTGTGTATTCTCCATGATTACTAAATAAATATAAGAACATTTTTCATTTGATGAAAAAAAAAAAAAATGTTTTCTGTGATCCCGAACCAGAATAAAAAAATACATTTTTATACATATAAATATTTATTATTTATTTATTTTTCTATTCGTACAATAAGTATAAAAATGTTTATCATTTATATAAATTTAATAAATTAATGTATGTCCTTTTGTTTGGAGTCACTACATTGTCAATCACTTTGATGTTGTCCATATGTTAAACTAAAGTTTTTTATTTTGTAGTTCTTTCTTTACAAACTGTATTATGTATTACAGCGTATGATTGTCATTTTTCTTGTTATGTCGTGATGAAAACCACTCACACCCACAAAAACACGCATACTATTACAATGAACACAATTGTTTACACAATAAAAAAAGAAGAGAAGAATTAAATATAAAAAAGGGGACAACAATCTAAACATGGTTTTGTATATGAACAATAACAACAACAATAAATAGCAGTAGTAGTAGTAGTAGAGAAAAGCAACATCATCAACATACATATATCATAAAATATAATCTTTCATATTACAAACACACACATACAAATTTAGGTATGTTTAAATGCACGCAGCCAGATACTGTATTTTATGAATCTTCTTTTCTTTATTTTTTATCATCAACAACTCAAAAGTTGATATGAAAGTTTATCATGGTGTTAGTAATGCTATCTAGAAAAAAAAATTTAGCATGTACACTATCGGATCAAATGATGTATAACACTGTGAAAGAAAGTAAAAATCGTAGCATAATTTAAACTGTTTAAATTTATCAAATTGATCTGAAAACATGTAAATGGCACTCACCCTTCATTAATTATAAAAGCCCACAGATTAAAAATGTAATGCTAGTTTTAATATTGCAAAATTTATTTTTTTTTCAATATACAGTATCTCAGACATTTAAAATTTTATATTAGATATATTTTTAGAACTAAACTTAAAGAAATATAATTTATTAAAGAAATATTTAAAAATCAAAAAGAAATTGAATATCAAATAAAAAAAACTTTAAAAATTAAACAATTTATTATAATGTTTTACAACTGCCATTTTAAAAAACAACACACGGGATTCGGTTTTGAGATAATGTGTCACTGAAAAAAAAATATTTAAGAAGAGGACAGATATATACACTCAGAATATTATGTAGATAACTATTTGTAGTTTAATAAAAAAATTCTCCGTTCCATTTAAAAATAAAGGAACATACATTTAATTTTCAGAAATATATCTAGATTAACTTTTTTATACATTTATTCGAAATAATTTACTATCATTTACCTTTTTTTTCAGTTTCATTTATTTTTTTCATTTGTTTGAAAGTTAATAAAAATTTACCCATAAAACGTAAACTAGAGGTTTATTTGTGTCCCTAACAGTTATTACAAATTTAAATTTTGTTTGCTGTCTGCTTCAAAAAAAAAAAATATTCAAAAAATTTCAATTTGTTTTTTTATTTAAATTGGTTGTATTTATACAAAATTTATCAATACAAATTACAAGAACTTCATAAACACACATACATACACAAACACACAAAAAGTGTTTATACACTGTAGAAAATGTCGATAGTAAAACTGTACTGATTCACTATTCACTTTGTCACCAGAACTACTGACTAATTATGCCCCAGCCACACGCAAAGAAAAAACATAGTTGGGTCAATCATATTCAAAGAGCATCATATATTTTTGGGGTTTATGGTTGTGCCAACCATAATCGTACTATATAATGATTATAAAATAACCATATTTTTACCATAATATAGTCCCTACAGTTATATTATGATTCAAAAATTACCATATTATGGTCCTAAATAAACATTTTATATTGAATTTATCATAATATGATCGCACGTAATCATGGTATACTCAAAATGTTATCATATTATGGTCCCTCATAACTATATTATGATTCCTGGATTATCATTATATGATCCATTACCTTTTAGAAAATTTCTTAAAGGTAAAGTTCTTAGAAACTATGAAAAAGCTCTTTAAATTTCAGAATATTTCCTTTAGAAATGTTTTTTCTAAAAATAACTTAATATTAAGGACCTTTTAAAAAAAAAATTGTTAAGGAAAAAATCATAGACCTTGAGAACTTTTTTTTCTTTGATTGTATAATTATTTATTGACTGTTGCCAGCATTTTAGCGTTGTATAATTATCATATTTTTTTCATAGTCATAATTTTTGTACCACAGTATGGTTACAGCCAATCATGATATAAAATTGTAGGTGCCAATCATAAAATAGTAATATATTTACTATATAATGATGGTAGCGACCATAATGATGGTTAGAAAACAAATAACTTGGTTGTGACAACCATAACCGATTGCAGCAAGCACCATATAGTAGCAATGATCATATTGCAACCATTTTTTTTCTCTGCGTGCAATGCCTTCTGCTGTAGACATTTAACATGTGTGTGTCATTGCAAATCTACACAACTACTGACTAGGTGTTGACATTGGAACCATAGATTCACTAGTACATTTTAGTAATTCTATGATGGAAATAAGATTAAACAAGTTCATTTATTTTTTAAAATTAGATATTTTCTTAAAAAAAAATTTTTTATAAACTTCATTTAAGTAAAAAAATTTTCGTGCAAATTTAATTTTGAAGTAGACAAATCTTTAAAAGACTGCACAAAATTTGTTGCCTCTTTCTTGTTATTTTTATTACAAACTAGCTGACCCGGCAAACGTTGTTCTTCCTAGGAATAAATTGTTAATAAGGAAAACAACGTTTTTTATTAATTTTAAGGTAAGAACACTTTATTGCAATAATAATTCAAGGAATAATTTCAGTAAGGGAAGCATTGATTTTAAAGATTAGTACCGGAAACACTCAATGACTGATCCTATGATGAATTTATCAAGATAAGAACAGGCAACTTGATGCCAAAAATTTATTGGTCTGGTGTAGAATCACCAATTCGTTTATTGTTTAATGATAATCAGTATCAAACACAAAATATATTTATGTTTAATGATAATCAGGGTCAAGTACAAAGTATATCTAATTATAGTTGTAACCGAGGTCAAAATGTTTTTTTCCTTTCGAAATTTGTGTAAATTCGCATCAACTGCGAACGGCTGGACCGATTTGGATATTTTTTTTACTAAAATTTTCGTATTAGCCAGAGCAAGGTTTTTATTGAAAGGAAAACTTTGAAAGTTTCCGGAAAACCGAATAATTTGGGAAAAACTACTTAAAAGTTCTTAAATTTTAGGAAATTAAGTTTTTTGAAAATTATCTAACTTTCCGGCGAGCTTCTTTAAATTTTCTTTCCGTAAAAACCAAGTTCGGTCCATCCGTTCCCGAGTTATGCGCTTAC
Source organism: Eustalomyia histrio (assembly GCA_949748255.1). Classification (NCBI taxonomy): domain Eukaryota; kingdom Metazoa; phylum Arthropoda; class Insecta; order Diptera; family Anthomyiidae; genus Eustalomyia; species Eustalomyia histrio. Next base: position 42,321,347 of record OX456525.1, on the reverse strand, counting down.
CAACGAACATCATTTCATTTTTATTTATATAATAATATAGATTGATTGTTTTTTTCACATGTTTTTTGTAATTCCATTTGCTCATTATATTTTTTGTTCAAATTTGTATATTTAACTACAGGGTAGCTTCATATGCATACATACATTTTGTATTGTACGAGTATATTAAAAACAAAAAATACAAAAACGGAAACAATTTCAAATAAATGAAAAAAAAAAACATTTATTTTTTAAGGATTGGTAGGTAAAATTTTGACATTTATTTTAACTGATTATATCATTTGTCTCTTAAGGATGTGTCAGTTGATTAATCAACATTTGAAAATAAATAACAAATGGCATTTAATTTAATTGAAAATTTAGTAGACCGGTTTTTAAATGAAAAATCATTTCTTTTTAATGATATTTTCTATTATTTTAACTTACAAACTTTTTTAAGTGTAAAATCAGGTAAAAAAAAATGTTGCACGTGTGTGTAGAGTTTCCAATTGTCAACTTATTGTATAAATACGATTTTAAAATCACTACTTATTTTTAATTCTCCTTTAAAGTAACTTCCAAAAACGTAACACTTTTATACAATGATTTTGTCCCCATGATTTTAGGGTTGATTTAATCGCTTATTCTTCTTTACTTTCTTCTTTACAACCTAATGTGTGTACGTAATAACACAGTGCTTCTGTATTGTAGAGCAAGGATGGAAAAGTTGATACAAAATAAATAAAATAAAAAAATGTTGCTCGATAAAAAAATATAAATTTGTGTATTCAAATTCGAAGGCAAGAAATGAGCAGCTCAAATTAGCAAAATTTTTGTTTAATATAAAAAAATATATATATCGTGATCCATTTCAAGGTTCCCTACTTTTTTAAAGAAAAAACACTGAAAATTCAAATTTAATGGGGAATGTTTATTATCATTTGAAAGAACATTCTTTGGCATTTATTTTTGAAGATTATGTCTATCAAATGTTGGCCGTTGTTACGTTGCAGATGGTCCATCCGTTGAGTCCAATTTTCGATGACTAGTTCGAGCATTTTGACTGGTAACTGACAAATGACACGCGTGATGCATTCCTCCAAGGCCTGAATCGAAGCGGGTTTGTCCGCATAAACTTTAGACTTTACATATCCCCACAGGAAAAAGTCTGTCGGTGTGATATCACATGATCTTGGTGGCCAATCGACCGGCTCAAAACGTGAAATTATGTGCTCACCGAAGTGTTCCATTGATTGTTGCGATGTGTGGGAAGTGGCGCCGTCTTGTTGAAACCAAATGTCGCCGAGATCACGAGCCTCAATTTCAGGCATCAAATAGTCGGTAATCATGTCACGATAAAGGTCGCCATTGACGGTTATGTTCGCACCGGCATCATTTTTAGAGAAATATGGAAAGATGATTCCACCGGCCCACAAACCACACCAAACCGTTGTTTTTTCTGGATGAAGTGGCAGTTCTCTAATTTTTTCAGGTTGCTCTTCGTCCCAAATACGGTAATTTTGTTTGTTTGTGTTGCGAATAGTATGCTCAGTAGGCCGATTATGTTGACCATAAGTTGAGCGAAGTGCACGAAACACATTCCTCACAGAACGTGAATTTTCGTTATAAATTTGAACGATTTGTAAACGTTGTTCAGGCGTTAGTCTTTCCATTATGAAATGCCAAACAATACTTAACAAAAATAGCATGACAGCATGACACGACTCACACGTGATCTGTCAAAAAAAAGGCTATTGAAAAAAGTATCTCTACTTAAATCACCCTTTATTTTGGACGTATATTAATTTTGTGTAAAAAAGAATTTTATATACGTTTTGCGTTCATTTTTATTTTTATGTATATTAATTTTATGCAATTTTTTTGTTTAAAAATTTTGGTACTTTGAGCGTCAAAAAAGTACTATTAAATTTTTTTTTTTTTTTTGATACCGAAAAAAAATCCAATTTTTCATCCCTGTTGTAGAGCTGTTGACACATTGAAAGAGAAAATCAAATGAAACAACATAACAAAAAAACGAATGACTGTAAAGGAAAATATGAAAACAAACACCGAGAACAGAATACGTGATTTTTTCTCTACCCCGATTGCTTCTCGACAAACTCAAACAATTATGATTTTCAAACATGGTGGATAGTCGCCATGTGAATTGTGTGATAGTCTGGTTAACGTGTATGAAAAGTTTTGTGGAACAAAATAAAGTTTCAAATGTTTAAGTATGATGATTAACTACAGCCCAAAATCTGCGCAATTATTAATAACAATTTGCAATTTACTCTGCCACATTGCGTCAATATTACCATATACGTTCTAGCCCCATAGGTAATAAAGGGTACAATTAGAGTTTTAACTAATTTTAATTTCGCATTAAAAGGTACGTATAAGGATGAGTACCAAAGTTTTCTTAGTACTCTACACTCACAATATATTTTCCGTTACCTACTGTAGTTTATTTAAAAAGTAATATGTAGAGTTTGTTTTTAAATGAAGAATCAATTAAAATTATATATAGAATAGAAATATATTTTTTAACTATTTGAATCAGTCATTCAAAAAACAAACTATAAAAATTTACAGACATTCAGTAGGAGTTGATATTTTCAGTTAAATGTAAAATTTTATGTTTTCTGTTTATAAAAAAATTTAAATTTATTTGAATTCTTTTTGTTTTTTTTTTTTTTACCAAAATAGTTTGTATATATACAAAATTATTTCAATAAAAATTACAAGAAATTATTCATAAATACACACAAAGCCAATAATAATATACACATCTGTGTGATAAAAGTAAAAAAACTTTAAATTTTAAAAACAAACCACAAAAGTAGTTTTTTTTTTTAACTTTTTGTCAGTAAAAAATTTATGTTTTTTTTAAACGACTTTCTATTCTTTTTACTACTTTTGTTGATTATTAAACAATGATTGAAAATAAACAACAAAATGGGTTAAATATGATTAAAATTCAGTAGTCCTCTTTTTGATTGTATTTTTGATTAATTTAATGTGTACTTTAAGTTGTTTTTAACGAAATAATATTGTGAGTGATTTGATGTGTGGAAGTTCAGTTAAACTGTTATCCTTGTAAACCGTAATACTCCGGTACTTTTGTTCTAGTGGGCGTGACATTTAAAATAAAAACTGCCAAAGTTGACTTAAAACGGGAAATTATCTACAGAAAATCTGAAAATATTGATTAGATTTAAAAATGATGCATATGTACATAAGATCATGTTTATAAAATTGTCTTTCAGTTAATGTAAATAATATTTAAATTGAGTCGTATGACTAACAACTATCGACAATTGAATTAAGCATTAAAATTTTATAAAAATCGTCAGCGTTAATGGACTTGGATATAAAAAAAGGAAATTTTACAGCTCGAATTAATTATTTTATGGTTAAGTAATACGATTTTATTGCTAAGACCAGAGAAAAATATTTCAATGAGATTCAAAAAGAAATTTAATTAGCTTATTTTCATGTATACATTACTTAAAGATGCGATAAATATTACCTATTTATACGAATTTCCAAAACAGTTAAAATTGGCAGATATTATCTTAAATGTCACACCCACTGAATATTAAATTTTTTATCTGTTAATATCTGTAATTAATAAATAGTGCCCGTTTAGTATTTTCAAATAAATTTAATCAAATTTGAACACTTTAAATTTTGCTAAAAAATAACACTTTTTTACGGTTTTATACTTCATTTTGTCCGATAGTGTATATGTGTGTGAATTTTATTTTTATATGTGTATGTGTTTAGAAACAATACAAATAACTAACACTCATTATATGAGTTTGTAACATAAAAAGTATCAAACATTGGAAACACAACAACACGCTACGGTTAATCCATATTTGTAGTTACATCTACTCTAGTCAAGATGTATTTTGAAAATATTTATTGTTGTTGTAGTTTGCCTTTTAATACAAGTTTTTATTATCATTGTTATTGTTGTAGTTGGTTCTACATACTACTTTTTGGTTGAGTTAATAACTCATCATAATCACAAAATTTATCATCAGTCTTATATTTACAAATACTAGCACCATACATAGTACAAAATACTATCAGAAGCGTAACATATTTTTTTTTTGTTTTCAATATTTCTATTCTAAAGCATATTTTAATCATAGGTCACATTAAAAATTTAAAACAAAAATGCATTTAATGGTTTAAAAGTTTCAAACATTTTGATCCAGATATGAAATTGCAAGACAAACATAAGATTTTGAAATCAATTATTTTGTAACAAATTCAGAAATTTGCTTAAATGTAAAATTTACAGCTTTACAATTTAATCATTACGCTCCTGTCTATTACATGCAAACACATATGTAGTATTTGTTAAAGACCTTTTTTTTAGTTAATATAATGTTGGTTGGCAAGGAAGGTAACCCAGGGGTCACTCACTGATCTCAGGCATGTGCTATAGGAGAGATAATAATGATAAAAGAGAGAAAATAAGGAAATATGCATTTTTTTAGTGGTCCAATCTCTGAATTAGGGGTCATATATCTGCTAGCTTATTTTTCAGCCGACTTTTTTTCAGGATCCAAATCAACGAATATAAAATGCCGAATTTTCTAATAACGAATAACTTTTTAGGATTAATCAATTACGTATTTTAACTCTATCCAGCAAAATTTTCTATCCACCAAAAATTGGTTGTAGAACAGATATACTGCTAACAACCCAGCAAAACCACTCGTTACCGAAGTAATGTATAGCTATAGGGGCCGATGCATTACTTTACACCGTACCTCATTAATGAATTTTACAGGCGAGGAGCCTCATTACTTTTCCAATATTTCTGGTTACTTATATTGTTACTAGGGTGTGAAAAGTAATAAGTATATAAATAGATTTTAATAAAAAAAAAAAAATTAAAAAAAAAATTATTTCAAACGTTATTAAATATAACTTGGTCATGATGGGAGTTGTGCCTGGGGACTCTACTTGCCAGTCGAGAACTCTACCCATTGAGCTATCGACGCGTATATTTGATTGCTTTGAACAGAAATGGACAGTTGCCTTTAATGTTTTCGTTCGAGATGACGAAACTTACATACATTAACCTTCTGCTTAGAAAAAACACAAAGTAATGAGTCTAAAAATAAGTTTTTAATAATATTTTAATTATTACTTTGCATTTATGAATCATGCAGTAACTTATCAGAGATCCGTAACTCATTACTTTATGCTTGCAAGGTAATGTATGAGTATATCCCAGCACGTTTTGCTGGGAACCATAATTTTTGTTTTAAATTCTCCCAAATGCAACTTCTTCATAGCTCCAAAGTAGAAACAATCCCCTTAGAATTCATTCTAGAACTCGTTCTCCGTCAGATCGGCTTGACGATCTAGTTCCAGAGAAACTGTTATAGAACTTAATTTTCTTCTATTGTCGCTTCTGAATCCGATGATTTTTTATATTGTTTGAAATTATCCCAAAAGCAACCACTTTTTTTGATACAAAAGTAGAAAGACTTCTCGTAGAATTAGTTCTGGAACTAGTTATAGAATTTATTGTCTATCTACAGGTTGGTTGAAAAGTTCCTGCGCTCACCAAGAGATGGCACTGCTAGCTCCAAACTTGTTTTTCTCAAGTTGGTATAATTGTCCTGAGAACACATGCAAAGTTGCAAGTCATTCTGTCAATTCTTTCTTTGTTTACAAGCCATTTGAAGTTGACGTGTCAATGATTTTTTTTAATATGGAAAAAATTGTATATCGTGCAGTCATTAGATTCTTTGTTTTGAAGGGTTTAAAAGCAAAGGAAATTTATGAACAATTGTTAGAAGTATATAAGGAGTCCTCACCTTCAAAACGCACCGTTGAATTTTGGGCTGGTGAATTTAAACCTGGTCGTACCAGCCTTGAAGACGATCCACGCGAAGGACGACCAAAAACTGCAACCACAGCAGAAATCATTGAGCAGGTACATAATATGGTTTGTGAAGATCCAAGTTTGACTAAGCGTGAAATTGCTAATGCCATAGGCATCTCAGACGAACGAGTACTCCATGTTTTACATGAAGAATTACGTATGAAAAAACTGTTTGGAAAGTTAGTGCCGCACACATTAACAATTTAACAAAAACTGGATCGAAAACAAATTTCTCAGCGCAATTTGGAGCGTTTTAAGCCGAATAAAACCGACTTCTTGCATCGTTTTATAACTATGAATCTACCACTATGATCCTTAATTGAAACAAGAATGCTTACAGTGGATTGAAGATGGGTGTTCAGCTCCAAAGCAGGTGAAGTCACAACGATCAGCAAAGAAGGTTATGGCATCAGTTTTTTGGGATGCAAAAGGAATTTTGTTGATTGATTATCTTCAGAAAGGTAAAACAATCAACTCTGAATATTATTGCAGCCTTTTGGATCAGCTGGATGAAAAAATTCGTGGGAAAAGACCTGGTTTAAAGAAGAAAAAAAATCATTTTTCATCAAGACAATGCACCTGCTCACAAAAGTGTTTTGACGATGGCTAAATTCAAAGAATTAAAGTACGAATTGCTTGAACATCCACCGTATTCACCAGATTTGGCTCCCAGTGACTACTATCTCTTCAGAAATCACAAACAATTCCTTCGTGGAAAGCATTTTTCGTCGAATGAAGAGGCCATAGCAGCCGTAGACGGTTATTTTGCAGAGCTTCCGGAAAACCATTATAAGGATGGTATAAAATTATTGGAAGATCATTGGAACAAGTGTATTGAGCTTCTAGGAGATTATAATGAATAAAAGAATATATTTCGTAACAAAAACAGTATTCTTTCATTTCGAGCGCAGGAACTTTTCAACCAACCTGTATCATTTATATATTAAATTTAATTTCTGTTTAATGGTTTCTAGAACTAGTTTCATTGAATCGGTTCTACTACAACCGCTTGCAGAATTGGTGTGTTTGCTAACCGATTTTAAAAAATTTTTCCTGGTTCTTTTCTATCATAATACTTTTTACTGCCCATCGATTAATTGTCTTGGAAATTGACTCGGAATCAACTGCTTGACAGCTCCAAAGTGGAACCAGTTTCACTACCTTACAGTTGAGCTCCGTGTTCCGCTTCATTGCGATTCGTTCTAGTAGAACCAGGTGTAAAAATCGTATGGTTGAAAAACGATTTTAAAAACTTCATTTTAAATTTCATAAATTTCAAACCTTCCAGGCATAAAAATTCAATCAAAATTACTGTGCAATGGCAATGGCACACATGAAAATAACAATCTTGACAGTATATTCCTGTTATCTGATTGATATCACCAGTCAATTGTTAATTGGAGTAAACTGTGACACCATAGGCTTAACATCGGTAATTCAAAATTTTATGCTTTTCAAATAGCAATAAATAAATTCAGTTTCGTAAAAGTGTTACAACAAATACGTATTCCAAAAGCCTTAGTATTTTACATATATAATTCTTGTTTAAACATGTAAAACGTAGTTAAATATTGTTACAATTTTACCCTTTATAAAATCGTTAATTTATTTACCTTTTAAATAAATCGAGTTCTTTCTATATTGCAAATAATAAACACCGTTTGAAATTATTTATAGTTCTATTTTTTTATAACAGTCACGAAAAATTACAGACTTATTTACACGGTGTAGATAGACTAAACGTTAGCCACACTTTAGTTCTTAACACAGAGTTTTATTATCAACTGAACTTGCTTGGGTTGCCGTTTAATTGTTTTACAGTTCAGGGCTAACATATGGGGATTTGTGTTTCTATGAGTAAAAGGAATTTCTGTAACAATAGTTACTGGCAAAGAATATTTCGGCAAAGGATATTTCGTAAATTTTCACATTCCTGTAAGGTAGGAGTTTACAATAAAAACAGTGGTTTGCCAGTACTTGTTTCAAGGACCGTATAAATCAGGATGTACAAAATGCCATATTTTTTTAGCCATGCTGCTATGATCCCAACAACATGAAAAAATATGGCATTTTGTATATCCTGATTTATACGGTCCTTGCTTGTTTTACCTTCTACTATATATGATAACGTAATCTTGTAATTTTTTATTAAAATTTTTTTTAAGCTTTAAGTTCATCATTACTTATTAAATAACAAAAAAAAAAATGATTTAAAAATATCACAAGATTATTATAAATCGTTGTTTGTGTCTCTTTAAAAGCAGTATTTTTTAAGATACAAATTTGCGATAGTAAATCCTCGATATATTAGTTTGTCATTCCGTTTGTAGCATTTCACAATATTCATAGGTCTAAGACCCCACAAAGTATACATATTCAACATCCCTATGCGATCTAACAGATATTTTCCCCAGAAGTTTGGTATTGGAAATGAACCAAATCGGTCCAGCGGTTAAAAATTTATGAGAAAAATTGAGAAGGTGCCATACAAATAAGTGTATTTTAATACAATTTCATAGTAGCACCTGATGAATAAAATATTTTATCTTATTTTTTAGCGGACGATTTGAGGTAAAAAATATTTTTTTTTTTTCGCCACAAATATTATTTTCCCACCCAAAAAGTTTTTAACCTCAAACGATTTTTTTTACCTCCATAACTTCACTTCTAATGTATTCTACATTATTTGTAACTAAAACACTGTGAAGGACAGGTAAAATTAAGTGTGTAATTAAGTACTTTTTATGGTACTTTTATAATCATAAAAGTACTATAGTACTTCTTTGACTCATTTGGTTCTATTCACAAATTTTCCCTATATAATTTTTTTATATATTTATGACAAGTTTTGTGATATAATTTATTTTAAATAACTTTTGAGAAAAAATATTTTTTTTAGATATGATATGTTTCATATTTATATTACATTTTGTGCCACTATTAAGAACCTCGAATGTACTTTTGTACCTAAGAATACGTGTTCGCTGATATGAATTCTTCTTCATATTAAGTACTCAAATTTATATAAAGCTTAAACTGGTACCGAAAAAGGTACCAGAAAAAGCTCTCAAAAATCTTTTGCCAATGAAACCACACTGATGTATGGTTTCCCTAAATATCTTAAAAAGCTGAAAAATGAAAAAAAAAAAACAATTTCTAGGACCACTTTTGAAAACTTGTTAATTCGAGGTGGCCCAAAAGCTGAGACCAGTCGATCTTAGATTGAATTTATTTTCTACCATATATGTAAATTTTATCAATACAGGAGTGTTTACATTCGGGTACTTTTGTTGCTAGTACATTTTCTCTAACACAACTATGGGGTATTCCACTCTGCGGAGTGGATTTTGTTTCCTTCTCCTTTGCAGTTACACATTTTTTTATGTTATAATGCAATTTCTATTTTAGTGCACTTCACTCTGCAGAGTGGAGTTCCCTAGCATTGTAAATCTAGTCCTAGAGGCGACTAGAGGGGACCTATATTGTTTAGGGGGTAAACGGGTAGTTACAAAATGACGAATATTTCGTATTTTTTTATAATTTTTCGTGTGGAAAAGTATAATTTAGTAAGATCGCAAACAATTTGGAGTTTTCAATTTTTTACTCCTACAGTTTTCCAGAGCCATTTCGGTAGAATTTTTCAATCTTTCTAAATTAAGAGACTTTGTTAATTAAAAATAAAAAATTTCTTATTAATTTCCAAGCACTTTTTATCCACTAAATATGAGATTGAACAGCTAAAATATAATACAGGGTGGCGCAAAAATAACCTTCCGATGTTTTTTGGCTGTAATTAAAAAAAAAATGAAAAACTTTGATTCTTCTTGTGGATTATTTTTATTTGGTCTTTTAATTTTTTTTACATCAAGTCGAGAATATGATGTCATGTAAATGGCCGCCGCCACAGTTGATTATCATTTGAGCCCTTTTTATGGCATTTTCCATCACTTTGGCCAAAACTTCCGGCGATAGGTCCTCACATTCTTGACGGATATTGTCTTTAAGAGCTGCAAGAGTCTGAGGTTTGTTGACATAAACCCGCGACTTCAAAAAGCCCCACAAAAAGAAGTCTGGAGCGGTCAAATCAGGAGATCTTGCTGGCCAGTGCAAATCGCCAAAACGGGAGATTAGGCCCCCTGGAAATGCATCCTTCAGCATATCGGTTGTGGCACGTGCAGTGTGTGGCGTTGCACCGTCCTGTTGGAACCACATGTTTTCCAATCCCAATTCATCAAGTTGCGGCAAAAAGAACTCGTTGGTCATTGCTCTGTAGCGCTCACCATTCACAGTAACCGTTTGGCCCGCGACGTCTTCGAAGAAAAAAGGTCCGATGACTCCTCCAGCGAAAACAGCACAGCATACAGTGACTTTGAGCGGGTGTAATGGCTCTTCGTGGGTTACACGCGGATTTTCAGTGCCCCAGAAGCGTAAATTTTGCTTATTTATGTACCCGCTAAGATGGAAATGGGCCTCATCACTCATGATTATTTTTGATGAAAAATCATCTTCATTATTGCTCAAATAAATAGTCACCAATATTCCGCGTTCTGGAGCAGTGTAGCGTAACATTGTTTATTAACATGTATTTCGCATGTGTTTACTACACAAATGTCAAAACAGAACTGACATTAGGGGCCAATCGCAAAATTTATAGCATTTTCTGATAGGAGGATTACTTTTGCGCCACCTTGTATGTGTTCGTACATTTTGTCTACACTGCAACATTAACCAAATCAGAGTAAATCATATGGCGGACCTTCCTTGTAAGCTAACGATATACATACATACATATATATTTTTTTTTTTATTGTCAGTTCTGTGATATATGATTTTTGTTTTACATTTTTCCTGTTGATATTAAACACTTTCGTATGCTTCTCTTTTTTGTTGTTGTTGTTGTTGTCATTTGTGTTGTTTTTGTCACTATTGTCGGCATTGCTGTTGTGATGTTGTTTTATTGTTTACATGATTCCACAATATTTCATGTATTTTGGTGATAGAAGTTTAGAGTGAAGACAGAGTTGATTGTGGTGTTATATGTATTTGTATTGTTATTAGAGTTGCTGTGGTTGTTTTTGTTATTTGTAGCAACTATTTTTGATTGTCACAGTTATTAATGCTTTGTTAGGATTTTTCCTTAAATTCATTGTTTTTTTTACTTCTTTTTTTTTATAGTTTTATTGTCCAATTTTAATCCTTAATGTAATCATAGTTGATTTTATTCACATATGTTGGTCATAAATCTGTATTTATGTTTTGTTGACAATTCTCATTTTGTATTAATTTTTTATTAAATTTTACTGTATGATTTTATATTGACAGTTGCGAAAAGTGTTTTAATCATATTAATAAACAACAATGAACAATTTATTATATTTATTTGAGATTAAATTTGATTTAAAAAAAAATCATTTTTAATATTTGTTAAATACCACATAGATGGCACTCGCAACTTATGAGTAATTTCCAGGGACTGAAACCTAACCCGAACCCAAACGGGTTCAGGTTCGCTGTTTATAAAAACTTTGAACCCAGTTTGGGTTCAAAAATATAAAAAAAAAATATTCTTGCTGTTCATGGCGTGGGAAATGTTTGATAGGAAAATCATAAAAAACATTACATTTCTTGCATTCCAAACTATATCTAGTCCTTCGAAACTATTGGATACTGCATTAACTATAAATGATAAAATTTGCAATATTAGTGAAGAATTCGTAGAAGGTTTTGCACCTGTTAAAAATTTAGCGCTGAAACTACAAGAAGAACAGATGACTAGGCAATTTTTATAGAATCTGGCTTAGTTTTAAATTAGAGCTAACAATAGATGACAAAACAGAACCATTTTCATAAGTTATATATTTTAATACTCGTATTAAATATATTTGACTGCAGCATTATATCTAGATAGCAGATTTAAGTAATGCTAAGCCCCGAAGATGTTAAAAATGCTAAAAACCATATTTTAAAAACAATTGAAATTTTTAAAAATTTGCAAACGGTAAGAGAAGAAGAAGGAACGATTTTATAAATCAAAGAACAAATTTAAAAGAAGAAAACTTAAAAATATATTAATTATAAAATTAAATGAAAACTTCTTTGAAAAATAAATAAATTTCCTATTTATAAAACATTTAGGACCGTATGCAAAAAAAAAAAAACAAATTGCTTTAGATTTAACTTTCACATTAGTTAACAAACACATTGAGGCTAACAAACGTTTGTTAAAAATTCGTATGCAAAAACCCCACAAGTTTTAATGAATTTTATAGTTTGGTTCTGGCAATGCCATCATATTCACTTGTCACTTTATGGTTAGCGATGCATTAAAACCAATATTAATTCAGCCGGGCAATCAAATCTATAAAAAGGTTTATTTATTATTTTAACATAAAATAATATGTTTTTTACGCAATCTTCTTCGATTTACTTATTCAATAAAATATAAATACAAAATGATTTAAATTAAGGAAATTGAGAAGAACTAACCAGATTTTTTATATTAGAAATATTTTAAGTATTCGAATAACGAGCTGTATTGATTTGTTTTGATTGTAAGTACATCACTACAACATTTTTACATTTACATTGTTTTGTGATGTGTTTTAATCAGTTATATTATTTTTTTTTGTTGTTTCTTTGTTAAAACGATGGGAAGAGAGAACCCATCAGTTCTCGGCTTGTAAATTCTTGGGCGATAATAATTTCCGATTTGGATAATAGTATATACTTGTAAAAATAATACGCAATTAACACTAACTTTTCAAAAATCACAATTAGTTTTACCAATTCTTCTTAAATTTCACAAATTATTATTTTTATTAAAAATTTTCACAAAATCTTAATTAACAATATATCACCAACATACAGGTTGGTTGAAAAGTTCCTGCGCTCGAAATGAAAGAATACTGTTTTTGTTACGAAATATATTTTTTTATTCAATATAATCTCCTAGAAGCTCAATACACTTGTTCCAATGATCTTCCAATAATTTTATACCATCCTTATAATGGTTTTCCGGAAGCTCTGCAAAATAACCGTCTACGGCTGCTATGGCCTCCTCATTCGACGAAAATGCTTTCCACGAAGAAATTGTTTGAAATTTCTGAAGAGATAGTAGTCACTGGGAGCCAAATCTGGTGAATACGGTGGATGTTTAAGCAATTCGTACTTTAATTGTTTGAATTTAGCCATCGTCAAAACACTTTTGTGAGCAGGTGCATTGTCTTGATGAAAAATGATTTTTTTATTCTTTAAACCAGGTCTTTTCTCACGAATTTTTTCATCCAGCTGATCCAAAAGGCTGCAATAATATTCAGAGTTGATTGTTTTACCTTTCTGAAGATAATCAATCAACAAAATTCCTTTTTGATCCCAAAAAACTGATGCCATAACCTTCTTTGATGATCGTTGTGACTTCACCTGCTTTGGAGCTGAACAACCAGCTTCAGTCCACAGTAAACGTTCTTGTTTCAATTTAGGATCATGGTGGTAGATCCAAGTCTCACCCATAGTTAAAAAACGACGCAAGAAGTCAGTTTTATTCGGCTTTAAACGCGTTTTCAATCCAGTTTTTGTTGAATTGTTAATGTGTGCGGCACTAACTTTCCAAACATTTTTTTCATACGTAATTATTCATGTAAAATATGGAGTACTCGTTCGTCTGAGATGCCTATGGCATTAGCAATTTCACGCTTAGTCAAACTTGGATCTTCACTAATATATTACGTACCTTCTCAATGATTTCTGCTGTGGTTGCAGTTTTTGATCGCCCTTCGCGTGGATCGTCTTGAAGGCTGGTACGACCACGTTTAAATTCACCATCCCAAAATTCAACGGTGCGTTTTGAAGGTGAGGACTCCTTATACACTTCTAACAATTGTTCATAAATTTCCTTTGCTTTTAAACCCTTCAAAACAAAGAATCTAATGACTGCACGATATTCAATTTTTTCCATATTAAAAAAAAATCAATGACACGTCAACTTGAAATGGCTTGTAAACAAAGAAAGAATTGAACGAATGACTTGCAACTTTGCATGTGTTCTCAGGACAGTTATACCAACTTGAGAAAAAAAAGAGTTTGGAGCTAGCAGTGCCATCTCTTGGTGAGCGCAGGAACTTTTCAACCAACCTGTACGTTGAAAGAACGTTGCTTTCTACTTTAAAATATTTAAAGTTACCAAACGTTTACCAAAGGTATTTTAAGCTAATAATCGTTTTTGGATACAACGTTAAGCAATTTTGCTTAACAATGGTTTACCAAACTTTTTAATTTTTTTTGCATACGGCCCTTATATTTTTTTAAATGTTGAACCGAACCCGAACCTGAAATATTTATTTCGATTAACAAGAATCCGAACCTGAACCCATTTTTTTCAGGGTTTCAGTCTCTGGTAATTTCTATATAAAATTTAATATTAATCTCCATCAGTGATAAGATGCACTGTTAAGCCTGGTAGCATTATGGTTTTTCTAATACACATCTTTTAATGAAGTAAAGATAATAAAAAAAATTTATAACGGTATAGAAAATATGCATTATATTTTAAAAATAATTATATAGAAATGAATTTATTGCAAGAAATTATAATACATTGAAGATAAGGGTTCTCTTATTCTAACACAAAATTATTTATACAAAAAAGTCTCCATATCTATGTGAGAAACTTCGTTTTGGCATTGAATGTCAATTATATGTAAATTCCGTTAGTCTTTAGAATATGCTCCCCCAAACCCAACAACTAAACAGCAATGCTTTAAAATTTAAGAAATTCCTTTTTGTATATTATGGTCGACTTAAATTTAATTTGATTTTGTAATTTCTCCAATTTCTTCCAATTCATAATTATATAGTCTCTAAAATTTAAAACTTTTTTAATTAAGTACAAATCTGATTTTAACATTTTGAGATAGTTTTCAGGTATTTTTAAATATTCTCAATTAATTTTCCAATATTTGTTCACTGGAATGAATTTGTACAAATATGTTTGTTAAAAAATATGAATGTCTTCCGAACAAATTAAGAAAAAACACTAAATTTTTAAAAAACACTAAATTTTTAAAAAACACTAAATTTTTAAAATCCGAGGACTTCAAAATATCTTTTATGGCTGAAGGGTAATTTCATCTAGAATAAAAATCCATAAAAACTACAAAAGATTGGCAACTATTTCTTCCCTAATAGTGATAGAAAAAAAATTTTTTCCTCGATCAGAAGTTAAAAATAGAAGCAATTTAATAGTACTGTTTTGATTTTAAATTTGTGTTCATTCTTTAGAAAAGTTGAAGTAAAATTTTGTGCATAAACTTTATTGAGCAAAATATGTTTGCTTAGTGTGAATATTTCAAAAAGTGAAGCTTTCACATTTGTGATCAACATCCTAAAAGTTTTCAGAATTGAAAGTTCACATTTTCCATGCATCTTGCATATTAACAACAATTTACATTTTTTATTTTCTTGTTTATCTTCACTAAAATCACAATGTAATTCTAATTTTTAAAAATGCTTTAATTTCTTTTTAGCTTAAAATTTACAAATACTCAAGTAACTGCATACATACTTATCAATAAATAGCATTGTTTGTTTTAAAAATTAAAAAAAAAAAATATTTTCTTGTTATTTTTTATATCATCAATTTATTTTTGCCACTCAAAAAGTCCATCGACTTACAATTGAATTTTTCTAGCTCCTTGACTGGGTGTACAAATATAAAATTCAATACCATCGGCAGCAGTTTTATTGAATTTTTTGATGAAATTCTCACGCATTGTGGTAATAACATTATCAACAGCATTCTTTTGCAATAGTGTTACAGTGCAACCACCAAAGCCACCGCCAGTCATACGTGATCCCAAAACACCAGAACAATTAATGGCCGCATCGACAAGAACGTCCAGTTCTATGCATGATACTTGAAAATCATCACGTAGTGACATGTGTGACTTTGTCATTAGTTCACCCATCTATGGAGAAAATAAAATTGCGAATATAAGAAAATGAATGAAGTAAAACATGTAGAAAAAACAGTATTAAATTTGTAGTATTGGTCAAACCTCGTACACTCTAGAAAATAAGTCAGTAGAAAGATAAGTAAAATGGTTTGTTTATCATACATGGGTCTAATTAATTGAATAGACTAAGTAATTGATGACTATATAGCATTCTATTGATATCAGCTGTAATAAAATTAATTTCATTGCCATCTTTTTATACCCTTCACCATAGGTGGAAGGGTATATATAAGTTTGTCATTCCGTTTGTAATTTCTACAATATTGATCTTAGACCCTATAAAGTATATATATTCTGGGTCCTTATGAAAAGCGAAGTTGATTTAACGATGTCCGTCTGTCCGTCTGTGTGTTGAAATGGGTTTTCCGAAGAACCCAGACATGATGAGGACTTGATTCTTTTTTATTTCTGTTACATGTGATCCATTTCTGTTTGCTATTAAAAATCAGACAGATCGGTTAATAAATGGCTGAGATATTAGCAAAAAACCAGGACTACCTCTAATTTTTCCAGTAAAATCCCTTTGTTTAATATGTATGTAGAATTTTGAGCATAACAACACATCCATGTGTTAAAATTCTTTTCTTTCATCTCCACCATTTATACACAAACAACACACATACAAAGATTTGTCATTTAAATAAAAACTAAACAAATCCCTAATGAACGAAGACTTTTATATATGTACATCTATTGACGATGATTTTGTGTGAGCTTCAATAGCTCAGTTGTCTAGACGCTATGTCACAAATACTTTTTTTCTCTAAGCCCGCGGAGTTCGAGGTTCAAATCTCGGTCAGGTCAATTCACTTTTTTTTTGTAAATTTTTTTTATTATTTTCTTAAGACTTTTTTTTTGCTTATTTTTGGTTTTTTTTAACATTTAATAATTAATTTATATAAAATTTTATATTAATAATTAAAATTCTTTTCTTTCGTCTCCACCTTTTATACACAAACAACACACATACAAAGAGTTGTCATTTAAATAAAAACTAAACAAATCCCTAATAAACGAAGACTTTTATATATGTACCTCTATTGACGATGATTTTGTGTGAGCTTCAATAGCTCAGTTGTCTAGACGCTGTGTCACAAATACTTTTTGTTCTCTAAGGCCGCGGGGTTCGAGGTTCAAATCTCGGTCAGGTCAATTCACTTTTTTTTTGTACATTTTTTTTATTATTTTCTTAAGACTTTTTTTTTTTGCTTATTTTTGGTTTTTTTTAACATTTAATAATTAATTTATATAAAATTTTATATTAATAATTAAATAATCCATACATAGGCTAAAAACATCAACATTTTTATAAAAACCCTCTGATACAAACAAAATACAAACGTTTTTATACCTTTCACCACAGGTGGAAGGGTCGCGGGTTCGTTAAGATTTTTTTTTTTGTTTATTTTTTGTTTTTTTTTACATTTAATAATTAATTTAAATAAAATTTTATATTAATAATTAAATAATCCATAAATAGGCTAAAAACATCAAAATTTGTATAAAAACCCTCTGATACAAACAAAATACAAACAGTTTTATTTCTATTTTTTGCTCCGATTTAAAAGAATTTATAAAAAGATTTTTAAACCATTTTATTTCTCACATATTAAGAAAATTTTATACATAATTTACCTTTGAGTGCAACTATTTTAAGTCATAACTTATAATAATTTATAAAAAAAATTATAAACTATTTTCCTTCAAATTTTTAAAATTAAGCTAAAGAAATTACAAATATTTCTAATAAAAAGCGAAATAAAATCCCAAATGCAAATTTGCCAGCTAAATCAAACTATTTTGTAGAAATAAATCACATGCAGTTCTAGTGATTTCTTTTAACGATTTGTTGAAATTCTTTTCTTTCACCTCTTCACCTTTTATACACAAACAACAAACACTATTCTAGAGCTGTATTATGACCTATGGATACGTCTTATATAGATCGAAAATCTTTAGTATAACATATTTGCTGAAAAACTCGGAAATATCGGTTCAGATACAAAAAAGTTATGCCCAAAACATAAATTTTTTTAAAATACCTATTTTCTGGAACCATAAATCTTCCCGAGTCCAAGTTTTATCTCCAAACTAAATGGTTAATTTCCTCTTAAAGGCGTCGTATATAAATCTGTCCATTTCATATATGTCCATATATAAACTTCAGTTTTTTCCCAACCATGGTGAAGGGTATATAAAATTCGGCATAGCCGAATTTAGCCGCTCTTACTTGTTCAATAATAATAATGATTTTAATTGTTTGATTTAATTGATTAATGTTAATATTTTTCAAATTACATTGCAATTAATAATTAAGCTATTAAAAACAAATAATTAAAAACTTTTGTCCGTTTTGCCCTGTCTCGCTTAATTTTCGAGATGCAGGCCATTTTAGATCAAAACGGGCGAAATTATTGCTTTCCTAACACTCTAGGAATATAATGCGATAATTAAAATAGGCCAGGTCCGGAAAAAGTACCGAGGAATCGATTAAAAAAAAAACAGCATATGTAAAGCAATTCAAACATCCCACTTTTTATTTTTGTAAACCAATGCTTTTTTTAACAATTGGACATTAGAACGATTTCAATGCTTATGCCAGAAATTATGGTAATACAATTTTTTTAGCATTAACATTACTAAACTTATCCTAACGAAATTTCAATGCCAATGAAAAAATCCCAAGTATGATGTATATCAAGTATATTAGTTTTCAGCAAAATTGTGCTTTAAGTAAAAATTTTAGTTAATTTTTTTTAGCAATATAATATCTGAACTTCATGAGGAGGCTGAAGATGACCTGGTCGCTGGGGTGCACTCCCTCTAGCGCTGATCCTTACAATTATTTCAATTTAATAAAAAATTTGTGTTTACTATACGTAAGTAACATTAAATTATGATCTCGAGCCTGATAAAAAATTAAAAATAATTTTTTTACTAATTTATACTGAGAACAGCAATCAGGTAAACAAGAGGTAGTTGTCGCAGCTTATCCAAATGTAGTAGAGTCACCAAAAAAAGACTGTAATGGCAACTGAAAATTTTGCTGTTATTACGGGAAATTTTGCTAATTTAAGCCCAGCTGACGTGTAGTACAATAAAATCAGAAGAAAAGTTAATAACCGCTACTAAATTTTGGAAAACTTTTTGTAAAGTAAAAATTAAAATCGGTTAGCAAAAATCAGCAAAAAATTTACTAAATATTATTAATATTAGTACAACCAATGAATTGTAAAATATAGCAAAATTTTAATTTATAAAAAAATATTATTAAAGTGCACAAATAAACATAATTATTTTTAGATACACTTGTTACACTTTAAAGCTGCTAATTTCTTTTAAAATTGCCTTACGAATTCGAATATACAAATTTATATTTTTTTATTTCATTTCAAGGCCTGTTTTGTTATTTCCACTATTTTTAAACTCACAGGTGTTTAAAGAAAAGCTAAAATACAGAAATTTTCTACTTAGCATGAAGTATGTTCTCTTCATTCTCTTCCTATTTTCTGCCACCACTGTAAAATTTTTAACATAAAAAATCTACTGAATTTATTAAATATATTTTTTAATCCATAATTATTCTTTGTTACTTCATAATACTACTTGTTTTTATTTTAATTTCTCTGTATATAACAATTGAGGAAAGTATAAAAATACATACAAAAAATCAAAAAGGCTTTTTTTAAAGCCTACAGGGAGAAGTGAAAATAACTTAACGGGTCTTGAAGTGTTATAAAGTTAAAAGTAATTTTGTAATTTTCAAGTT
This sequence comes from Eustalomyia histrio, assembly GCA_949748255.1. NCBI lineage: Eukaryota > Metazoa > Arthropoda > Insecta > Diptera > Anthomyiidae > Eustalomyia > Eustalomyia histrio. The sequence goes on along the minus strand of OX456525.1, from coordinate 42,301,672 downwards.
TGTATCTGCTAACAAACATGACCAAATTGTAGCCTGAAATAGGCAAATATGCAAATTTTCAAAATTTCAAAATTTCAAGTAACGATTTTTTCATAACGAGTTGCCAGATTTAGCCAATTTAAATTTTGTATTTTTCGCCGACATGTATAATTTGTATCTGAGAATTATTATGATTTTATATTCATTAGCGCCGACCCTGTAGTTCATTGAAAAACACAAAAAACCAATGAAATATGCTTATTTTCAATACCACGTTATTTTTCGGCTGTATGAATTAAGTCAAATTTTATATTTTTGATAGAAACCATAATCCTTCAGCTTTAAAACGATGCCTTGATCATGTAGATATCTCTAGCAGAAAAATTTTTAACAGCTCAAACCACTACGTACAAAAACAAGACTTTTTAATTTTTTTTTTTTTTTTTGCGTGAACTGGTAGTGCCGTGTACAAAAAATAAATCCTCTTGGATTTTGGTTCTGGGAACCCTTAGGAACATTTCCACAAAATTTTAACAAAATCCAAAATGGTCCAGCAACAATTTTTAATTTTTTTTCGGTGTTTTCATATAGAATGACTCATCTATTTTTCCTACATATAAACAAACAAAAGGACCCCAAAGGTTTGTGTTTCTAAAAAAGTGGTCTTCACTCATATGTATTTTTAGATTTTCAATTAAATCATGTCGACAAAACGGAAGTCTGGATATTTTTATAATTTAAGAAGTTTTATATATTATTTTCAGAATCATACAAAAAAAAAACAAAGTCTAGGTCTATATTTTTAGCAAGTAAATTAACTAAAATATAATTTTTCCAAAATTTTTTTTTTAAATTTTTTCAGTCTACTAAAACTCAGCAAAAATAATTTTTTTTTGTTTACAATCAATCAAGTGTTGGCACAACTTTTGCTGAATTTACAACTTTTTGGCATAATTCGACTTTATTCAACAACATAGTCTCCTTCAAGGGCGATACAATCGTTCCAACGCCTTTCTAACGTTTCGATAACTTTTTTTATAGAATAATTTATCTTTGGCCTTAAAATAGACATCTATTTCGGCAATCACCTCTTCATTCGAATCACATCTTGTTCCAGTGTGCATATTTTTGAGATCCGAAAAACAGGTAAAAAGCGCTGGAAACCATATCTGTCGAATAAGATGTGTAAGGCAGCAATTTGGCCATGGTAGCCAACGACTTTTCACACGTTGCATTGACTTGGTGAATGAGCACTTTTTCCTTTTTATAAGGAGTCGTTTTTTTTATTGATAGTCAATGTAATCAATGTACGAAATTTTAGTCGTATCCCAAAAAACTGATGCTATAACTTTACCCATCAAAAATGAAGCTGTCAAAGAAGCAATAAAAGCATCACTAATATGGCAAATGCATCACTTCTTTTCTAATGGTTTCATCGATGAATTTAACATTAGTGCGTCATAGGATGGAAGTATTCAAATGTAGCTACTAGCATTACTCATACTTTACTATAAGGAAGCAATGACGATACAATGATTAGATATTCTGATGCATGAGTGGAAAATGTTCATATACTTTGCAGTATTTAAGCTTTGATGAAAATTTAATTCATAAAAATGCAGAATTATAAGTTTAAGTGAAATTTATGCATTGATATACAAATTCTCTTTACTAAAACAAATAAATTATTCTGCATTAGTGAAAAAGCATTTTTGAAATATTTTTCAAAAATTTTAATGAATTTTTAGACAAATCTTAAAATATTTTTGGATAATTTAAAAAATGGTTGTACAATTTGGAAACATTTTTAGACAATTTTAAAATATTTTTGAACAATTTTAAATAATTTTTGCACAATTTTAAAACCTTTTTAGATAATTTAAAATAAGTTTTACACAATTTTAAAATTATTTTGATAAATTCTGAATTAAAATTGGAAATAGTGTAGTGTTAAATAATAAACATAATGCAAAAATGCACAGATTGCGTCGTCATAAGTATTTAAGGCTAAAAAAATGCAAATGACAGGCCAGCTAGTTTCAAATAAAGGTTAAAAAAATCAGTTTTTCTTGATATTTCAAAACATTTTTAAAAATTGCAAAACTGCATAAATTCTAACCCTCATGAAATTTTAAACTAAAATATAAAAAATGATTTAATAAAAAAATTAAAAAAGTTCATCAGAACTATTTTTTCAATTTGAATAAATGCTTAAGATTCAAAAAAAAAAATATACGATATACTATAACTAATGCTTTAGAAGTAATGAAGAGTGATTTTTTAAGATATGCATCGGGTTTATATCCAGATCACTGCATTTGAAACATGAACAACTGAATTCTTTTGGAAGTGCCTTAGAATAACACCAAAAAAACCATAAAAGAATGTCAACCTAAGTTTAGGAAGCAATGAAAGAAGTTATAGTCACAGAATGACTAGCTTTTTTTTGCTGGGTTACCAGCTGACTGTTGCATTTTTAGCTTCTTCGGGCAGGGTTCGCCAGTTGCTGCCCCATTAGCTAACTGACGATTCGACTCTGGAGTGCAGTAGCAAATCAAAGTTTCATTCATTGTTACATACTGACGCAAAAAGTCCTTTTTATTATGGCGAAACAGCTCCAAACAGCTCTTAGAACCATCGACACGTTGTTCTTTTCCGTGTACTAATAGCATAAGTGGCACCCGTTTTAAAAACAGCTTTCTCATGGACAAATCTTAATGCAAAATAAAGCCGACGCATTCCTTTGATATCTTTACTTTACGGTCTGCCATAATGATTTTGTGAAAATTTTTAATGTTTTCAGGTATGATACCTCTGGGCGACCTGGCATGGACGGTGTTTTTCCCCACTAGAAAGCAATGATAATTCAACACACGAAATTGCTTTGAATCCATTGATTTCAAAATCACGAAAGTAGCGTCATTAAAGCAGCTGTAACTTGTTCACTAATGAACGAATTGTAATTAAAAGTTTGTAGTTCTAAAAATAATATGGATTTTTCATTAGTAGCGCCACCTATATGTCATCCTACGGATTTTTCAGCCGATATGCTACTAATTTTTTTTCTCTCTCTTTTGCTGACTTTACTAACTTTTTTTTTGAGTGTATAGTAGAAACAAACGATACTAGCGACAAAAAAAAAAATAAATAAAAAAAACACCATGAATAAATAGAATTAAAAAATAAATTTATTCAGTTTATTTGAAATCTAAACACCCTGTAAAATGATGGCTTAATGTACAAAGGGCCTAACATAATTACATCTCAAAATCTTTGGATAAAAAATTTCTTCTAATGTAATTTTTAATTAATACTGGCAACAGAAAAATAAAAAAAATATATATATTTAAGGAAATTTTATATCGAAAGTTTAAGTTAGTTCCTTCTCCTCTTAAGATATAAAAAATGTAGTTAAGCCTTTCTACATTAAGCCATCGATATGTAGGTAATTGATTAACTATTTCAGTGCGTATGAGTGATATTTGCAGTTCATAGTACTCATACGCTTCCTAAATTCATAACTACAAATAACCCAATGGATGTTTGTGTTCCTTTGGATTTGATATTATTGATAAAAAAAAAAAACTCTTAGACAACATTATAGAAATATTACAAACTGTAGGACAAATTTAATTTGACCACTACTCCCTTCCATAGTACTCTATAATGGTTGTGTAAAAACTAACATCAATAACATAGAATGAACATGAAAGTTAAGTAAGCACGTCTTTTGTTGTTTTTTAAAAAAAAAAATAAAACTTATTTATAGTAAAATTTAACCAATACTACTGAGAGAATCCAGAGAGAGTTGAATAAAATTTCCTGTTAAATTAAATACTTTTTAAAGTCATAATACAGCCAGTGTTTGCATTACATAATGTTTGATTCTTATTCTATTTCATTGTTTGCTAACTTTTTTTTTTTTAAAATATATATATTTTTTATTAAATTATAAACATTGTGGTTTTCTGCTTTAGTTGGTTTCAGTATTTGTATTTTCTTGCAAAAAAAAGAAGAAAAAAAACCTTTTCTAAACTCGGCATGTGGCTTTAATATTATAAAACATATAAATCTCAACTAGGACAGTACATACAATATAGAATCAAGGGAATTAAACTGGGAGTTAAATAAACAAACCCACTCTTCATACAAAAATCCCAAATGATATTAGGACCATACATTAACGTACACACACATACATACATAAACAAATAAAGTCTTAAGTTTACTTATTGTGTACTCGTATGTACATATGTGCATGGATTTGTTGTTTTATAAAATTATTTATATTTGTTACAGCACGTAATGATTTTATAGTCTAAATGTCATATAAAATTTATAAAATTGTGCAAGTGTTAGTGTGTGTGTATGTGCGTATTATTATATCATACATATTTTAAATAAACAAAATTATTAACTTATTTCAATTAAATTTTATTTCTTTGCAAATATTGCTCCAACTGGCATTTCTTGTGACATAGGTTTTCTATAACTGAAATCTTTTCAGTTGGTTTTATAAACAACACTAACCAAAAACTATTGAATTTTGCTTCATTTCATTTCTAGTATTTTTATAGATTAAAATTTTTTTAAAAGCAAAAGTTTCAGTTTTTTTCAGTAAATTTTGATATATTTATTTGTCGAAAATATAACAAACAACTACATCTAAGATGCTAAAATTTATACAAATGTAGCAACACATATTTTTTTTCATCTAGTAAAAATCTGACATAACGGCTTTGGCCCTAAAGCTTGAAGCACTATTCATAATGCATGGAGTAATCCACACTGCAGAGTGGTTGGTAAATTGGTATGATAAAGAAACAAATTACTCCAGTATTGTAAATCTCATATTTATTAATAATTATTATTATTACTTAATCAAGATCTGGCGCCACTGCCGGCACTGCGACCCATATAAATATATATTGTTCCATATGAACTTTATAAAAGAAGATAGAGAAAAATTTCTAATGTCTTTCGGACCTAAGAATTCCCTATTGAAAACTTTTCGTCTGTTCCTATGCAATGCATCACACTCACACAAAATGTGGATGGTGGTTTCATCTTCCTCCGGACAGAGTTGACATATAGGCGATTCTAACAAATGTATATTCAAATGGTAGATTAATCCTAAATGTCCAGTAATAAACCCTGTTTGTAACCTAATGTTGTTCACAGGGTTGACCTGTTTCATCCCCAAAGAATTGTTCCAAAAGAAGAACCCATCCTATGTTAGCTAGTTCGTCCGCTTTCTCGTCATCAATATGTCCACGATGACCTGGTATCAAGTAAAGAGTAACCCTGTTACACGTGGCCAACTGCTGAAGAGCATCGAAACACTCTAGAACTATTCCTGAAGTATGGAAAGCTGCTTGGCTGTCAGAGAAAATCTGACATAATTAACAATATCTAAACTTAAATTTTTAAAAGCAGATTTAAATACATTGTGGAGGCTTCCCTAAGATTTCTAGAAATAAGTTGTAATTTTGTAATTATTATTTCTCAGTTTTTTATGTCAACAATTTTCAGTTTTATTTGTGAATCACAATTAATAACAAACAAAAATATACATACTGTATAAAAAGTTCAATAAAATGTGTTATTTAAAATAAATAAAAATGGACATTTTAAAATTTATCACAAATACTTGGAAATAGCGGATATGGGTAGCAGAAGTATTTTTGTTTATATGATCATATTTCAAAATGCCATTTGAAGGTAAAAAATAAGCCCTTCTTCATCTATTTATAGAATTACCTTTAGCAACCATCTTCGATTTTCGAAGTACAATTGTACGGGTAATTATTCACTAACTGTGAAAAGGAAATTTCGCATAGTCATTTTCCTTAGAGTGTGTGATATATAAGCCTGTTCAAAATCATGTGTTGTGTGTGGGTTGGGTGGTTCATAAGGAGGCTGACGATGACCTGGTCGCTATGGTCGAAAGTGTGCTGATCCTCACAATATTTTTCTTTAAATAATAAAAAAAAAAAATATGTTTCATATTCGTTAGTAACATTAAATTATGATCTCGAGCCTTATAAAAATTTAAAAATATATATGTAATTAAAACAGTTAGATCGTATAATATATACAAAATTAACATTGTAATTATTTTATTAATTATAATAAACACAGAATGTTAAGAAAAAATAAGACCTTTAAGATTTAGAGAACCACTTCATATAGAAAAACCCCCAGACTTGAAAATTATTTTCTTATAAAAATATTCTACAGGAAAACTTTCCCCAGATTCTGAAGACTTTTTGGTGTTTATAAAGAATTCTGCTACAGAAAAACCCATAGAAAAACCATCTGAGAACTTTTTCTCATTTAAAAACATTCAGAATGTGAGGAGTTTTTTCTACATAAAAAGCCTCAGATTTTAATGATTTTTTCCTATAGAAAACCCTTCTCATTCTGAAAACCTTTTGCTATAAAAATAAAACTCCATCAGATTCAGGGGACTATTTACAAGAGAAAATGCTTGGAATCTAAACACTTATTATACTATAGAAAGCTCATTGGATACTAAGGATTTTTTCTAACAGAAACACCACCATTCTGAAAATTTTTTTCCTTTGCATTCTAAGGACTTTTTCTAAAGAAAACACTAAGATTTTGACGATGATCCAATGAAAAATTCTCAGATTTCGATAATTATTTACTCCTTTATTTTTTTGACCTTTGATTTTTTTCATGTATAAAAACCCTAAAATTCTAGAAATTTTTCTTATAGAGAAACTATTAGATTTTTAAGGATTTTGCTATGAAAACAAAAACTACAAATCCTCTAATTTTGAAAAATTTTACGTACAAAAAATGTCTTAAATTCTGAGGACATTTTGTATAATGGGAGATTTTTCGAAACAAAAAAACCTTAGGTTCTTAAAACCATCATATATATTTCCAATCAGCACTTTCAAGGGCACGAAGAATGTTGAAGAAGGTCGCAGCTGACTAGAAAATGCATTCGGCTAGTGTCTAAATAACATTTTCTGTGTATTTTCCCTGATTAGTTAATAAAAATAAGAATTTTTTTTACTGTTTTGTTTTTTTTTTCGTTGCAAAGTAAAAACACATAAAAATTTCAAATAAATAAATTGTTAGAAATCAAATTTAAGAAATAATTTTATTGGTTCCAAACTTTTTCTACGTTCATGCCAAAAAGATATGTTCTCAGGGAATATATTTAATATTTTGGAATTTTATTCAAAGGATATTTAAAAGATACTGGACAACAGAATTTTCCACCCTAAATATTCTTCGAAGGCGTTAAACTAATCGGTATACTATTTTTATAAACCCTCAAAGCTTTCAAAACTTAAATAGTTTTTTAAAAAAAAAAAATGTCAAAAATTTAATAGTTTTTAACCTTATATGGCAACCCTGGAATAATAACTTTTATAATTTTTTGATTAACTTTAATAGCAGAATTTTCAAATTATCTCAATGTTTTGTATTGCAATGTATCTCAATGTTTTGTACTGCATCGTTGTAATTCTCTTTTATCTAAATTTATCGGGTCATGAAAGTAGGTGTCGTAGTCTAACATGGGTTCAAGGCTTAATTGGTATGTTTTTTTTAAAGGACTGTCGGAATAAAAGCCCACTAGTGCCATTCAAAAATTCAATTTAATATCAGCACAAATTTGAAAGCCAGAGGCTTTATATTTTAATCAATGCAAGTCAATTAAGCTAAAAAAACTTTTTTTAATACTATTTTCCACTAAACTATCTATCAAAAGCTAAACAAATTGCTTAGAAATATTTTTAAACATTTTCTACAAAGGAAGTAGAGTGTATTTGCTATAATACTTTAGATTGTATGCATATTTTTGCATAAACATATACTAACGCTTTTATGCAAAAAAAAAAAAAAAAACAGAACAGACACACACATATGTAATCATTAGCTTAATTTTTTGGTTCTATGAATCAATGGCTTTCAACGACTGATTGTATGAATGAATAACAAATGAAAAAGAAACGTACCACTTGCTATTTAACCAAAAGTATACAAAAAACGATCCGTTGGAAATATCTAAAAAGGCATAAAAGATAGTTTTTTTTTTTTGCATTAAAAGATGCCCACAAAAGAATTGTGAACAACACAACTCCGAAAGCAAAAAAAGAAAAAAAATCGCATCTATAGTGAATTGTGAGACTCTAACTCCTACCGCAAAAATTGTTAAAGCAATTTGTGTGGCACAAAAATGATTCTACCTTAATAGACCATACAATTGTAAATGGCATGGTTTGGGATTCAATGCTCTAAAATACTAACAGTGGTGTTCAAAACACTTGGCACTGAGATTGAATTTTCGCTAACATCATTTATTGCTTTTGTTAAACAATAACAAACTACAAAAATAAAAAAAATTCCATTAAATTACTACAACAAAAAACTTATATTAAGATAACTTGTCAAAATTAATGCATTAAACACATAAGGGATGGAAAATGGGATTTTTTTCCGTATCAAAAAAAATATTCAAGAGTACTATTTTGACACTCAGTGTACTCAATTTTTTAATTTTTTTTTTTTAACAAAAAATGACATAAAAATAAAGACAAAACGTATGTAAAATTTATTTTAACATAACATTAACATACGTTAAAAATATATTTTTTTATAATAAACCAAAAAAAAAAAAGAATCCCATTCAATGAGAGATCAGGTTAATGTAATTAAACTTTAGTTACCTTAACAAAAGAAAATTATAAATTTTTTATACAACTTCTTTCGAAAAATGGAAACATCATTTTCAACATTTTCAAAAATTAGCACATAAAAACTCTTCTTAATAACTTTTTTTTCGCAAATTTCGCAATTGTACAACTACTGATTACAACTTCCATAACAACTAATGTTTCCAATTCGGTTAATCGATTAACCGATTCCTCGATTATTCGCCTCTATTTCTTTTAATGTCGAAACAAATAATTTAAAATTCAAATAATTGTTCCACCCGAATAATCGATTAAAATAGGTCGATTAACCGGTTAAATTTTTAATATGAATTTTTCTGTTATTTTTCATAAATTTTCCTAATTTTCTTAACTTTGGTAAGAAAATCGTAGAAAAAACATCAACTAATATACAATCGAAAACTTTTCAAATCATCTGAATCAAAGCAAATGATATAGACTTTTGGAAATATGATGTTTTAAACCCTTTAAAAAATAAATATTGAAAAATATAAAATTATATTTTCATGTCCAAAAAATTTAAATAGAGCTTTCCGTACACATATATTTCGAGCTGACAAAAGATCTAATCAGAACGAGAAGTTTTAGAAAGGCTAAAGCCTCTAAGCAGACCTTTAACAAAATATATATTTGTATATATATGTATATTGCTAACAAGCACTATTGCTTTAAATTTGAAAAATTTATTTTCTCTAAAATCCTATAAAACATTTTATAAAAACTAAAAAATAACATGTTTCTAATTTGATTTATCAACAAATTTTAATGAAATACAAACTTCATTAGAATTAAGTATAGTCAAAAATATTTAAGAATTCGCTTATTCTTATCGGTCAGGAATATGACTGATTTTTATATCTTTTATAATAGATAATCTTTGTAGCCCTAAAGCTTAAACCAGTTAATGAAAGAGTCTGGGAACAGTGGAAGTTCTATAAAACTTAGTGAATTTCAAAAAAAATATTTTTAAGAATTTGTTTTTGAATTTTTTAAGGCCGTTCTTGTTTATTTAGGCACTTTTATATTTTTTTTATTCTGGACAGTGTCATATAAAGAAAATAAAAAACCAACTTTATCGACAAATGTCCCACTTAAGTATAACACTATTTACAGTGCGTTTTTAAGGGTTTACTTTCACTGAATACGTCTGACATTTTCTTTTAAAAAAGTAGTCAGATTCCTCTGAAAAAAAAACAATATTATGAGACATGATTCTTTAAAAAATCTCAGGATGCATTGAATCGTCCTAAACACTGTAGAAACCAACGCAATAGACTTGATATTTCAGCAAAAAACAGCTTTTTGTGTTGTTATTGATGAAAGAAATACATTTATTTTCCATTAAACGATTAATCGATTAATCGCCAATTTTTCCGATTAATTGACCCGAATAACCGATTAATCAATTTTCTTCATTTTTCGAATGACCTTTCCGATTAACCGGCAGGGTCGAATAATTGGAAACACTACTAACAATACAATGTAGCTGTTTTTGTATTTAAAAACTAAAAACGAATAAGAATAAGAAAATACGAAAAGAAAAAAATCAAGGAGTTGCCATACTACATAAACATTGAATATAAATAGGCGAAATGTTGAAATAAGTGAACATCAAATTTTTATTTGGGAAAAATCTGTAAGAGTATCAAATGTGTCTCGGGAGTATCACGGTACTTTCTTAAATAAAATAGTATCAAAAAAAGTACAATTGTATCAACTTTTCCATCCCTGAAACACATAGATGACTGCGGCTACACCACTACATGACTACACATGCTGCAGGCAGCAATTGTAGTCGTGTAGTCAGCTAATTAAATTTTTTGAAAACGAAAGCAACATAGTAAGCAACTTCAAACTAATAAAACCACCATACAATTGTAAAATATAACCAGCTGTTTTTTTTCATTTTGCATTTTTATTTCAGTGGTGCCACTTACATTGTTTTTTAGTTTATTAATAATAGAACAACATGCATGATTATAGACTCGTATACAAACTTAACTTAAAAATACAACTACTTATTTATAATAAATTATAATAACAAAATAATAAATTAGTGAATAAATCTAACTCCTCTTAATTACACTGTCCAACAGCATTTTTGGAACAGAATAGCGACCCTATAATTCTGAAAGGGTATGTTGAGTAGAACACGGTGAAAGGTTTCATCAGGATATAAAGGTATTGGAAGAAAGATTCAAAGGGAAATTCCAAAGTGTAATGCTTGCTGAATACGTATGGGGCTTGTACAGAAACCTTGACCCATCGGAACATTCACGTCAAGCTAAATACAGGAAAGCATATTATGTTTAATCTTTAATCCATTGTCATACTACTGCTATTTCCCAATTCCCTTTTACTCGAAAATTTGAAGCAAAAAAATAAGTATGTACATACTATAATAAACCACTATTAAAACAAAATTATAATTTTTTTATAGAAGTTGGCGTGTAATTTTGCCAATTAATCGTAAAGAGCTTTATTTACAACATTGGTGTCTTTGGTAACCCCCACTGAAATTTTCCGGCAAACATTTTCGTAGAATATTTTAATCCTTACATGTCCTTTTTTAAAGGATATTTTTTTGATTTTCTCGAAAAAAGGGTCAAATTGACCCATAAAGAGACCAGTTAGAGGGTTAAGATCTTCCACAAAAATAATCCTCATACAATTCCACAATACAACTCTGACCATAAGAATTCTCTCAGACATTAACTTACAGCATTTTTTCATATAGTATAATGCTCCCTTCGACCTAAAAATAAAAACTTTGACCCACTGTAAAAAAACTCAGACGTGCTGGACCATAAGTTTGTTCTACAAAAATGATCTACTCAACATACCCTTTCAGAATTATTATATGTTCCATTCAAAAAGTCTTAATTTGTTGGACAGTGTTATTAATGCAATTAAAGCATTTAATTTTACAATGTTTTCTTTTTTATTTAACAAAAAATATTTCATAGAACGAATTTGTTTTACATATTTTGTTACATTGTCAACACTTTTTTTGTTTTGTAGCCAACAAATTAGAAATTATCCTAAGTTGACTACAGCGGAAAAAGTTGTCGTGTAGCTGTGTAGTTGTGTTGGTGTTAAAATAATCTTTTTCATATAAATGTGTGTATTTATTTAATTTCTTTGGCAGGCTGTAATCGTGTAGCCGCAATCGTCAATGTTTTTAATGCATTAAGTGTTTAAATCAACTATAATTTCTCTTACTTCTAACTTCAATTTCTAACTGGAATTTATCTTACTTCTAACGAAGCAATTAACACTATAAAAATATCTTATGCCTGGAGATAATAACATTATTAGCATTTTAATAAATAACTCAACAATATTAATGAGATGTTGATACGGTAATCTTCGCCGTAGTAATTTTTAAGCAAAATGCCTGGAAACGAGTATAATTTTGTTTTTAAGTTTAACATTTTAAATAATTTTTTCAAATTAGACTTTTTTAAAAAGAAATTTCTTTAAAATATTTAGTTCCAAAATTAACAATTTGTTGAAGAGTAAATAGTGACAACATTCATACAATTCATATATTCATAAATGAGGAAGGACAGAATAGCAGAGGAAAAATATTTTATAAATCAAAATTTATCCTCCGGGAACCCAATGGAAAAACTAATGCTCGACGACCTAAAGGTAAAAATTTTAATATCAGGTTAAACATGGAATTAATTAACTTAGTGGTTGAATTAACTGATAATTTAATTTGCAATGCATTGATATTTTTGTAATGAAATTATCATCGCTGCCATTTTTGTAAATAATGATAGTGATTTTAAGTGTTTGATTTCACTCAGAATATTATGTAGTTTACTGTTTGTAGTTTAATAAAAAAGTTTTGCGTTCCATTTAAAAATAAACGAACATATTGTTAAGATTTTACCATTTGAAATCGTTAATGTATTTCCTTTAAAAAAAACTAGTTCTTTTTATATTGCAAATTAAAAATAAACTCAGACGAAAATTTTTCTTAATTTACTCAAAATAAAAACAATTCCACAACTTTATTAAAACTCTAATAAGTTACAATTTAACAGAATACAAATTTTATTAAATTAATCTTTAGCGTTTTATTACCCACGAACTGACATGCCACATCGCGGTCGTATTTAATTGTGCGCTAAAAAATAACTAGAATGTGGTAGCACCGTCCAGAAGTGGCATACCGGAAGTTTTCATAATGTTCCTTGATGTTTTATAGAAGAACACCAATACAACACTAGTCGTGGTGAAGGGTTGCCATTAATGGAAACTTTTTTAAATTTCAGTACTGGTATATGAGAATTTATGTGTCTATGAATAAATGAAAATAATGAAACGAATTTCCGTAACAATTCATTTATTTTTCAAAGAAATATTTATTTTAAATTTTTTAAACATTTGTGCAAAATGATTTACTGTCATTTAACGATTTTTTTTTCAGTTTCATTTACTTGTTTCATTTGTTTGAAATTTAATTAAATATTTACACACAAATCGAAAATTCGTGATTTATTTGTATCCGTTACAGTTGCTAGAAATTTAAATTTGGTTTACTGTCTATTTAAAAAAAAAAAAAATATTTAAAAAATTCCCATTTTGGCTTTTATTTAAATTGTTTATATACAAAATTTTTTCAATTGTAATTACAAGAACTTCATAAACACACACACATACGCACATATGGTCATAAGCACAAAATATGTCTATAGACTGTGTGAGTATACATTTTGTAGATTAAAAAACAAATAGAATTACGAAAAACGGAAACAGTTTCTAATAATTAGATATTTTTTTAAGGAATTGTTTGGTAAAATTTTAACCTAACTGATTAATAACTTGTTTTTTACTGATATGTGAACTGTTTAAACAACATATAAAAATAAATAAAAACAGCATTTGATTTACATGAAATATAATTTCTTTTAAATGGTAATATCTGTTATTTAAATTTACAAACAATTTTATGTGCATTAAATTATAATGAACCAATGGCCTAACTAGAAACCAATGCTAATAAAATTTCATTATCAATAAAAAAAAATCCAACTATTCGTATGCCCCAGGTACACCACTGTCATTCTAAAGCACGGCGGCGGAAATATTATGTCGTTTCGGGGAGACATCCACAATCTATAGTGACCCTCTTGGCTCAGTTATGCTTTTATATGCTGAATTGGAAATGCCACTCCACGATAACGACCTCAAACATACAGCATGAGTTGTGAGAGCTGGGCTGGAGCCCATCCCAATTTCAACCCGATTAAGAATATGTGGATGAGTGCAAAAAGCAATATAGGCATTGTGCTGTAATTTTACACAGAAGGTTCGATCTCCAGCCAAGGCCTTCGGTGTTCCCATAGCACTTAATCCCACCGAAGTAAAATACCAAATCAGGGCTATGATCTAAAAAGCTTCTATAATTACACCAACTCTTAAACAGATAGTGTTCAACAACTGTTCTAAGAATTTACATTTCGTGCAGGTATGATTTTGACATACTTGAAGCCCTTCATCATTCATCACCTTTCATCTTTACTCTATTTCCTTTTCAATGAAAGCAACACATTAATTAGTATGAAGAATTTCCTAAATGTTGCTTCTCATTCCAAAAAAAAAAATAATAAATAAAGTGCCCCGAAATGGAGATGAACTTTTAGTTGAATAATTTAAGTAGCGGAATGTGATTTCTGATCAATATAATTATTGAAAATATCAAATGCTCAATGCCTCATAGATGCTCGTAGGTAATTAAAAATCATAGAGATGCTACAAAATACTACATACATACATACATACTTAAAGTTTTTTGTTCTTTTTTTTTATTTTCATTGAGAGTCCCAAATGCTTTGAACATTTGGTAACTTTTGTTAATATTCAATTTTTTTATTTTTTAAAATAATAAGTATTTTTTATTTGTTTTTATTACATAATAGCAATAAATGAATAAAAAAAATAAATAAATTAATAACAAAAACTTAAGCTAAAAATGTTTTGATCAACACTGTATATATATCTATATGGGAATAGTATGAGGATGTTTACATATGGTCCCTTAAAATGCATAAATCAAATTTGCTGATTGCAGCAGAAATTTATACATACTAACGACATTCTTTTGAGCCTTTTTTCCACCATATTCTTTTACTGTTGAAATACATTGTGTGTATAGTCGGCTTGAAAATTTCTATGGGTATTATTTGTTAGCAAAATTTCAGTTGAATTCAATACACCAGTCACACTCTATGATGGTTTTAACAAAAACCTACTCAGCACAGTGTTACAGAGTGATACTTTTTTGAAATAATACATATTTTCATTTTCATTGAATGATGCAATTAATGATGATTTTTTAAAACTTTATGCTAAGGATGGAAAACGCCTAGTAACATGAAATTCACCAAATTTGATCTACTGTGCAATGGGTGTTTGGTAATGTTTGTTTAGTATGAATACGATATGCATGCACTGTTAACTGGATTTTTTTTTTTATTAAATAATCTATATGCTGCATAAAAATGGTAAAAAGCCTTGCTCTACAAATATAATCATCACACTACAACCACCTCCATCATCATCATCATCGTCATCACATGAAAATATTAACAAACACATACACACAATATTTGTTCGTTTGAAATATTCTGCTGTAGCTGAAGAAATGTTGCTTGTGTCGCATGGCAGGCGGCTCTGTTAGTTGGTTGAAAAAAAGGCTCTGCATAAATTAGTTGAAAATATTTTGTGCAACACAATTTTTTTCTTTGATTTTTAAATGTTTTTCTCCTCTATTCCTTCTACATTTTTTAAGCTGTTAAACAAATTCAATGATTTCCTTGTAATTTTTTTTTTTTATTTTCTCTTTGCGATTACAATACAATTTTAGCTCTTCTTCCTACTCTTTTAAATTGTGCTCCCACAATTTATGCATTTACAAAAAAACAAAATGTGCATATTACGCGAATTACCCAAATTATGTTAACTGAACGCATATTATGCACAACGCAAAAAAATAATTTAAATAAAAAAATGACGCTAATGATGGCTGTTCAGTTCTTGATAATAGTTCACTCGTTCCATATTATTGTTGTTGCAATAATTGCAGTATGACTATACTATTATATTAAGCACTGTACACTAAAAAGTTTTTACAAAACTGTATTTAAATTATAAATATTTTCTTTGCTAAAATCAGGAAATTTTTATATGCATAATTTCGCTAGGATCTAAAGAATGGGTCTACTCCGAATTTAATGAAGTTTATAAATTTAGAAAAAGACGAAACTAACAAACTGGTAGTACTACTTTTTGCTGAATTTCTTAGAATCTGATCTCTTAATTTAATTCTGCAATTAGTTCTGTTTCAGCACTTACATGATTTTACTTAATAAATAAAGAGAAAAAATATTTTTTGTAATAAAGTGAAAAATTTTTAAAAATTCAAAAAAAAGCAGTTAGAAATTTCAAAAGATTTGTATAGTAAAACTCCTAAAGGATTTGGCGCTGTGTAGGTTAGGTTAAGATTAGGTGAAAATTGTAGCCTGCCAATCAGACTCACTTAGACTATAAAGTCCCTTGTGATACCACTGAAGCTTGTAAAAAAAAATTATATCACTAGCTTCCCCCTTGGAACCATCCCGATTGCCTCAAAAAGCCCCTAAGTCGGCCAATATCGATATCAGCCAAATCACCCAGGTCCTCAAAGAAATATGAGCCCAAATACAGTCCCCTCCTGCGAGCCAGGGCAGGACAAGTGCAGAAAAAGTGCTCCACAGACTCCTCCTCCTCCTCGTCACCACAGCTTCTGCAAAAGTCACTAGCCGCAACCCTCAACCTAACTGTGTGCCTTCCAATCAGACAGTGTCCCGTCATGACGGACACAAGTAGGGATATATCGGGCCTTGACAGTGACAGCAACCAGTGCGTGCGCTTCCCATCCAGACGGGGCCACATCTGTCTGGAACGAAGACAACCACAGACAGAGGCCCACCTATTCCCTGCCAACCCATAAGCGCTCTCCTGCAGCCGAAACTTGCAAGTGGACAGAGGCATGCCCACAGATTCCATTTCGTGTGGAGTGTGTAAGGTAGTCCCCACTCTTGCAAGCTCGTCTGCCCTACAGTTCCCTGGTATGTCCCTGTGCCCCGGAACCCAAATAAATTGGCGCTGTGTAACTATAGTCAAATTTTGTTGTCGTTTAAAATTATTTTTTTTGGCCAATTCTGTATGAAATATTACTCAAAATATGGTGTGAAAGTTCATCCGAGCTAAATTCAATCTTTGAAAAACCACCAGGATATTAAATAAGGGGTTTTCGTAGAATATATTAACATTCTATTTTTTATCGAATAATACAAAATAAGTTCCCTAAAACGGCTGAATAAATAGCTTACAGAATTTGTTTTGCTGAAAAATTTAAATGTTAGATTTAAAATCGTGAAATAGCTGCAATATAATTTATCACTTGTTTTCCCTTAAAACTGCAATGCAAAATTTTGTTTTAACGCCTATTGTTAATTTTTTCTTTTTTTCTTTTAAAAAAAGGTTGATCGCTTTAAGATTTAGTCTCCAAATTTTATAAGTAATTTAAAAAAAATTACTTAAAATGGTCACTGATTCTAATTTAACCATCATTTGTTTTGTAGCAGCTCTTGTTGACAAGTTATAGCTTTCACTTAAAATTCACTGTCTTACAGTGTTAACTTGCTGATAATTAAAAAAAATTAAAGTTTTCTGAATATAATTTTATATGGCATCGTCAAGACGAATTTGTGTAAATGATCCGAATTACTTTTGTTTCATTTACACAGAGTATAAGTTTACAAAAATTAGTATGTTCACCCGCTGGAAATGAAAAATATTCTTTATATGATTGTAGACAAATATCGCTATGATCTGGAAAGAATCCGTGCACCACCACGATGATTGTTGTTTTTGTTTAGTAGACATAGCTGGCATTAACCGAAAGATCAAGCCAAATGGGAATATTCTTGCATATGGTCGGTATATAGACGTGTTTTTAGCCTTTAGATAACACCTGAACCTCAAGCATATGCACCACAGAAGCAGTCTATGTATTTTGAGGCAAAAACTTACCATTAGTGATAGTTACTTTAAATGTGACCTGGAAGCGCCAAAACCATTTACCTAAACTAATTTAAACAATCTAATAAGAGATCTGAGACACAAAGTCTGCTACCAAAATTTTGGCATCTAAGCTAAAGGGAAAAAACGCACACATAAAGGCTAACTATTGTTGGAACATTCAACTTCAAAAAGAAAATCATATAAAATTTTTTTTTTTTATATACAGGGTGAATGATATTGTGTTCCATTCTTGAATGACAAAGTTCAACCTGTACAATAAAACCAGAAATTTGAAAAAATAATCAAAATATATTCCCCCATATTCATAGACATTTAGTTGATTCTTATAACAGTCTTATAAGGAAAATTTGTTGTTGATTTACATGTTAATTTGATTTATAAGTGTGTTATAAAAATCAACAGAATGTCTATGCATATGACAGATAGTGTTTTATTATAAAAAAACACATGTGACATATTTTGTTACACCAGAGCTGATACGGAAATTTTAATAACAGATTTGAAATTGTCATTAAGATTCGGACTAATATCATGTAACATAACCCAATTATCAGACATGCTGTTGTGCAGTGTAATCATATGTGGCTTTAGCTAATAATATATTATCTTATCGTTAATAAATATGTCGGTATGCAAAACCATATATAATTATATATTATTATATTTATTTATTTATTTATTTATTTATTTATTTATTTATTTATTTATATAAATTAATTACAAATTATATCCTAATACCTTAACAGAGCACTAGCAACAAAGGCCATCGGCTGGTTGTAGACTCTGGTGGGAATTGAACCCACAACCCCCGCACTGATAATCTATCACGATCAGGGTGTTCAAATAATTATACATTATTTTCATTTAATTTTATTCAGTCTATGGGATTCAAAATTCCTTACCCCGCGTAGGGCCTAAATATTATATACAATAAAGCTTAATTAATTTAAAACTGTATTAAGAAACAACTTAAATTTGTATTTAGACTTGCAAAACTCTACAAATGATTTAGATTTGCAATTTTGCTGAAGATCTAAATTAATTTGATTTAGATGAATAAACGTACGGGTTAACGTACTATTAGAAGCATATTCAGTGCGATGATGTTGGACGTTAAAAATATCAATAAATTTAAGATTTCTGGGTTGGATATAAAATGGAATAAGAGATAGTAGATCAGGACAATTAACTATACCATTAATTATGTCAAAAACCAGTAATGAATATTGGTTAATTCTACGATATTCCAAAGTCTACATGAATTTTATTAAAATTATATTATATTAAAATTATCTTATATTGTGTCATATATAATCACATCTTGTTATATACGGAGCTTTTTAAAATTCTATATGCTTTATATGAAAAAATATGATTTAAACATTATATAAAATTATGGTGCCGTGTAATAAAGCCATACGCAATAAAGCCATATAACCCTATTTCACACAGCATTGAGAAATAATGCCATATGGCTTTATTTCCATCGGAGAAGTGAAATAAAACCATTATAGCATTATTGCACCTTTGATAATTTTCTGTGCAATAATTTTGTAGTGTATTTGATTTCTTTTAATTACAAAAAAAAAAAAAAACAATAAGTTCAGTTGACAAATAGAAATGTGAATCGATTTTTTACAAAATTAACAATATATGAATGTGAGTGCCATCCTTGATAATAAGCACGACAAACTGAGCAAAACAATTGGGAAGAAAAACGTGCTCATATAAACTAACGGTTCTCCATGCATAGCCAGTCGCCAGAAAAAAAACATGTTTCAATATGTTGAAGAGCAGCAATCGAAATTCAATACGGGGCGTAATTGCCGCCCCCTTCCAACGCCTGTACGCCATACCTTTTCAACACTTGACAATAACAACTTATTCTTTTGGCAATACATATGTAACTATTACAATTAATTGCATTTTACACTGGTATGGCATTATTTCCACTGCAATTGTCAAACGAATATGACTTTATTTCACTCTTTTTGTGGAAATAAAGCCATATGGTATTATTTCCCAATGCGTTGTGAAATAAGGTCATATGTCTTTATTTCCTATGGCTTTATTACACAGTACCAAAATTATATATTGCTTTTAAAAAATCATATATACTTACATATGGTTTTCCCAAGACCATATATATTTATATATGCTATCACATATTTAAATAATGTAATACATATATGGTGCCTTATCAAAACTATTTAATATGGTATGAGTTAGAATTATATATGATTAAGTATATGCTCGTAGATCAGAAATATTTTCGATATGGTATAGGATATATGACTTAATATATTTTACGATTCATTTCTATTTCTATTTTTTTACAAAGCTTTTAAATTTAACCCTTTTCGGAGCATTTATAGTTACATATAGTTATATATGTTCATATGTATGAAAATGTATTTTTAGTTTTATTCGAGATCATAGGAAAAGTTTTTTCAAATGAAAAATTTTTCCTTATTTTTTAATTTAAGTAAACATTGGAGAATACACAGAAAAAGTTATTAGACACCAGCCGAATTGAATGCATTTTCTGGTCAGCTACGACTTTCATCAACATTCTTTGTGCCGAAATACCAATTGTAAATATCTCTATTTAACTCACAAATCAACGGAAAAAGCTATTTTATGCTAACATACAGTTGATTTTTATTATTGAGTACAGATGAAATTTACTAACTATTTTTGTGTTATTTATATTCTCCTTTCTTTACCGTATGTCCAAATTAGCTATTAGCTAATATTAAAGACATGTGTTTTTAAAAATTGTTTTTACATATTACATTTTCTTTTTTTAATTATTATCATTTTTTCTTCACATAATTTCTACGGTTGAATGATAAGATTAAAAATAACTATATATATAAGTAAATATAATGGCATATAATTTATATATATTTATATATAATCAGATAAGTAAAAGAGCTTTGTATGTCTCATAAATTCAGTCATTATATGAAGCATTTTTTCCAATAAACAATTACACGAACAATTAGGTCTGGCAGGTTCAAATCCTGCCGAGGGCTTTCTTTTTTTACTAAATATTTTTTTAAATATTTTTTATATATTTTTTTATAAACTAGAATCCTTACAATATATTGTTCGGTCTAATCTGACACAATTTGGTCTGCAATTATTTTGATCAATTTATATCTTACTAAAACGCCAAATATATTGCTGGATCTAATTTGGTTTGCTATTTTTCGGATCAATTTATATCCTTTTAAATCCCTAGTATAATTTAATCTGGCATTTAAAAAAAATGTTAAAAAAATTCCAATATTATTTATACATACACACATAAGGCCATTCACACAAAATGTGCTTATAGACTGTGTGAGTATAGATTAAAAAACAAACAAAAATACAAAAAACCAAAACAATTTCAAATAAATTAATTGCAAGGTAAAATTTTAACATTTATTTTTAACTGATTATCATTTGTTTAAATAAATAACAAAACTCATTTGACTTACCTGAAAAGTAAGAAGACCGAGTTTTAGATAAAATATCATTTCTTTTAAATTGCAGCTTCGTTTATTGGAATTTGAAGTGTTTTTAATTTAAGCAGTATTTAACTTGAATGTTTTAAACAATAGTACTTTTGGAGTTTGCACAAAACTGGATAACAGATTTTAAGACATATGAACTTTTGCCATTGTGATTAATTTTTTTAATAAAAGAATTTTTCAAAGTACGAAATTTTCTTAAAAATTAATGATAATATATGAAAAATATATAAAAGTTAAACATATTGTTACGATTTACCCTTTATAAAATCGTTGATTTATTTACCTTTTAAATAAATCGAGTTCTTTCTATATTGCAAATAATAAACACTGTTTGAAATTATTTATAGCTCTATTTATTTGTAACAGGCACTCAAAATTACAGATAAACACTTTAATAGCACACTTTATTTACACGATGCAGATAGACTAAACGTTAGCCACACTTTAGTTCTTCACACTCTGCGTTTTACTTGTCAGGTATTCTAGTTATTTCAGTCAGGTATTCTAGAAATTTCTTGTAACAATATGTTCCACTGTATCAAACAATTCACGGGCATATATATATTTATTTGTATTTTTTTAGTATGTGCGAATATGGAGTTGCTTTGTATCGTCGTAATAAAAAAAAAAGAGTTGGTAAAATTGTTATTTCACTACACGAAAGAAAAGGACACTTTGAATATGTTTACAGGCAAATATATATTTGTTTAGAAACTACCATACGTATGTTTGAAGTAGATTTCCAAGTTATTTATACTTATGGTTATTATGCATATGTTTCCAGGCAAACATTGTAATATTTGTATTTTCCCACCTAAATAAACATATATTTGCAATTATTATTTTATCATTATTATACTTGTAAGATGCAAACATAATAATGAAAATATATATTTATTTGCAGGCAAATATATATATATTTGCCGGTGGATACATTTCAAAGCATCCAAACATATATATATTTATAAATGCGGCAATTATAACTTACAGCGTTTCCAAATATACCCAGCAAAAAATTGTGGAACCTGTTGATATAGCTATCTGTTCTAGGATAGGTTCTCTGGTAACGAGCCCCCGTTCTATTAATGGTTCCACTGAATCGGTGGAACTAAACATGTTGTAGAACGCGTTGTAGAACTAGTTCTTCAGAATTATAACACATCGAGTTTAGAAACATAGCTCTAAAAACACGAAGTTAGGGGTAAAATAGATGCCGATATTTTTCCAAGTTCTTGTTAAGCTTTACGGAATCTATTCCTTTTTTAAAATTCCCATATAAAATTCACGAATGGAACAACATATTCCAGAACAGGTTCCAAAGAACGGGTATATGTTCTACTTTTTCGTTAAAGAACCAGTTGCTTTTGGGACAAACTCAAACAAAAATCATTGATGATAGAACCTAAAGTAGAACAGGTTGCATGCAAGTACAAGTTGTTCTACAACCGGTTCTTTGCAGCCGATATTTTTGCTGGGTATTTATATTACCAGCATATTATATTTCCAGCACAGGGATCTTCTGCTGGTTCACAGGGATCTTCTGCTGTTTTTTGTTTTTTTGTTAGAATACTTCAACATAGCACACTTAACATAGGTACAAATGTTGTATCGAACTATTTTCAAAAATATTGTTTTTTTTTTAATTAAACGTGAACAACTCTGTTGCCAATAGCACAATACAACATATAAAATAAATAGTACACCCCTTATGAACAACCTAAATGTGCTTATTAAAATATCTTACGACCACCCTGACGTATACTTACTAAATTCACAACAAATATTACTCATACGTCTTACAAATAAATTTAAGTGTATATTTTTAGAGGTGTAGAACTTTTATTTAAAATAAAACACAGACTTATTAAATTTAAAAGAAATCTCTTTTCCTATTAAAAGTATATGTAATTATATATTTAAATACCTAAGTTGCATCATAAAATTAATTCTGTTTTATGGACCAATTTCAGAGCAAAAGTGCGGAAAATTTAGACTGTAAATAGCGTAATTTTGTCTCTGGCAATACGAATAATTTGTCATAATTGTTTGTGGAAATATTTATTTTTCACTGGTATCTGAAAAATTATCAGAGAAAGCTTATGTTATTATAATGGAAAAAATTAATTTTGACTGTCACAATAAGCCGAATAAAAAATTTTAAAATTAGGTCTTCCGAATCATTTCGTAAACTCTTTAAGAGTTTTATTTTACATAAAAGTTCTAAACCTCTAACATTTAGATATTGAAATTCGGATTTGATTTAGAAAACAAAAAATAAAAGATATCGAGGTTAAAATTTAAAAAGATTTATTTTATTGGTTATATTTTAAAAAAAGATACACAAATATTTTTATCAAAAAAAAATTTTTTTTTTAAAAGCATCTGTTTATATATAAAATATATATAAAAAATGTTTTTGACTAATCCATTTGTATCGGAAATATTCAATTTAGGGGGGTGCCTCTGTCTTTTTCGATATTCGCCAGTCTTTGGCTTGTAGAAAACTTTTTCCGAGGAGCTTTTTTAATTTATATTTTAAGTATTTCAAATCATTGTTTTTTTTTTCAAACATTTAAAATTTGTGAAAATAAATCAAAATTTCAGGAAGGTTTTATACAAAAACATTGTAATTTTTGACCTTTCTTTTCTGCCACTAAATGTGAGATTGTGTGTCTAAAATGCACGTGAATATTTTTGTCCCCTGCAATAGATCCGAGTTTTATTTAGATCTATTTAAAATAATTTTGAAATATGAGGGAGCAAAATTCAGTGAGGTTTTACTAACATATACTACAAAAACCGTACATTTCATTTATTTTTGTTATATTATTTGTGAATCAAGCATCTCTGGCATTTAAACAGAATTTTTTTTAATTCAGGCTCGAGATCATAATTTAATCTTGCTAAAGAATAGTATACACTAATTTTTCATTAAATTGAAAAAATAGTAAGGATCAGCGCTAGAGGGAGAGCACACTATCGACCCGAGCGACCAGGCCATATTTAGCCTCCTTATGAACTACCCCAACCCACAAATAAATCATGGTTTTGTACAGGCTTATATATCACACACGATAAGGAAAAATTACTATGCGAAATTCCATTTAATTTTTTTTATTACAACAAATTGCTCAATTTGTACCATAAATTTGTTATTCCACTACAAATTTGTATAATAAAAATAATACAAATATTTTGTATACATACTTTATGTTGATTGAAATAAACTATCAGGCATCATAATGCAAAGGCTAGATGTTCCAACTATGTACAGATGCAGCAATAACATCATGGCATATTTTGGTAATATCATACATAAGTAGTTATGTACTTTGTACATTTTGATATTGGTAGTCAACTGATTATAGTAATCTGCTAGATATTGCACAAATATTATTGCATATATTTTGCGATTAACATACCAGTGGGTAGTAATGTTAATGATTATGCAGCTGCCCTCATTATAATGTAGAACATATAATATAATTACAGGCTTATGATGGTTTATTTTTTGTGGAAATAATAATAATAATATTAAATTTAATTTGTTAATGATAACATTTTTGAGTTGAAGATTTTATTGTCATATAAATGGATGAATTAAATCATGTGGCAGGTTAATTAATTTCAAAATTATTTAGGAGATTCAGTATCTACAGTATTTAAAAAAAAAGAATGTTTAAATATCTTTTTATATTTTAGGCAAAGTATACAAATTTGTTACGTCTATTTTAGTTTTTTTTTCCTTTTTTTATTTCGTAGTATTTGTAATACATATCAGAGAACAGCAAAATCAACTTATTTCTTGATTTAATCATACACAAAAATTCTTGTTCACATTTAATAATTCAACAAAATTCACTGTAGAATAAAATCAGCATCATATTACTGAACGCTTAATTCGGATCAGTTTGAATCATTGTCGATTATGTTTACTGCAAATTTAATCACTGAACAAAAAGTCAGCGTTGAATAAATCAGAAAAAACAAAAAACAACGCGTATGAGTGTATTCTTAATCAAACCAAAATAGAAACGCATTTCATAAATGATATTGTTTACATTAGGGTGGGACTTAAATCCGCCTTTTTTAGAATTTTTATTAGTAATAAAAATATTCTTCTTTGTGAAATATAAATATTTTTTTGGAAAAAAAATTTAGGTCGATATCTCAGGCTTGCCTAATCCGGAAGAATTTAAATAT
This sequence comes from Eustalomyia histrio, assembly GCA_949748255.1. Lineage (NCBI taxonomy): Eukaryota > Metazoa > Arthropoda > Insecta > Diptera > Anthomyiidae > Eustalomyia > Eustalomyia histrio. The sequence continues at coordinate 42,276,150 of OX456525.1, read as the reverse complement.
TGTCTAATTTTTTTTTCATCTATTTTGATTGGAAAATTAGGCAATATTTAACTTTCACCGGATTGGGCGAGCCTGAGATGTCGACCTAAATTAAAAAAAAAAAAATTTCACAAAGAACAATATTTTTGGTATTCCTAATAAAAATTCTAAAAAAACGTATTTTAGACCCACCCTAATATACATATAACAGTTATGAAATGTGTTTCTACAAAACCACCCCCTTTTTATAGATAAGAAACTATTTTGTTTTAATTATGATTACACTAATACACGTTGTTTGTTGTTTTTTCTGATTTATTCTACATCAAAATAATTATTGTTGGCTCGAATGAACAGAATAAAATCAATGATTTAGCAACGAACGATGATTATAAATCAGTGACAAAACAATTTGTACGTCGTTTGATTGATTTAAAATCATCAACAAATATGTGTGTTGGAGTATATTCAGCGTTTGAACGCAAACACATATTTATTCTTGTGTTGATTGCGTATGAACGTTTTGCAATCAGCAAATGCAGTTCTCTGATACATATATATCAAAATTCAACAATAACTAATTTAGTGGCTGGCATGCTATTTTAAATCAGTACTTCCGATAATTATTCAGTTAGAAAAATACAATTGGAAAAGCCCCGGCAAGTAGGGGTGCCAATCCGGACTGACTTTTTAAAATCCCGGGATTTGGGTAAAACAGAGAAAATTTTTTCTAGTCCCTTAAATTTTTTGGGACTCAAAAAAAAATTTTTGTACGATTTGCAAAAAAAGTTCTGTTTAAATCATAACTTTTTAACAAAAATAATTTTTTGAGGATCAGCTTTAAAACAGATTCATTCTGCCAACCGAAATTGTAGCCAATCAGGTTCATGGTTCAGTTGTGGTAACTGAATATTTCGGTTTCCTCATTAACAATTTGGCAGTAACATTAAAAAAATTCGGTTGCTGCGACCTGAACAAATTCAATTGTCAGGATGAATCTGTTTACTAGGTTTGTATATCTTAAAAATGGGGGTGTTAACAACTTGGGTTGTGTCCTTAATAACTTATATGCCGTTTTGGAGGGTAAACATATGTCATTTATTTTTACTTAGTCATTAAACGAAATAGTGTAAAACCCAAAATTTTTTGTTGCTTCATTGCGGAAAGTTTTGCTTTAATTCTTCAATTTGAAAAAATAATGCTCCTGAAGCACATCGATTGCTCACCGAAGCTTATTCTGTATATACCCTGCGGGAACATCACGTGATAGGGACTGGTCATGGGACCGGTTTTTTATATGACAAACACCGGTCACTTTTATCAATTGCCCTCTGACTTGCCACAGGACTGGTATAAAAAACCATGGCACACAACTTAACTCAAGAACATATCACAGGACACGTACTTTCAATCTTATCACGTGCTAGAGGCTTTTATACCGAACATGTTGTAAGTTTTTTGACAACCGGTACTGTTTTCACCTAAGACGGACCTAATACGTTTTGAAGACTTTTTATACCGATCACGTGATAGGTACCTTAGAAACCGATTCTGTTTTCACCTACCACAACAGGACTGGTACTTTCATACTCATGACGTCATATAGTCTTTTAAACTTTTCACGTGGTAAGTACTTTAGGTACTGGTTTTATTTGTGTATCAATCTCGTGATACACAAATAAAACGGATTCATTGTGATAATCAAATTTTTTCACAACCGAATAGTTTGGTTGGAGCCACCGATATATTTATTTGTGTTAACACAACAGAAATTCGTGTAACACAACAGAATTTTGGTTAAAGAAAAATTTTTCAACAGTGTCAGGGATATTTTCGATTACCACAACCAAATAATTCAGTTTCTGCAACCAAATCATTCAGTTAGCAAGGAACTCGGTTGCCACAATAAATCTGTTTTTTCTGTCTATGTTTATTTTTGGCACCTGTTTTCACATATCATGTCACAGTTCCCAACTGACCCCATTTTTTCCGCTGGGTGTTCCGTCTATTTCAGTGTTCTAGAGATAGTTTGTGCGGTTCAGAAGTGTTGATTTTTGACACAGAAGACAAAACACGCCCGGGTCAGCCTAAAAAGTTCGAAGATGATAAATTGGAGGCATTACTATCCATGGCGCCAAGATAATTATCTTTGTTTGGTGGAATCAGAAGGACCCTATCTGTTTCGAGCTGCAGATGATAACGTTTGAAGCGAACATTGACCGAAAAATTACCTGAATATGCCACCAGACATGAAGCCGTAATATTTCATCATGAGCAGTTTTTTTTTTTGGCGAGAAACCAATATGTTACTAGAAAGCTGGGAAAATTTCATAAATTTGAATTCAGCGTCCTAGTAGGCTAGTTGGTAGCGTGCTACCCAGTAAGAAGTAAGAATCCAAAAAACGGCTTGCATAACAACTTATATGTATGGCATTAGCATAGGTTCTAATTTAAGCTCTCCAACCGGTTCTTTTTGAATGGAGTTTGACCCTTCAGCAACAGGTACGTTTTATCCCAACTAATAAAAGATACTTTGGTATCGATTCCAGAACCAGTTATAGAAATAGTTTGGACAGTGAAACCTTACATTTTGACTCCCGAGAACCAGTTCTAGAACATGTTCCATAATTTTTTCAAATGGCACTGCACAGCGCGACCATAATAGGTCTTTGTGCTTCCCAGAACCACCCTAAAGATTAAAGCTATTGATAAAGCCAAGAACCTTTCCGGGTGAAGTGTTCCAAATATCGGAAGGCGACAAGAAACGGTCACCCAAAAACCTGATCCTCCTGATAATAACAGAGGACATGCTCTGACGTCTCCGGTTTCAACACTCAAAACTGCACAACTCAGTGTCCGATTGACCCTTCTTGTGCCTATGGTACTTAAGGTCGCAATGTCCAGTAAAGTATCCAGTCAGGGTCCTTAGGTCCCTTCGACCAAAGGCCAGTAGTCGACCAGACCCACCACTGGGTATAGATATAAATCTCTTGGCCTGTCGTTGATCATATTCCATGAAACCAGTGGTAAAATAATCTGTTCTAGAATAGATTAAAATTTTGCTTGGTAGCTTATCAGAGCGGGGGTCGTGGGTTTGATTCCCACGAGAGGCTCTGGTCTGTTTTTGCTACAACAAGCCGATAGCCTTTGTTGCTAGGGCTCCGTGAGGGTATTCAGATATATTTTGTTATTATTTGATTAATATAAATAATAAAAAAAAAATATTTTACCAATGTTTCACAATAAACGAGCAAAATTTGCATTTTTAAGTTGTACCCCCCATATATTTGCTTTAACATTTAGTTCGTTATTTTATGTTTTTGAAAAATATGTTTCCTCTTTTCTTATTTTATTAAGAAAATAGTCAAAAATCTAACAATAACAAATATGTAGAACACAAACGAAAATTACGAATAATAAAAGAATTTTTAAGCACTCACCAGCAAACTTAATCTTAAAATGAAATTGCAAATTTATATTTGTTTAAGTGGAAAAATACAAACATTTGCAATATTTGGCTGGAAACATATTTATAATAAAGGTAAAAATAAAACCTTCTTTAAAGATATGTAGGGAAGTTTTAATACATATGTAAACATACTCAAAAATTTATGTTTCTGCATGCGCTTTTGAGAATCCTCGAACCTTAAATTAAATTATAAATTTAAATATCAAAACAATTAATTTGAATTTTTTTACGCTTTTACTAAACTTTTACTTCTTTTTTTTTAACTCAAAACTATTTTTTTTTGTGCTTTTCTTTTTTAATGTCATGCACATTTATTCACTTTGCAAATTAAATATTTAGATTTTACCTTTTTAAAATCATGGTTTTTCAATGCATCAGCAGCCTCTTGTGTTCGTTTAATTTCCGTAATAACATGACGTGCCCGTTTTAATAAAACCTCCTCGCATTTGGCATTTTGTTGTAAAGCTGTAATTTAATTTAAATAGAAAAAAAATAAGTAAAATCAAGTAAATTTCATTCCTTCGTTTTTTTTTTTTTGTAACTATATACACCTGTCCCTCTTACAACGCAGTTTATGTATCCCACATTTATGTTAATAACTTGATGCATATGTTTCAAAACATAACAAAACCCCTGTTATAAGACTTAATATGTAAGTTGAAAAACCGTTTTAGATAGTAATTGGAGGGATAAGTGTTTATGTAGATTAATTGCATGTAGAGTAAAGTATTTATGTGGTTATAAATGAAGGTTTATGTATTTTATTTATTTTTTGTTGAAATTTTCTTTTTTAATGAGCACCTATGCTAAAACTTCCGTCTGCCATGAGTAGTGTATGTTTTTATATGCATTTACAAAAAAAAATAAAAAACGGTACAAATAAAACTGACGACCTTTTTTCGTTACGTTTTGCATAAGTTACTAATTTAGGTTGTTTAGCTTCAAGTTACGCATTAATTACAGTATTTTTTTTTTTTTTTGTAGCAAAAGTGAACGAATCGAAAGTAATGGTAGCTTTTAAATGTTAATAAGTTGAAACTTATTTGTTAGCTTCTTATTTTTGACCAATAATAAAAATGAATAAGAACTTCCTTCATATGAAAGGACATGCTATTTTCAGCAGGCGTTGGCCGAGACAATTAATAAAAATAGAGTAGGATCTATCACCGATCTAATTTAAAGCAAAGAGTTGAGTAATTTTTCTTAGGACATATCACTGAGATACAAAACAAAATATATATATTTATATAACAGGCCTGCCTCAATACCAGATCATATAAATTTTCCGTAGTAAAGGAATACAAATCACGTTTAAATAATAAATTTTACATATTGAAATTAAGCTTTTTTCCCAAAAAAAAAAAATGTTCCCATATAAATATCATACACATTAATACAAGTTTATAAATGGCTACATGGCACGAATGTCTATGACATTCATTATGGTTGACACTGTTTGGTTTAGTTGCTGAAGGTGCCTGTGTAAAATTATACACTCATAAGTACATATAATTGTATATGCAATTTCTTAAAATGTAAATTCACACCTAATGATTTCCGATGCATAATTAAATTACTCATTAACAGTAGTATTTTTTTTAAATTTTAAATAATAATTCAAATTTTAGTTACTGGGCTGTGATAATTACTTCTGCAATATAAAATAACTAAACATTTAGTATCTGAAATATTAAATGGACATACACTTCCAAATTTGAGACTGATAATATTTCACATGTAAAATGTGTTTTAGTCTGGTTCGAGATCATGAAAAATAATTCAAATGAAAACAAAAATTTGTGTTCTATTTTGTAATCATGTAGAGTACACAGAAAAAGTTATTCAAATAATAGATAAAATGAAGTATTTCAAATACAATTATAATATTTATAAAGATATGTTTCGAGGTAAATAATGCCCACACGCCAAATTTAATGTACGAGGGCGGAACAATAAGTCCGTGACTTTTCGAATTTCCCTCATAGTTATATGAAATGCAACACTGCTCCCATCAAGTACCACCTGTTAATAGACTAGTATCAAATTATGAGCAAGTTCCGTCATTCACTTTCCGTTTAACAGCTGTTCAAATCATACAACCTCGTGGATTTTTTTAAAAATGGAAAAAAGTGAATTTCCAGTGCTCAATAAACATTATTTTTTGCGAAAAAAACCGTCAATCAAACCAAGGAAAAGCTTGATAAATACTATGGGGACTCTGCACCATCGATTTTATTGGAAAAAAAGTAGTTTACTGACATTCGTTGTGGCCTTGCTAGTACGGAAGATGCCGAAAGTTCTGAACGCCCAGTTGAGATCTCTACACCCAAAACAATTAAGAAAATTCACGGTATTTTGTGGGCCGATCGGAGATTGATTGGCTCAGTGGTTTCAATTTTGAATGATCACTTGGGTATGAGTAAGCTTTTTCGCAAGATGGCGGCCGCGTTTGCTTACAATCGACAACCGACAGAGTCGTGTGACAGCTTAGTTTACATGGAAAAAATCCATGAAGTAGACTACGAATTTCCCCCTCATTCGCCTTATTCTCCGGTCTTAGCCCCCAGTGACTATTTCCAAACCTAAAGAAATGGATCGGTGGAAAGATGTTCAGCTTAAAAGATGAAAGTATTGATCAAACAAATGCCTATTTTATTGACCTCGAAAAATCCTATGTTTTGGAAGGGATACAAAAATTGGAGAAACGTTGAACTAAGTGTATTGATCTAAAAGGAGATTATGTTGAAGAATATTTTTTTTTGCAAAAAAAAAAAAAAAAACTGTGTTTCATTCAAAAAGTCACAGACTTATCCGCCCTCGTACCTGGAATATGTGTCAGAGATTCAAAAGTGGGCTTAAAAATGCCCTTTTTTCAATCTTTGTTATTTTGTGGTATTTATTCTTAAAGAACCATAGGCAAGTGTATATGCAACCACCCATAGGTTGTTTTTGTAAACTTTCACATTTTTATGGTTGTTGTTGTAAAAATTGTATTAATTGAAAGGTATTTTATATGTGGACCAGAGAACTGCATTTGCTGATTGCAAAACATTCATACGCAATCAACACAAGAATAAATATGTGTTTGCGTTCAAACGCTGAATATACTCCAACACACATATTTGTTGATGATTTTAAATCAATCAAACGACGTGCAAATTGTTTTGTCACTGATTTATAATCATCGGTCGTTCTTAAACCATTGATTTAATTCTGTCATTCGAGCCAACAATAATTATTTTGATGTAGAATAAATCAGAAAAAACAACAAACAACGTGTATGAGTGTAATCATAATTAAAACAAAATAGTTTCTTATCTATAAAAAGGGGGTGGTTTTGTAGAAACACATTTCATAAATGTTATATGTATATTAGGGTGGGTCTAAAATACGTTTTTTTAGAATTTTTATCAGGAATACCAAAAATATTGTTCTTTGTGAACTTTTTTTTTTTAATTTAGGTCAACATCTCAGGCTCGCCCAATCCAGTTAAAGTTAAATATTACCTAATTTTCCAATCAAAATAGATGAAAAAAAATTTAGACAATATTTAAATTTTTCCGGATTAGGCAAGCCTGAGATATCGACTTAAATTTTTTTTTCCAAAAAAATATTTATATTTCACAAAGAAGAATATTTTTATTACTAAAAAAAATTCGAAAAAAGCAGATGTAAACAATATCATTTATGAAATGTGTTTCTATTTTGTTTTAATTATCAATACACTCATACGCGTTGTTTGTTGTTTTTTCTGATTTATTCAACGCTGAATTTTTGTTGAGTGATTAAATTTGCAGTAAACATAATCAACATATGATTCAAACTGATCCGAATTACGCGTTCAGTAACATGATGCTGATTTTATTCTACAGTGAATTTTGTTGAATTATTAAATGTGAACAAGAATTTTTGTGTATGATTAAATCAAGAAAAAAGTTGATTTTGCAGTTCTTTGATGTCGAATCATACTGGAAACATGTCCAAATATACACTCGGAGTATAATGATGTTTACTGTTTGTAGTTTAATAAAAAAGTTTTCCGTTGCATTTAAAAATAAAGGAACATAAATTTATTTTTCAAATAAATATCTATATTAACTTTTTAATGAATTGGTTTTTTATTTAAATTACAAGAACTTCATAAACACACATACATACATACAGAATCACATGCATATATACACACATACATTTTGTAGATTAAAAAAAAACACAAACACAGAAACAATTTCAAATAAATTATGAAATCATTTATTTTTTAAGGAATTGGTAGGTAAAATTTTAATATTTATTTTTACTATTAATACCATTTGTTTCTTATGGATGTGTCTGTTGTTTAAACAATATAAAAAAGTAAATAACAAAAGTAATTTAGTTTAAATGAAAATTAAGTATACCTTTCTTTAAATGAAATATAATTTATTGTGCTATGTCAACTGGTTTAAAATGAATGCCAAAATGATTAGAATTTTTAAATATTTTCAAATGTGCAATTGTAAAATTTAAAAAATTTGATTAATTCCCTTTTTCATTTGGCTAATGCAGCAATTTTATTTCAATGGATTTTGATAAAACATTAGCTTTAAGGCAAGTTTTTTCTGTTTTCCTTTTTAAATTCCGGAAAATTACAATACAGTATCAAATACTTTAACGCTGTAAATTTCAAATTTTAGGATTTTTTAAATATTTTTTTTAAACATATTTATATAAAATATTATTGCTGAGAGGATACTGTAATTACTCGAAAAAGTGGTACAAATCAGGGACCGTAACTGTTATGAATTTTATCAAAAAAATCAAGAAATAAGAGTTATTTTTGATTTTTATATTTTTAGATAGAAAATAAGAGTTATTTTTGATTTTTATTTTTTTAAATGAAAAATAAAAGTTATTTTTGATTTCTATATTTTTAAATTAAAAATAAAAGTTATTTTTGATTTTTATATTTTTATATCAAAAATAAAAGTTATTTTTGATTTTTATATTTTTATATCAATAATGAAAATCAATTCAAAATTCGTGACATAGGTAATATGTTTATTAATCTTTGTTACGTATTAAAGTAAAAACAAAGTACACAGTTATAATAGCAACAAAATGTGTGAAACAAAGTTTCTAAGTTACGCTGTGCATTGCCCTTAAACTTGAAATAACGCTATTATTTGTTCTTTCATTTTTGTTGTTGTTATTATTAGCGTAATCTTATTGTTGTTTTTAATTTATTAATTGCAATGCAAATTGTCAATGGAGATGAAAAGTCAATGGAGATGAATTATTCGTCTTCGGACGACGATGATACTCCTACGACAATAAATGACAGCGTCCGCAAAGCTTATTTGAAAATAGACAATTACAAAGAAAAGCGTTTCGATACTTCTGCTAATTTATTGGAATATTGGGAGAGCAAAAAATTTGTGTTGCCATGGCTTCGAAAATTAGCTTTAATTGTTCATTCTGTACCTGCCACTCAAGTCAGTGTAGAAAGCTCATTTTCAGCACTCAGATTAATATTGGGAGATTTGAGATATAATTTATCTGAGGAACATTTAAAATCAATTATGATGGTAAAATTGAACACCTGAAAACGACCTCAACACTGACTTGAATGGCAGCCAAAACTTATAAGCTATTTCTATGCATTCATGTTTTTATAGCTGATAATGGATAAGTCACATAATATATTATATTCATATAAAAATTTGAAAGAAGCAGCATATTATAATACATACGGCATCAACAAATAAATAAGAGTTTTGAATTGATTTTTATTATTGATATAAAAATATAAAAATCAAAAATAACTTTTATTTTTCATTTAAAAATATAAAAATCAAAAATAACTTTTATTTTTCATTTAAAAATATAAAAATCAAAAATAACTCTTATTTTTGATTGTTAAAATAAAAATCAAAAATTTAAAAATCATGCAATATGTTGGATGCATTTCGCCTAAAAATCATGATGGTGTAATTAAAAGTTTTCTACGATGTTCATTTATGTATGATTTATTTCTTCAAAAATTGAAAAATAACTCTTATTTCCGGTCCCTGGTACAAATACATCAACTTTATTATACGTGTCGTGCCTCACAGTTGGTTACGTTGCGTATGAGTGATATATTTTAATAGTTCAATATCACTCATACGTTAAATAAAAGGTAAACAAATTATTTTAATTAGCACTTGATAATTTTATTTACGCTCACCTCTTATTAACACGATTCACGCCATAGCTAAACTTTTTAATGTTTAAAATAAAAGTTAGAATTCTTGAAAGGAAAATTTTTAAAGTTATTTATTAATATATGTATGAAAATATATTTTTAGTCTGGTTCGAGATCATAACATATTTTTTTCAAATAAAAAAATCATGAAGAATACACAGAAAAAGTTAATAGAACCAGGTTAAAAATACATTTTTTTAAGTATTAAAAAGATCAACTATAAAATAAAAAGTTCACTGTTATTCATAAATGATATATATATTATGTTATATATATTACTACAACAGCTAATAAGCTACATTATCATACTAAGATCAGTGCTAATTATTTTATCATCATTATAGCTGTGACTTGTAATTAGAATAGAAAAAAGCATTGTTTTTTGTTTTTATTTTATAGTTTAGCAATAGAATAAGAACACTACAGTATATTTTGAAACTTTAGTAGACATAAGTTAGACTACGACCGTGAACTTTTTAAACTATTTTTCATAAGTAATGCCCACAACAAGTTTTAAAATCTCAGGCAAATTTAAGCTTAATTGTTAGATTTCAATTAAGTGTTCACTACAATACTAGCTCAAAATCCTATTATTAACATAAATTGGTTGGTAGTAAAATTAGTTAGTTTGCTCAATAAGCAGCTCACACCCTCATAAGCATACCTAGACGATCTCAAAATGTGGTATGAAACTTTTTCTTGATAATGACAAATTTTTTAATACCAGACATGGGGAATAAAAAGTAATTCTGTTTACTTAATTACAGGGAAATTACATCCATTGCATTAATTGAAGTTATTGCATTTAACTGCATGATATTTAGGAACACAAAAATATTCATTATTCCGCATATTAAAAAGTGTTTACTTTAATTCTGAGTTTTTACCCCTGAAAGCCATGAATTAGGGTTGTACTCTCTGACATATGCAAATTTTCAGCTAAATCGATGGATGACACCGGCGATACATTCATAGTAAGCAATGTCCTCTACATCGGCTTATGAATAAAAAGTACATAATCTTTAAAAACATATTTTTCGCTCTATAATTTTAAAAAATCGTCGGATGCTTTAAAAACCGTATATCGGAATTTGATGGCTATTCCATTATAGCCAGCAAATAAGAACTGGCTGGGAGGACACACTCATGGACGGGAAGCAGAAAATTACTCAATTTTTGTACTATTTTAAAAGGCAGTGGTTGCGCATCACTAAAATATTTGATTAATATAAAATGATTTTTATTCTAATTCTTTAAAGTAATTAAATTCAGGCAGGCCCAATTAACTTTATTGTTTATAAGGAGTATATGCGGATGTTATTTATTCCATGCAATATAAATGCGTACAATGCTGTGCATAAGCAACATTTCATTGCTTTGCATATTTTGGGGTCATTTTTCATTTTATCATGTTATTATGAATAAAAGCCTCAATCTTATAAATGACAATATAACCAAACTGTATGGCTAATATCTGCCCATAAAAAATAGCAAATTTTCTAGTTACCTTTAGTTACGAACAGATCTGACTCTAGATCTGATCTAATCTGGCCATTAAGTGTTATCACATATACCATATGTTACCATGTATTATCAGATCTGGAACCAAATCTACTAAGATCAAATCATAGTTAATTAGATCTAAGCGTATTTGATCTGATTTGATTTTGAATATTTATATATAATCAGATTTTATATACACATGGAAGTATATATGATCGTATGCATAATTATACGAAGCATATATAATGAAGTTAAGAAGATCAGCTAATATATAAGATTATTTACAATTAACTATGATATAAAGCACTATAGTAGAAAATTTTCCAAATATGATTTATAAATAAATATTACAAATTTTCCAATAAACAAATTTTTAATTGAAAATTTTTTTTTATTTTCAGAATTAAATTTGAATTCAAAGAAATCGTGTCTACCTACTGTACACAGTGTTGTCATATATTGTATTTAAATTGAAAATTCCTTTATCGTTAAAAAAAAGGTAAGTGCTAATTTATTTAGAAGTTTTATACACTGAGAAAATTATGTACATAATATTATTGAATTGTTTTCAACAAATTTCATAAATATTTTATATACAAAGCGTAAAGAAAAGTTGCGCCGGAGACTGCAACGGTTAGAAAATTTTCTAGATGGCATTAATTTCAACATACATGCGCTGGTATATGATCATACATGGGTATACATGATCTTATATGTCCATGCATAGTTCAGTATATGATCCAACATAATCTCATATATTTCCATATATCTTCGAATCCAAAATTTAAGGATATATGGCTGTATATGGTCATATATGAGCATATATCAAATTTCGGATCTAAAGATATATGGTGATATATGAGATCCTGAAGTATGTATGATGATGATTTTTTGCCATAATTTTTCACAAAATATCTTGTTATTGTAGTATATACGGATTTTGATTAAACTTGACCTAATTATTCTCCAAAGTGTGAAACTGATATTTTTAAAGATAAAAAATATCAAATTTAATCCTTATAGGCAGTTTGGGACATTTAGCATTCCCAAACACCCCCCCCCCCCCTGCCCTGATTTAAAAAATTTTCCCACAACTTTTCCGCACTTTAGCATCGAATTTTTTTTATTTTTGGCCCATTATATTGTAGATATATATAGAATATAAGAGCCTAGTTGAGTAGATTATTTACTAAACAAAATTTTTTGAAAGACTTTTTAATGTGGGCTATGAAATTTTACTTATGTTTGCTGTTCAATTGGTTGGCCTAATGAAAAATTATATTTTTAGGGTTAATTTTATTTATCAAATTTTGCCCCAAAAAAATTTGGCTTATTACATTTTTAGATTGGGGTCATATTTCCTGGGGCCATTTTTCACACGCCACCGTGGACTACATCAAATTTTTAAAAATAAAAAACATCACAGATATCATGGAAATATGGAATAGCCATTTGCAAATTTTTACTTATTAAGATTGTTTCAAAAATATTTGGAATGACTCTAAATGTAATTTATAAAGCATCAATTAAAATTTAAAAATACCAAATTATTTAATTTTTAATTATTTTTTTTCAATTACGTTTGGCATTTTAAAGTATGCACTGCGAATTTTTGAGTTTTATTTGTAATTTTTTAATTTAAATTATGTTCTATTATTTCGATTTTTTTTTATAATTTGAATTGTAATTTTCCGGCAAATTTGTCTACATTTTTGGGTAATTTTGTTTTTATAAAAAAGCTTTATTTTTACTTGTTTTCATATATGGCCTTCGCCAGAACACAAAATATAGCAATTATATTGTATGCCTTTATTTTTACTTACAAACACATAACTTATTTGTTAGCTTTAATTATTTTAATACGATATTTTATCAAATTAGAAACAGAAAAGTTCAAATATTTTTATGACAAATATTTTTGTTTATATATAAAAGAGAAAAGCCAAGAATTGCCAAGACTTGGCAGCATTTTTATAAAATCTTACTTTTTAACTATTATAACAACTTTGAAAGTCTATATAAGTGTTGTTAATTAAATATTTTCAATTTTTAATACATGTGTTTTGATTAAAAATAAACTGATAATTCTGAAATTTTGGGAATTCCTGTTAACACTTAATGTGGTATTTGAATCTCAGATTTTTAATAAAAAAAAATTAATTCAATTGAAATCACGAATTTTTTTGTTTTAAAAGAAAATATACAAATTAAATTAATGCACTTAGGTGCTGTGCGAGGTAGCTACCCAGCAAAAATGAAGCTGCTAAAGAAGCAATAAAAGCATCACTACTATGGCAAAGGCATCACTTCTTTTCTAATGGTTTCATCGATGAATTTAACATTAGTGTGTCATAGGACGGAAGTATTCAAATGTAGCTACTAGCATTACTCATACTTTACTCTAAGGAAGCAATGATAATACAATGATTAGGTATTCTTATGCATGAGTGGAAAATGTTCATATACTTTGTAGTATTTAAGCTTTGATGAAAATTTAATTCATAAGAATGCAGAAAAATAAGTTTAAAGAAGCGAAATTTATGCATTGATATACAAATACTCTTTAATAAAACAAATAAGTAATTCTGCATTAGTGAAAAAGCATATTTGAAACATTTTTCAAAAATTGTAATGAATGTTTAGACAAATTTTAATATATTATTGGATAATTAAAAAACTGGTTGTACAATTTGGAAACATTTTTAGACAATTTTAAAATATTTTTGAACAATTCTTAATAATTTTTGCACAATTTTAAAACCTTTTTGGGTAATTTGAAATAAGTTTTACACAATTTTAAAATTATTTTGATAAATTCTGAATTAAAATTGGAAATGGTGTAGTGTTAAATAATAAACATAATGCATTTTTGCATTATAAATAATAATAAACATAATGCATTTTGCATTATTTTGCACAGATTGCGTCGTCATAAATATTTAAGGCCAAAAAAATTCAAATGACAGGCCAGCTAGTTTCAATTAAAGGTAAAAAATCCGTTTTTCTTGATATTTCAAAACTTTTATAAAAATTGCAAAACTGCATAAATTCTAACCCTCATGAAATTTTAAACTAAAATATAAAAAATGATTTAATAAAAATATTAAAAAAGTTCATCATAACTATTTTCTCAATTTGAATAAATGCTTTAGATTCAAAAAATATACGATATACTATAACTTATGCTTTAGAAGTAATGAAGAGGGATATTTTAAGATATGCATCGGGTTTATATCCAGATCACTGCATTTGAAATATGAACACATGAATTCTTTTGGAAGTGCTTTAGAATAACACCAAAAAATCATAAAAGAATGTCAACTAAAGTTTAGGAAGCAATGAAAAAAGTTATAGTCACAGAATGACTTCCATTTTTTTGCTGGGTAAATAAATTCTAAACTAAATATAAATTGCCAAAAGATTTTAAAATTTGTTTTGACAAATATTTGAACAATTTTTAAAATTTTATAAAAATTTGGATACCTGAATTTAGTTTAGCTTTTATTTAGCCCCCCCCCCCCACCACTTATTATTTATTTATTTATTTATTTATTTATTTATTTATTTGTTTATTTATTTAGCGCACCACTGCTCACAATATTATTTCGTTAAAAATAAACTAAAATAAATATTAAATTAATGGAAAATGCAATCAAAAAGAGTCCTGATTTCTCATTATATTCAGCCCATTTTGTTGTTTATTTTCAATCATTGTTTATTAAAAAGAAACCAATCGAAATTCGTTTAAAATAACTATCAATTTTTAACTGACAAAACGTAGAACAAAAACAATTTGTGTGATTTAATTTTCAAATTAATTTTTTTTTTTGTATGTAATTTTACAAAACACAATACACACATATTTGAATAATTTTTTGTAATTTTTATTGAAATAATTTTGTATATAAACAAATTATGTTGGAAAAAAACAACAATAAGGAATTATATGAATTTCTATTTTTAAAAACAGAAAACATAAAATTTTACATTTAGCAGAAAATATCAATTCCTACTGAATGTCTGTAAATTTTTATAGTTTTTTTTTTAATGACTGATTCAAATAGTTAAAAATATATTTCTATGAATTTCAATTGATTCTTCATTAAAACCCAAACTAAACATATTACTTTTTAAATTAACAACAGTTGGTAACGGAAAATATATTGTGAGTGTAGTTTTGTCATTGGCCGTTTGTTTAATATGTAAGGATTTCTTTCATATCTCTAACTTTAGAAAGTAATAAAACATATCAAATCCACTTTTAAATTATTTTTAAATATGTATTTAAAAGGACTTCCTCCTATCTGTTTTATTCATTTAAAATCCCCAACAATTGTTTTGGCATAACGCCAGTTAAAGATATACGAAAGGCTTATTTTGAAAATGGTATAAGTCCTATTTTCTGCAAACAGATATATAAATATTTTGCATTTCAATGTTTTAAAAATTGTAAACGACAATCTTCGTTGCAACATTTTTGCTTTTACAGTCCTCATCAGGAGATATTCAGTTAATAAACGCTTACAAAAAAAAACATATTTTATGTGAAAACCTTCGTTTCATTAACAGTTGCGATGGCAACGCTTTCAATTTATGCTTTGAGTAACAAAGATATTTGTCAGGGGTTATATCTCTAAATAGATGGGAAAAGCTCATTTTGTACGGGTAATCATTCACTAAATATTAAAAGTAATTTCGCATAGCCATTTGCCTTAGAGTTTTTGATACATACGCCTGTTCAAACCATGAGTTGTTGTGGGCTGGGTGGTGGTCGCTCAGGCCGAAAGTGAGCACTCGCTCTATCGCTAATTCCCTACAATTTTTTCTATTAGTGTTTACTATTCCTTAGTAACATTTAACTATAATCTCGAAGCTGATAAATTCTACAATATAAAATTTTTACCTATAGTATGTTTCATACTTGGGAACTTTTCATTACCATTGAAATTTCATTACCATTAGTTGACACTAATGCAAATGAAAAAAAAAAATTCATTACCATTTAATGGTAAAAAAATTTCATTCAATTTATTACCATTTAATGGTAATGAAATTTTTTCCATTAAAAATTTCATTATTAATGGTAATGAAATAGCACAAATGCATAAAAAAAAACTAATTATTTTACAAAAAAGTTTATACGATTTGAAAATTTTTAAAGTAGCTTTATACAGAAAATAATAAAACAATAATATCAAATATACAAATGTTAACCCGCATAAATAAATATTAACACATAAAATGACGGTTAATAATGCTAATGATTTCATTTAATTGATGCATTAGTAATGGTATTGAAATTAAAAATCATTGTCATTGATTAATGAAATCAGATCCTTAAATTATTGCTATTAATTCAAACAATGATAATGACATTTATTTCATTACCATTGCTATCAAGGTAATTGTAATGAAATTATCAATTAATTAGTTCAATCACTGCAGTAATCCCATGTATGGTATGTTTAAATAAACCCAACACAAAATCATCTCAATAGTGAAATACAACTTTTTAGTGATACAACAATACAATACTTAGCGTAAATTACTTACGTAAATTTTAAGTGCCGGAAATTTTTAAATAACAGATTTAAAACCTAGAGTTTGAAATTTATAAGGACCATATTTAATATTTCCGGGCAAGATTTTCGTGTTACGCGATATAACTTACAATACATGAAATACATTAAAATTTCAGTGATCTCTATGATTTGTAACGACGAGTATAGCTCGCAGAAATTTAGATCTTCAGAGAGTACTTAAAACGATATAATACAGGATTTAAATGAAAGAGCTCGGTTTAACTTCTTTATGACTCTATGTACAAAATAATCATAAATGCGCAGTACGAAATTGCCGATGGCTCAAAAAAGTAGTACTGGCAAATCCACAAATTTTTCACTAAATCCAGTGCTTTGCCAGTACTACACAAAAAAAACATTTTGCCAGTACTATTTTTACTTAATTTACAATTGTTTTATTTTTTTTTTTGTTCTTTTTTTGTGGTTTTGGAAAAATATTAACACTGTATTTTTGATCTATCCTTTCTATATACCCGAGTAAAAAAATTTAGATATATAGTCATATGTGGCCTTATCTAATAATATATTATTACATATATTTTTACAATTGTTTTTTTTTTGTTCTTTTTTTGTGGTTTTGGAAAAATATTAACACTGTATTTTTGATCTATCCTTTCTATATACCCGAGTAAAAAAATTTAGATATATAGTCATATGTGGCCTTATCTAATAATATATTATTACATATATTTTCATATGTCAGTAAGCATTTCTTTATATAATTATATATATAACATTAATTTTTTCTAAATTATCTTATATTGTGCCATATACAACCAAATCTAGTTATGTATTGATCCCCAGCAAAAATAAGTGGATGTGATTCCTCAGAAATTATTTTTTCATTGATTCCAAAGTATCGTTTAGTTCTAATTTTGAATAAAATTAACACTTTTCAAATCTATGACGGGAAACTTATTTTAAAAAGAACCAAGATTTAACATTAACCACATATATTTACATATAAATATGACATTTATAACTATGATTAAGTACTAAACTTTAGTTATTTTGAAACAAGTTATCAGGTTTGAGTGATTTGTATAAATTTTTAATTTATAATTCACCAGATATTGAATTCTTAAAATCTTAGAAAAACGTAAAAAATTATTATAGTAAAAATTGCAAGAATTTCGAAGTCATTTAACAAATAAGTTCCGATTACTGAATGTCTCGTTGTAATTTATCTAACAGTCAAATTCAAACAACAGCAACAACAAATGTGCCAATTAAATTCCCAGGTATAATCTACCGGGACATTGTAAAAATGACACTAAGGCCCGATTACTGATGCTCTGTTAAAATTTAAATTCAAAAACTTTCAAAAGATCCTATTTTTCACTGAACCCTAAGAACTTCTTTAGATGCTATGAAAAAGGATTATAAAAGAAAACTTCGAAAAAAAGTAGCAAAAGAAGAGAACAGCCATAGAAAAGGAAAATCAGAACTAAGCGACACTTTGGAATCAATGAAAAATTAATTTATTAAGAACCACTTCCATTTATTTTTGCTAGGTATGGTTTTAAATAATTTTATTATCCAGTTCATGAGATCAAAAATATAATTATAAGTAGATATACACAGACTACCCAGAGAGGTAACAGCTGATTGAATCAAAATGGTGACTAGTAAATGAGTGAATGGAAATGTCAAAATTGCAGTGATACACAGAAAGAGATAGATATACAAACAAATATGTACCATACAATTTATATAGAGTTTATTTTTCAGCCTCATTTTGCAAATCACTGCAATGTCAAAACAATCATACGGTTCGAGAATTCTTGTTTGACATATGTCATTAGTAACCTGTCTGTGAAGTCTGTGTATATACAGGGTGTCCGCCGGGAAAGTATACTACTTTCTTTTGCCGCCATTTTGGTAAACATTAGTCTTGACAGTTCATATTTGGTAGTCGTGAAGTGGACACATGGCAAATTTATTATGGACAAATATTCGATAAATCAACGTGTTTTAATCCTTAAAACATTTTATCAAAATCAATCATCGATTACTGTGACGATGAGAAAGTTAGGTGAAATTTTTAGGAGAAACAATGAGCCAACAGAACGAACTATTTATTGTGTAGTGAACGATTTCGAAGAAAGAGGGTCTGAAGTTGATAGGCCCAAGCATGGACCACGACGTACTGCAAGATCGGCTGAAAATATTACTGCTGCTCAAGAAAGTGTTCAAAACAATCCATCAACCTCAATTCGACGGCGTGCTCAGGAGTTTGGTCTTCAAAGAACAACTTTGGCCACAATTTTGCACAAGGATTTGCATTTGTTTCCATTTAAGATTCAGTTGACACAAGAGCTTCTTCCACAAGACCATTTACGCCGTCGTACATATGCCAATAGGATGTTACAGCTCGCCCATGACAACCACGATTTTCATGAAAAAATCATAATGAGTGACGAGGTACATTTTCATTTGAAGGGATATGTTAATAACCGGAATAGTCAGTTCTGGCCAATGCAAAACTCTCAAATTATCATCAGTCACCTTTGCATCCATTAAAAGTGACAGTCTGGTGTGCAATTTGGTCAGGAGGAATCATTGGACCTTACTTCTTTGAAAATGAAAACGGTTACGCCTTACTGTGAATGGGGAGCGATATCATGGTATGATTGAAAACTTTCTAACGCCACAACTGCATGCTTTGGGCTTGATTAACATGCAGTATAAACAAGACGGTGCCACATCGCATACAGCCAGGATTACAATGGAATTACTGCGAGACCTTTTCTACAATAAGTTATTTCAAGAAATGGTGATGTTGATTGGCCTCCACGGTCGTCTGATTTAACTGCTCCGGACTCCGGATATCTGAAAAGTAAGGTTTATGCAAACAAACCCGAAACGCTTAAGCAATTCAAACAAAATATTCGTGATGAAATTATTGAAATACCACGTGAAATGTGTGAAAAATGTTCATTTGTGAGGCTAAGAGAGGCGGACATTTATCTGATATTGTATTCCATACATAATTGCCGACATTAAGTAAAACATTTATCAATATAAGATCAATTCTCTTCCATTTAATCAAAAATTATAAACAATCAAAGTAGTATACCTTCCCGGCGGACACCCTGTATATAAAAGAATAAATAATATTCCTTTCAATATGGAAAACATTATTGTGATAAAAGTTTTTGAGCATTTAAAAGAATTCAATAAATACCATGGAACCCTATTATTAACTATTTAAAAAAAAAAAAGTTACTTATACCATTTTTCTAATAAACGTTCCATACAATAACTTAAATATCTGTATTCTAAACAGATCTACCTTCCAAAACACCAACACCAATGTCATTTCAATTATAAGTACAATTTTGATATAAATAAAAATAGAAACATTTCTATAAGCCAGTTAATAAAGTATTTTATCTGTATTTTGGCATTTTATTTTGAATTAGAAAAAAATATTGTATTCCTATATCATACTCATATGAGTACATGGTATTCAATTTACTTATATACAATTCCATTCATTCATACCGAAAAAAGTACTTGAACGGAGATAGAACTTTCTTTTGTTATTATTTCGTGCTTTTTTCTTTACTATATATTTTTGTATTTTAATTCTATTTTTTTTTATTTTGTTTGTTACCGAATTTGTGGAAAAATAACTATTTTTCTATTGCTTAATGTACACAAAGTTAAAGAAACAGGGATAGTTTTATGACAAATTTTTAAAAACAGGCCCTCAGAAACTAAAGGCAAGCACTGACGTGAAATGAGTTATAGTCACTTTTCATGATAGAATATTTCCATACTAATCTGGCAACTTTGTTTTGGTTGACATTAGAAATACAAACAATAAAACAAAAATAAAATCAACGATTGAATTTTTCAAAAAAAAAAAATTAATTTCATATACATACATATTAAACAGATTGCATCCAAAAATTATCAAGTTACAAAAATGGTTAAATCACAACCAGCACCAAGTGCAACAGCACCGCCCGGACAAGCACAGGCACCAAATTCTTATACGCTGATGGCTGCAAATAATTCAACACGACTTAATTGTCCATCGTGCCACGCTGACATCATGACTGAAGTCAAGTATACAGCAAATATAAAAACGCATCTTTTCGCCGTAATACTTTGTTTAATTTGCTGTCCTTGTGTTTTTATTCCATATTGTTGTAAATCTTGTAAAAATGCAAATCATTATTGTCCAAATTGTAATGCCTACATTGGAACAGCCAATGTGTAAATTTAGCAGTTACTAATTTGTTGATAAAGAAAAAATAATTTATAAATAACAAATCTGTTTTACAAATCTGTAACACAAAACAACGCTTAAAATTGTGTGCGAATTGTTGTTGTTTAAACTAGTCCAAATTACTCGGAGTTACAAGCACAGCTATAACATCTTAAAGAAAAAATTTATATATTTAAAAACACAAAAATTATAGTCAATGTATGACTACCAAGCAGATTTAGCGTAAATAAAACTTTTAATTTAGTAATTTTTTTCTTTTTGGAAGTTTTTTAAGAAAGTAGAGAAATACCTGGCCATGGGGTTAATTTTTGGCGAAATTTAAATTTTATATTATAGCCTACATCTTACTTTGTGAGAGAGTGTATATATTTGTCTAACAAAGGAATCTCTACAAAGCTAACACGCCGATTTTGATTAAACTGAAATATGTGATAGAGAATAAAAATCCAAGGTTTTGTAAAACAGCGGTAAATCTTAGATTTTTTTATGTGTCATTTGTAAAATCTGGTTACAAAAATGCTTTTTTTTATATTTTAGCATTTTTTCTAAAGGAGCTGTATAAAAAATGTATGTTCATGGGAAGAAATAAGTACACCCTTTTTATGTTGTTTTTTTAAACTTCGAAATTTTTTTAGAAGCTGCAAACAAAATAGTTCCAAAAATAATACAAAAAAATTAATTTTTTTCTACCCTCGTTTTTATGCCACAGTTATCGGATAAGCCACAAAAAAGTATGTGTGTAAACCTTAGATATGGATTTCGAGTTCCATCCAAGTCGGAGTGTAAGCGGTGGTAAGATTCCCTTGTAAGGCACGCCAAAAATCTTTATCTGTCTATTGAACAAAAAGAGTACACAAGTGTTTAAAGCACATAGTGGAGTAGTTTTGATAGATTTTCTTTAGATTCCTTGACGCATGTAGAGTAGAAGGGGAAGCATTCGCCACTTTTTTGATTTATTTTTAAATCCCATACATTTGGATTTAATTTGTATTTTTAAAATGTCATCTATCGTTAGGCTCTTATTTATATTTTTATGATTTTCAAAGTACGAGGGCGGGTCAATAAGTTTGGCACTTTTTGAAATTCTTGGCTCTTATGCCCGTAATATCAAGCAGGGCTTCGATATCTTTTGGTTTTTGTTTTACTACACGGTAGGTAACAATTGCTTTAAATTACGAGCGTTAACTGAAATGCCAACACTGCTCCTGTTAACAAGCATCTGTCAGTTGACTGCTGTCACAATTTGAACAAACTGCGTCATTTAGCTTGTGTTTGAGCCATTGATAACAGGCTACCGCTAGATTTGATTTGGGGATTTGAATATTGAGAAAAAGAATGGTAAAGAATCCATGAATTGCTCTCTCATCAGCCCTATTCTCCGGACTTATCCCCAAAGGACTATTTCTTGTTTCCAAACCTGAATAAATATCTGGACGGAAATAGATTTAACACTAACGATGAAGTCATCTCAAAAGCAAAGCTCTTTTTTAGAATAAATACATTGCACGCAGAGAAAAAACATGGTTGCAACATGATCACTGCTTATATATTATGCTTGCTGCAATCGGGTATGGTTGTCACAACCATGTTATTGGTTTTCTAACCATCAACATGGTCACTACCATCATTGTTATAGAAAATATTTTACTATTTTATGATGGACACATTCTATTTCATAACACAATTGGCTGTAACCATACTGTGGTAACTAAAACTCTAACTATGACAAAAATATGATAATTATGCAAACACAAAATGCTGGCAACAATTAATAAATAATTATACATCAAATTAAACATGACTTTGACATTTACAGTCATAATACTGTCTTCTTTTCATAAAAACTAAAATTTGATCAATTCAGTCAGTTTGTTTTTACTACAAAATGTTTTAAAAAACAATCATATATTGTTTAATGTTGGGATTTTATATTAATTATTAATTAATTATTAATATGCCATAATATGATATTGTATATTAATAATCATAATATAATAAGAAGGATCATGTATATATATACATATATATATTATTTTAGGGATCATATAATGATAATCCAGGAATCATAATATTGTTGTGGTGACAATATGATAACATTTTGAGCATACTATTTTTACATGCGATCATATTACAATAAATTCAAGATCATAATATGTTTATTTAGAATCATAATATGGTAATTTTTGAATCATAATATAACTGTAGGGATCATATTGTGGTAAAATTATGGTTATTTTATTATCATAATATGACGACCATATTATAATACGACTATTGTTGACACAATCATAAACCCAAAAGTATATGATGCTCTTCGAATATGATTGTCCCAACCATGTTTTTTCTCTGCGTGTGGAGAAACGTTAACAAAATGTATAGATCTCAATGAAGACTGTGTTGAAAAATAAAATTATTTTTTTTTATCCAAAAACCTGTGCTTCATTCAAAAGTCATGGACTTATTTACCCAGCCTTGTAAGTAAAAAAGGCTTAAACTTTACATCATTAACTTACAACCATCAGGCCACCAAGCCACTGAGCTAAACAAGATGTCAATTTTATTAGACAGTTTATTTTTTCCTATTTAAAATAAAACAAGTAAAACAAGACTTCAGCTGTGCCGAGTCTTTTACCCTCCACCAATGTCCAAAAAATTCTCTCTACTTCGATACAAATAATGTAAAAAACTTTATATGGAAATGTGGAGATGAAAAAATTTGTTTGAAGGAAACAAGTTTTTTGGATGCGAAAACAACTTTTGTTGGTAAAAAAATGTTTGAAAATAAAAAAATTTTTTGACGTGAAAATAATTTTTTGTGGTTAAAAACATTTAGTGATAAAAAAAAATTTTTCAGCTGAAAAATATTTGAGGTGGATATAAAATATTATGTAATTCTCAGCGACTGATGAAAAAGCAAGAGAACATATTTTACTTGCCAGTTGCTACTAAGAAATAGTACAATACAATACAACAATTTCATTCGTAACATTTTAACCTCTGGTCCGATTTATCTTATTTTCAATACCAAATTGCTCGAGAGGATATCCATTAATGTAGGTAACAATGTGCAACCCTGCTTTCATCTTCGCGCTGTGGTCGCCATTTTAACAGACAGACAGACATCTGTAAATCGACTTAGAATCGCATAAGAATCACGAATATATGCACTTTATGGGAAATATAGATTTCAACATGTTATAAACGGAATGATAAAGTAATATATACCCTAACCATATACATACGTTGAAGGGTATACAAAATGTGAAATATTAAAACAAAAAATCATAAATGCATTTTGGATCCACTAGATTGAATACTGAAGTATTGGATCCACTAGAATGAATACTAAAGTATTGAATGAAATTAGGGTAAACATAATTTTGACGTTCAATCTGACAAAAGTGTATTATTTTTGCCGCTATATTGGCTTCTCCATTTGGAATTTTAAGCTTTAATGCAGGGGTGCCCAAAAGTTCCTTATGGAAGAGCAAATACCAATACATTTAAGGAATAACTAATTTTGATTCAATATTTTTTATTGTAGAAACCAATACATACAAAGAAAAAAGAAAAACAAATATTTCATATCATACGTTAAACAAAAAAAATCTACATTGATGATCGCTGTCGTCAATATTTACCAGCAAAGCATACGAAAGTGTTGTTGCTTTGAACTTGCGTGTATATAGTGAAGAACCGCAAAAAAACTAATAAGACAAAGTTGTTTGTGTATTTCGTACTGCTAGTGCTGAGTGCTCCTCTGTGTGTATTAAAACACACAGCCTATAGCTAAGTGCTTTTACAAAAACAAATGAGCACCAAGCGCATAGGGCTTGGGTACCCTTGCTTTAATGTCATTAAACCTAAAGACCCCCGTTGCAGAATTTCAACGGCAGGGACTTTTTGTGCAAAATATTTAAATTTTTGCTCTGTGTGAATTGTTTGTAACAGCGATTATAGTTTGTTTCATATAAAACAATATGTACTAGAAATGTTGAATGATTTCTTTAATTTTAAATGACATCGATATGTAAAAAATGACTTCTGCAGGGCCTTGGAACGCCCTGACTTTTTCAATGGCTTATCCGCATTTAATAGATATAGAACTGGTACTGGGATGGTGCCAAATTCCATATAGTAATATTTGGGCCTTGGCTTCTCTTCCCGTAACTACACCAAATATTTGCTGTATTAAGAACTTATATTATTTTTGGCTTTGACTGCATTTGTATTATTGGAATGAACAAGAAAAAAAACTATATAAAAGAGATCAAGATTTCATTTTTGATAGACTTTTTCATTTAATTTTCTATATTATTTTTCATACTTTCATTCTATTGCTGCACAGTGGGTCAGTTCAAAAATAATTTGGAAATAATTCAGACATTTCTTACTGGTAAGCCAAAGCAGTTTTCAACTTAAGATTATGGATTACGGACCGTACAATCCCATCAGATGATTTGCCATTATGACACAAATTCGAATACACCGCGCATGCAAAATTTTTTGAAAGCATAGCAATTTTCTATTTATGTCCTAAGGGTTATCTCTTAAAGCGTAAAAGATACTTGCATTTGAAAATGTGTAATAAAAGATTATTGAAATACCAGTTTGGTTGAAAGTCAATTACTGTTTGGGTCACACATTTTTATGGGATGAAATAATTTTTTATGAATATTTGTCTACAATTAAAAAAGTCAGATAGAGGTTGGGATTTTATCTGGTGTTTATGAAGTTTCACCGAAAATCCTCTATTGAAACTTTCCATCAAATTAATGAAGTTTTTCATAAAATTCCAATTTATTTACAAAAAATTTCATAAGAAAATTTTTTAAATGCTAGTTTTATAAAAATTATGAAGATTTTTCAAGATGATACAAATTTTGACTCACTTCATAAGTTTACTGAAAATGTTTCATTAAATCTCGTTCAAGAAAGTTCTCTTAGAGTAAGTCTAATCGAATCCGACCAAAATCTATAGGCCTTGTGCATGCATCCATATAAGTCACTGCAACATATTTTTTAATACACCTAGTGTTACCAGACAACCCCCAAGCTATGTCAGATAGATGTGATAGCATCTAGAGTGACCCTCGTTCTCTTAGCAAAACCCAGGAGTCCTATAATTACGATTCTAAAGATTTCCTTCAGAATACGGAATAGACAATATCTTAATATTGTTGAAGAACGTCATATTTTACCCTCCTGAATATTTAAATTTTGTACGAAAATATTTAGAAACAATTTTAAAAATGTTGTACTCTGAGGCACGAATTGGTCATGATCATAATATGAATCTTAATTATCACAAAAGTTATCTATGCGACTATTATATGACCACTGGAAATATGTTATGAACGTTAAGATAATACTATGATCATTACACTCAGAAAAAAATATTAGTAGAAAAATTTGTAAACGGTTTTCAATCCCACTTTACTATTTTTGTACTGATTTTTAGTAAAAAAAATATTATTTAGCAAATCTTTTTGCTATTTACATTTTACAAATTACCGAATTTTTACAGAATATTTACAAATTTTTGTTGCTAATTTCAAAAATCATTTTACAAATTTTTGATACCCGATTTGCTAAAATTAGCAAAAAAAAATTACCAATTTAAAAAAGTCGATATTGAAGGAAATGTTATTTATAATAATTAAAACTTAAACATACAAACTTAAATTGCCCTAAAATGTTTCATAGGTTTAAAAAAGGAATCGGAAATTAAGATACTGACACACGTCTAAAAATATGGCCTTCACTTAAAATAGCACTAAAAAGGTTTTTTAGTTCTAAAACTCAGCCCTAAAAACAATTAAAATTTAACCTTAAAAGTAAAAAAAATTGACTAAAATATTTTTCAAAACAGAAATTACCAAATTAAAACAAAATGATAAATTCGTTTATGTTTTAACAATTTTAAGATTTTTAAGCTTGATTTTTTTTTTTCATTTTGTATAAAATATTTTTTAAAAAATGTAATCAAAATTTTTGATGCTCGATAAAAAAAATGAATTTAAAACTTTGTACTAATATTAATAATATTTAGTAATTTTATTTACAAAAATTTTACTAAAATTTAGTAGCGGCTACTTATTTTTCTACTAACTTCATTGTACTTCACGTCAGCAGACATGTGTTGCTAAGATTAGCAAAAAATACCGCTGGGCTCAAATTAGCAGAATTTCCCGTAATAACAGCAAAATAATTTTCTTTAACTTGCTAAATTTTTTTAAAGTGACTAGGGAAATGTGCTGTTTCCCAGCAAAACTTTGGTAATGGGTGCGATATTCTCATGCGTTACCTTGTAATGATAGCTCATTACCTTTTTCATTATTTGCAAGCATAAAGTAATAAGTTACTCATTATTGATTACGTAATATATGATTTGTAAATGTAAAGTAATAATTGAAATATTTATGAAAATCTATTTTTAGATACATTACTTTGTGTTGTTTTGTAAGCAAAAGGGTAATGTATATTTGTTTTGACAACACTAGCGAAAAAACGAAGAGCAACAATTCATTTAAGCTTCAAGCAGTCAAATACTATATGCGTCGATAGCTCAGTGGGTACAGTTCTTGGCTGGCAACTAGATTTCCCTGGTTCGATTCCCATTTTGACCACATTATTTTTAATTACAAAAATTTTAAATAAAATATTTGTAATAATTTTTTTTAATAAAAATTCCTCTTTTTTAAAATCTATTTTTAGACACATTACTTTTTCCATTCTCGTAACCAAATAAGTAACCCCTTACATTATCACCTCTAAAGTAATAGGTATATACATTACTTTGAGGCTCATCGCCTGTAAAATTCATCAATGAAGTAAGGTGTAAAGTAACCCATCGGCACCTATGGCTACACATTACTTTACCCATTATTTGGTAATGCTGGGTTTTTAAAATGGTTGTGCTTGCGTTTCAACCTTTAACAATAAAAAGTGTTTTTCTTCAAAGCATTTTATTTTGTTTCTCTTTGGGTTGCTAGTGCTCGTTAATTTTAGTTTTTAATCTTAGAATTTATTCATAATGTTAAATAAATAAAATAAATAAATAAATAAATAAATAAATAAATAAATAAATAAATAAATAAATAAAATAAACTTAATGATTAATTTATTAAAATGTGTAAATTAATCATTTACATATAACATACTGCTGGAAGAATAATATAGGAATGATAATGTTATGATAAACTTAGGAAGAGTTAGTTTATCACAATGATTTCATATGATTGTTTAATCATAAACCCAAAAATATATAATGCTCTTCATATATGGGTAATCCAACAATATTTTTTCTTTACGTGTGATGATGAATTTAATGCAGAAAAAATGTGTTCTCTATATGCTAATTCATTTTGAAATTTAAACAATTTTTTCTCTAACAGCAAAGATAGGATTACAAAATAAAATTCTGGAATAAAAATTTAAAAATATTCCGAATGTGATGACAAAAGTTCTGCTGCATCTCTGCTTTAAATGGGGTCATCTTGTTTTTGCGAAATTTCATGGTAATCGAGCAGCCAGTTTGAAAGGAACAAATTTTTTTTCAAAATATTTGAATTTTAGACCACTGTGTGCTGTTATTACTAAAGGTTACTAAGGGTATTTTTCTAAGTTAGAAAAAGAAAACCGAAGGAAATAGAAATAAAGAAATTGCCATGGCTTTTATTGTGTGTCAACATACTCTTTAGTGTTTATTGTTATAGTAACTATAGACGCAAAAAAATTTAGAAATCGTTTTCCTTTTTTTTTTTGTTGCAATTTTTATACTTGGTTAAGTTGCATTTAGTAAAAAATTTTAGTTTTTTTCCATTAACTTTCATATTTTATATTAAGAATGAATGTATATTTTTATAGTTAAGGTAATAGAATTAGTAAATTTGGTAGTTTCTGGGAGTCTAAATGCTTTGAATTGAAGGATTTCTCTTAAACTAATGTAAATATAAGGACTTCAGATCCAAATTTGTATTAATAGCTTCATCATATTTATGAATAAAACATGATTTTTTTATGAAAAGTTTCACAAATATGAAGAAAATTTAGATAACTATGATAGAAAGTTGCATAGTGTACGTTAAGCAGATACACCCAGCAAAAATGAAGATGCCAAAGAAGCAATAAAAGCATCACTACTATGGCAAAGGCATCACTTCTTTTCTAATGGTTTCATCGATGAATTTAACATTAGTGTGTCATAGGATGGAAGTATTCAAATATAGCTACTAGCATTACTCATACTTTACTATAAGGAAGCAATGACGATGCAATGATTAGATATTCTGATGCATAAGTGGAAAATGTTCTATACTTTGCAGTATTTAAGCTTTGATGAAAATTTAGTTCATAAGAATGCAGAAAAATAAGATTAAAAAGTGAAATATATGCATTGATATACAAATTCTCTTTACTAAAACAAATCAATAATTTTGCATTAGTAAAAAAGCATTTTTGAAACATATTTCAAAAATTTTAATGAATTTTTAGACAAATTTTAAAATATTTTTGGATAATTTAAAAAAATGGTTGTACAATTTGGCAACATTTTTAGACAATTTTAAAATATTTTTGAACAATTTTAAATAATTTTTGCACAATTTTAAAACCTTTTTGGGTAATTTGAAATAAGTTTTACACAATTTTAAAATTATTTTGATAAATTCTGAATTAAAATTGGAAATGGTGTATTGTTAAATAATAAACATAATGCAAAAATGCACAGATTGCGTCGTAATAAATATTTAAGGCTGAAAAAATGCAAATGACAGGCCAGCTAGCTTCAATTAAAGGTTAAAAAAATCCGTTTTTCTTGATATTTCAAAACATTAATGGAATTTTATGAATTGTTGATCTGTTATTTTGTAAGTGAATAGTATAGTAGGATTTTAAGATCATATCATATTATTTTTAATTATAGAGTTATAGAGAATAAAAACATTTTTAAAAATTGCAAAACTGCATAAATTCTAACCCTCATGAAATTTTAAACTAAAATATAAAAAATGATTTAATAAAAAAATTAAAAAAGTTCATCAGAACTATTTTTTCAATTTGAATAAATGCTTTAGATTCCAAAAAAAATATATGATATACTATAACTTATGCTTTAGAAGTAATGAAGAGTGATTTTTTAAGATATGCATCGAGTTTATATCCAGATCACTGCATTTGAAATATGAACACATGAATTCTTTTGGAAGTGCCTTAGAATAACACCAAAAAACCATAAAAGAATGTCAACTGAAGTTTAGGAAGCAATGAAAGAAGTTATAGTCACAGAATGACTAGAATTTTTTTTTTTGCTGGGCAAATTTACACGAAACAAATACCCAACAGTTGTATCTGGTGAAGAGGTTGATAACTGAGCCCTCATTCAACATGTTGTGCGTTTTGGTAGCGTACATTTTTTATGAAACTTTTGATAAAATGCCGATACAGTTTATTTTTTAAATTTGATAAAAAAAACGATAAAGAATCTAAAAAGTAAAAATTTAAATATAAAGTAAATTAAAAAAGATTTTATATTTTTTTAACATACAAAAATATTAGGATACGCTACAACTCAAGTATCGTTGAGCAGGATTTTCTGCCAAACGTCATTCTAGAAATGATGAAATGATGAATAATCACCAAAATTGTTTAGAAATTATAAAATTTTCAAATATTACCCACAAATACCATTTAATGCTATATTTTTGCTTATATCTGTATATTTAGTTGCAAGTGTATGTATTTGGAAATACATTCTTTTTTATATTTCTTGCAAGATTTGTGGCTAGATAATCACTTGATAATGGATTTTCTTTTTTGTTGCAATTCTTTTTGGCTTTTCAGGACAATTGTTAGAATTTCTTTTTTCCCAGTTTAGCAGTTATAAAAATTGTGATTTTATCAAAGATATAATATGTGTTAGCTACATTTGCAAAGGTTAAATTTTCAAATGCTTTAAGCTACTTTATACTACATAATTTATAAATCATCTTATTCAAACTACTATATGTATTCTGTAGAAGACCACGAAAAAAAAAAGAAAGCTCTATGAAAAATTGCAAAAACGAAAATTTGACAAAGTAATCAACTATTCATTCATTCCATTTACTAAATGAACATCATCAGAATATCTATTTGTAAATGACAATGAGGTTCTTCTTAGATTCTTTTTTCTATTCGTCCTCATCGCCATCGTCTTACCACAATATCCGCAGGTGATGAATTTACCGGATACAATGTTTTGTAGCCAACTATGACATACAAATGCTGCTGGTTGTGATAATAATGTCAATGACGATGATGGTAATGTTAAATAGCAAATGAAAAGTAACAAACACAAAAAAAAAATAAAATTACATTGATGTCTTGTTCGTAGTAATATTCTAAAGTGCCTCCATTTTCTAGTCACATGGAAATGAAGTAAAGTAAAAACCATCTCATTTTTAAATGGACAATAAACCCTTGAAAAAAAGCCTATCATAAAAACTTGTCATTACAACTACCCGAAATAAGTAAAAGCTATGTGAATCGTTATTAGTGCTCCGTTTTGCAATAGATGCATAAATTATAACTTTTTTTTTGTTAAAGCTGAATTTAAATTTAAGCCCAAAAATTTGCGAAGCAGCATATTTTTTGCTAGATTTACCAGATTGTGTTTTTTAAAAAAAATATGCTAAATGCTTTTTAGAATACTTCGGTTTAAAACAAAACAAATTTTTTGCTTATT
This sequence comes from Eustalomyia histrio, assembly GCA_949748255.1. Taxonomy (NCBI): domain Eukaryota; kingdom Metazoa; phylum Arthropoda; class Insecta; order Diptera; family Anthomyiidae; genus Eustalomyia; species Eustalomyia histrio. Next base: position 42,244,428 of record OX456525.1, on the reverse strand, counting down.
TTTCAACTTTAATGTATTTCATAAAAAAAAAATTTTCAAATTTATAAATATTTTTTTTATTGTATAATTTCTAAGTTCTGGACGATAAAAAATAGAAAAAATTAAATTACACTGATAAAATTTAAAATGTGAAAAAATCACTTATAAATGTATATTTTTTAAATCTTAAATGCATAGTTTTTGATTTTAATACATGTTTGATGTACATAAAATAAGATTATAAATTCATGTACTTTTTGGCCCTTGTTATAATTAGAAACAGACTGTATAAAAAAAAGTATCAATAGTCTACCGGTATATAAACATTTTTTTTTTTAATTAACAGAAGTAACATTTAGAAAACTGTTCTTTGGAAAATAGATAAAGTTGAAATGAAAGTGTTATAAAAGATGAAGGGCTTCAAATACATTTTTCATTATTATTATTAAAAAAATACTCGAATATTACTTTTGTATATGAAAATATTGAGTTCAATATTCCTAGAATCAGTTCTAGAACTAGTTTTTCAACAGACATGACTCAAAATTAAGTACAATGGAACGAATACCGATTCTAGATCTATCCCAGCAAAACCACACATTACCAAATAATGGGTAAATCAATGTATTGACATAGGGGCCGATGGATTACTTTACACCTGACTTCATTGATGAATTTTACAGGCGATTAGCCTCAAAGAGTTGGGTTCATTCCTACAATTATGCTTATTAAAAAATGAAAAGTAATGGGTTACCTTTTTGCAGATAGGGGTCAAAAATAATTGGTTGCCTACACTCACCAAAAAAAGTCTGTAATGACAACTGAAAATGTTGCTGTTATTACGGGAAATTTTGCTAATTTGAGCCCAGCGGTATTTTTTGCTAATCTAAGCAACACATGCCTGATGACGTGTAGTAAAATGAAATTAGTATAAAAATTAGTAAGCGCTACTAAATTTTAGTAAACTTTTGTAAAGTGGAATTTAAAATCTGTTTGCTAAAATCAGCAAAAAAAATTACTAAATATTATTAATATTAGTACAAAATTTATCGAGCATAAAATTTTATTTATTTTATTTGTTTTTTTTTCAAAAAATATTTTATACAAAATTAAAAACAAAAAAAAATTGTTAAAACATATACGAATTTATCATTTTGTTTTTATTTGGTAATCTCTGTTTTAGAAAATATTTTAGTAAATTTTTTTACTTTTAAGGTCAAATTTTAATTGTTTTTAGGGCTAATTTTTAGAACTAAAAAAACTTTTTAGTGCTATTTTAAGGGGATGTCCTATTTTCAGACATGAGTCGGTATATTCACTTCCGATCCCCTTTTTAATCTATGTTACATTTTAAGGCAATTTGAGTTTGTGGATGTAAGTTTTGATTAGAAATAACATTTTCTTCAATATCCACTTCTTTAAAATTAATAAATTATTTTACTAATTCTAGCAAATCGGTTTTCAAACATTTGTAAAATGATTTCTGAAATTAGCAACAAAAGTTTGTAAATATTCTGTAAAAATTCTGTAATTTGTAAAATGTAAATAGCAAAAAGATTTGCTAAATAATAATTTTTTTACTAAAAATAAGTACGAAAATTGTAAAGTGAGATTGAAAACCGTTTACAAATTTTTCTACTAACTTTTTTTTTCTGAGTGTAAATGATTATGAAGAGGTTAACAAAAATTGGTTACCTTGACTTTCCATTTTTTAACTTTAACTTGCCACTTAAAATCTTTAATTTTTCCAACCAACCCAGAAAAACCACACATTACCAAATAATGTGTAAAGTAATGTGTAGCCATAGAGACTCATGGATTACTTTACACCTTACTTCACTGATGAATTTTACAGCTGATGAACCTCAAAGTAATGTATATTACCATTACTTTAGAGGTGATAATGTAAGGGATTACTTATATGGTTACGATAATGGAAAAAATAATGTGTCTAAAAATAGATTTTTAAAAAAGATGAATTTTTATTAAAAAAAATATTACAAATATTTTAAACGTTATTAAAAATAAAGTGGTCATGATGGGAATCGAACCAGGGAACTCTGGTTGCCAGCCAAGAACTCTGCCCACTGTTGCGCTTCGTTTTTTCGCTAGTATTATCAAAACAAACATACATTACCCTTTTGCTTACAAAACAACACAAAGTTATGTATCTAAAAATAGTTTTTCAAAAATATTTCAATTATTACTTTACATTTATAAATCATATATTACGTAATAAATAATCAGTAACTTATTACTTTATGCTTGCAAATAATAAAAAAGGTAACGAGCTATCATTACAAGGTAACGCATGAGAATATCGCACCCATTACCTAAGTTTTGCTGGGCAATTTAGACTTTTCTACAGAAATACAAACTAATAAAAACACGAATTCTAGAGTTTCTGAAACTAAAAATGCTTGTTATCAATAGATGGCAGTAGTTTTAAGATTTTACAGAAGTGTGCAATATAAATAAATGCAAATCCCTTAGTCTAGAATGAAGACAAATATGTAATATATTGCAACAAATGTCAAAATTATCTTATCTTCTGTGTGGATGGCTCGATTTCGTAAATATTTATTGTCGGCAATTTATGTTGCAATAATTCTCTGGCAATATTCGTTATCAATTATTGCTATTACGAAAAACTTGGCTGCCATTTTCGTTTGACAATTTAAAAAAAGGCGACAAAAAATCAAACAAAACATAATGAAATTAATAAGAATTAAATAAATTTTAACAAATTATGAGAACAACAAAAAAAAAAATAATATAAGCTCGGTAATGAGCAATTTAGTGCCGTTGTTCTGCCGACGCTTTGTACTTGTTGCTAAGATTTTTTTCTCTAATATAGATGGGATGGGATACAAATTATTTATCAAATATTGATTTTTGTGCTACGTATGATTTCAATTAATTTATCAGTTATAAGAGTCATTATTTTATGTTAAATTGTTATGTATTACGTAACCAACTATCGATAACTTCTTACTTTATGTTTCAAAATAATGTTGAAGGTAAGGAGTATACATTACAAAGTAATGCACTATTTAACTAACCATTGGTAACTCATTACCTTATATTGCATAATAATGCTGAAGGTAAGGAGTATGCATAACAAAGTAATGCATTATGTTTCCATATATTGATAATTAATTACTTTTTGTTGAATTATAATGATATAAAGTTTTCCTGGGATGGAATCGGCTCTAGTGGCTAGTTAATTTATACACATACCCTTACAATATTATTTCGTTAAATCCAATCTAAAATAAATATTTAATTAATCGAAAATACAATTAATTTGAATTAATATTTTTAGGAATAGAAAACATAAAATTTTACATTTAACTGAAAATATCAACTCATACTGAAAGTCTGTATGTTGGTATAGTTGTTTTTGAAAAATATATTTCTGTAAATTTCAATTAATTCTTCATTAAAAAACAAACTCAATGTATTACTTTTTAAATAAACTACAATCGTTAATGGAAAATTGTGAGTTTTATAAATAAAGAAAATTTAAAAACCAAAACAACCCACATTTTTATAATAAATGTTTTAAAAATTCAAAAGTTCAACTTTGACCTGCAATTCCTCAGTAAACCAATTTTCATGAAATTATCTGTCCATTAAAAAAACTTACTAAAATATCTCAATCTGTTCAAACATTACAGAATTTCAGCCAACGAAATACGATTCTGAACTACTGTGTCATGGTTATTAATAAATGAAATATTAAAATAGAAAAATATGCATAACAAATTTATAAATTGTACATTTGATATATGTTACAGAAAACACTAGAAACTTCATCACAAACTCTTTGACAGCTGGAAAAATCTAGTGAAGTAATAACTGAAAATAACTAGAATACCTGACTACTCATATAAATACTGGTACTTGCTGACGCAGTATTTCAGTTGATAAAGTAAAACGCTGAGTGTGAAGAACTAAAGTGTGGCTAACGTTTAGTCTATATACATCGTGTAAATAAAGTGTGCTATTAAAGTGTTTTTTTGTAATTTTTAGTGACTGTTATAAATAAATAGAGCTATAAATAATTTCAAACAGTGTTTATGATTTGCAATATAGAAAGAACTCGATTTATTTAAAAGGTAAATAAATCAACGATTTTATAAAGGGTAAAATCGTAACAATATTTTTTTGAACATTTACACTATCATCACTTAAAACAAATGATTATTCATTTAAAAATTGTTTATTTTACTTTTTATTTAAATCAAATGGTTTTAATTATTTGTTTTAAAATGTTTTCTAAACAACTAGCACATCCGTCAAAAACAAATAATTAATCAGTTAAAAATTAATGTTAAGATTTTACCTACCAATTCTGTAAAAAAAAATTATTATTATTATTATTATAATTGTTTCCCTTTTTTATACTTTGTTTTAATCTACAAAATATATAATCACACAGTCTATAGATACATTTTGTGTGAATGATCAAATGTGTATGTGTTTATGAAGTTCTTATAACTTAAATTGAAAAAATTTTGTTTATAAACAAACAATTTAAATAAAAAACAATCTGGAATTTTTTGAATATATAGTTTTTTTTGAAACAGACAGCTAACAAAATTTAAATTTATAATAAATAGAAACAAATAAACCATACATTTAGTTTTGTAGGTAAATTTTTATGAAATTTCAAACAAATGAAAAAAAAAAAAAGTGGAGCTGAAAAAAATCGGTAAATTACAGTAAATCATTTTAAACAAATGTATAAAAAAGTTAAAAAAATATTTCTTTACAAAATAACTATATTTTTAACTAAACTAAGAATTATTTCATTAAACTGCAAACAGTAAGCTACGTAATATTCTGAATGTATTTTTTGTTATTTTTGTGTTCGTAATTAAACAAATTTGAAACAAAAACATGTTAAGTAGAGAATATAAATTGTGTAAAACACAGTTTTTAACTAAAAAGTGTGTTTTAAAAGGAAAAAACCAAAACATTATGAAATCATGAATTTTAGAAAAATATGCCAAAGTATACATTTATAGCAAAATATGAATTTATGACATTTCTTCCCCAAACATTTATTAACATGTCAAAAAATTAAAAAAAAAATTTAAATATGTATTCCCAATCCCCTCTTAGATCACAGGTTGGCAAATATAAAAGCTTATGTGTTCCATATATAAGATTTTATGACTGTGTTTTTTATTTGTACCTTTTTTTTTAAAGGAAAATTAACTCTTGATCATCTTATTCGCGATGCGAAAGGCCCTTCCTTTTTTCGACCTCATCTAACCTCCACATTGCTATCATATAAGTTTTTAATACATTTTGCGTTTTTCCTTTGAGCGCATTTCCTTAACTTGTGTTTTTTACACAATTACTTGTTTAGATTTATCTTTTTGCTTAAGCACATCATAATTTTAAAAAATTATTTAATAATTGCAAAATGATCTTACAACTGTGCATCATTACCCAAATGTTGCTAATGTTGATGCCCAAATGTTGCTAAAATTCGTATCATTGTTTCTTATGGCAAATCCGAACAATGATCAAATCTTTTATTTTAAAAATTCTTTAAATAAAAAACTGCACTAAAACCTGTGAAACTTTAGTCCAATTCGTCAATAAAATCTGCGTGCCCGAGCAATGGTCGGTATTCTTATTTTTTTATCACGTTGCGTAGTATTATTTTAAGTATTATTTTATCATTTTTAAAAACTCTTTAAATTTTATTATTTAAACTATATTCTTTACTCCTATTTATATTTCCTGTAGTAACACAAATAACACATGCCTTCATTTGCTTTTAATGATATTTATATAAAAATACAAATAAAGTACATTACATAGTAAATTTTGTGACAACACTATCGTCATTAAAATCTGTTTCCAGTTTCATCAATAAAATAAATGTACTTTACATTTTTTAAAAAAAAAAATAATAATTCCCAAGTCTTTGACGCTTGATCTATTTTAATGAATGCCGTCGCACTCAAAAGAAGTATTTGATCAAACTTATATTTCAGTACAATATTTTTTGTTTAACATGTTTTTAATGCACAAAAAATACACAGAATTATTTTTATTTTTTATAAAAAAAATAACACATTAAAAAAACTGACGGCGTCAAATGTCCTGTAGTCCTGTGCAATATGTGTACGTATACATTATTTTGTTGTATTTATTTTTGTATCAGTTATTCTTCATTACGGTATCCAGATTATTATGTGAATGAATGAATGATGATAAAAAAAATGTTTGCATATAAATAATATTAGAATCGTTTGTACAATATTAAATAACAAATAGTATAGAAGAAGAATATTTTAATAAAGAATAAACATTATTTTTTTCTATTTGGATAATAATTTAAATCCTGAAAGACGATTATAGAATTTAAGCTGTTACACTGTATTTTTATTAAGAAATATTTATATTTTTCTAAATTACACACAGAAAACAGATTTGTAGTTAAAACTGCATTTTTGTAGTTCACTTTTACTCATTTTTAATACTGTTGTAATAAACGAATTTTATTTACAAATTTCGAGTATTGATTGTAAAAATTCATTACTTTTATATTAATAGATTATAATATTCTATAAAAAGACATTCTTTAAATATATTTTCCACTTATTAAAATGTTTTTCAAAAAATTTATTTTAAAAATAAAAATTTTTTTATGCCGCGAACTGGGCTAGATCTGACAACCTTCTGTTTGTCAGGTCATTACTTTTGACTAGCAGGCTGTGTCTCTGCTCACTGCACCACAGACACTTACATTAAGTAGTTGTTTAGTTTTGAGTATAAATATGTATATAAATAAAAAGCAATAATATATAGCCTGTTCCTCTATTTCGAAAGAACACGTTCGTTCGCTTTCTAGTCGAAAGAAAACTGATTTGGGTTTCACTAACTCTATTTCTATGCGAACGATTACTCGAACGACAAGTCGAATGAAAACGTAACTGTTTTCATACAAAATTTGGTTTCTCTATTTCGAACAGCTCGAACGCAAATGTCAAAATCAGTCACTTGCTATTTTTGTATCGAGTAAATATATATTTGATATTTTTAAAAGCAAAATGAAGTAAAAAAAGCAATGGATAACAAAAAGTAAGTACAAAATAATACAAATATTTATAGTTTATTAAGAATTTTAAATTTTAGTTAAAAAAAATCAACAATGGACCATCCGAAGACGCTTGTATTTTATATGGAAGAAAGGCCTGATTTTGCCAAAAGGACTCTAGTGTTCGGAGCAACCAAATTTTCCGCAGAGGAGGAAAATTTTACCAGAAAACTAAACTCCGTTTCACCCCCTATTACGCTGTTGCTGAGTGGTAAAATGTATGTGTGTGTTGTTTGTGGCTTACGTTTGCCCAAGAAGCTCATATTTACATTTTTTATTTTACAACTTTATTTTACAAGGACTTTACCGCACCGAACAGGCAACAGAAAAGCTCTCCAAACAACAATTTCACCCACAACCAATCGATAACAAAAATTTTCACAAATAAACACACTTTCCAAATAAAAATTGATTTGTTTATTGTTATTTTTTTATTTCATTTGTCATATACAGCTGATCACTGTTAAACAGGGTTGTTTTTGTCTTTAAGCAGTTTAGTAGTATTTTTGCTACTTTTAAAGAAAATTGTAACAAATGCTCAAAATATATGATCTGGCATCTCTGTGATTTGTAAATGCGTAAGAAACAAAAATTGACACACGTAAGTCAAGTCGATCGAAGGCTTTCGAAATAGAGAAACCCATATTGATTCGAATTCGAGTGACTTGCTATCGTTCGACTAGTTTTTCGTTGTGATCGAGGAACAGGCTAATAATATGTAAATCTCAAAATTTTGTTATAAAAATAACAAAATCGGTTGCTAATGTTAATATATTATTATAATTACTAAAATTGTGTTTGGTTGCACTTATGTTGATAAACAATTTGTCATTATAATAAAATTAATTGGAAAAACTAATATTTTACTTTTTATGGGAACAGAGCTAATATAAGATTTATATTCTGTTCAAATGATAAAAGCTACGATAAATTCTGCTCCCAGAAAACGTGCCCCTTTCGGAATATAGTCCGCTCCCCGAAATGTTTTTTTTAAAGAGAAATTCTTCCTACTAATTAATGTGTCGCTTTCTTTGGAAAGGGGATAGAGAAGAGATGAAAGGTGATGAAAGCTGAAGGGCTTTAAGATATTTTCGAGGGCTTTTTAATGTTATCAAACAGATCCGACTAAGGAGATTCCTAAAACTTCTTAAAATCAACCGCCATATTGTATCAGCCATTTATTTTGAATTAAGAAAATCTGATGCTTGATTTGAGATTGTGAAGCCTTAGAAAAACTCTTTGTAATAATTTCCAATCAAATTCCTTCACTGATTAAAGCATTTTACGTGCTTCATTACCAGAGGATCTCATATTCATAAAAGATGCTTCAAATAAGAATTACGGATATTTTTCTTTTCAAACTTTTTTTGTTTTCAATTTGTCCGATTTAAGTCAAACTTACAAAAAGTTTAGAATATTAAAGAAACGTAAACAGCTTTTTTTAGCTTTCCTAAAAATAAGTGAAGGGGAAGGTCCAAATTGTGGCACACTTCGAATTGTTTTGCAAAAGCAAATTCTTATAAGACAATACTTCTCCTACACTCAAAATAGTTTAGAGCTTAAATTAACTAAAAATGTAATTTAAAACTAATTAAAAATCAGTTAAAATCCGGTCTACTAACATTTCACTTAAATCAAAACAATTTTTCTTTTATTTTTAAATGTTAAAAAAATTAATTAAAAAAATTAATGATTTTTCGCTAATTTTAATTGTGAACGAACTAAGTACATATCCGCAAAATCCATAAAAGTAATGATTTTTCCTTTATTTTGTTTTTTTTTTAACTGTCAACAAATAAACTACAAAATCCGTAAAAATAAATGATCATTTTAATGTTATAAAAATTAACTACAAAGTCGGTAAAAATAAAAGACTTTTTCTTTATTTTGTTCAAACCAAAAAAAAAAAAAATACATTTTTTAACAAAACATTTTAAACGAAAATATTAATTGTGACATATTTATTTGTAATTTATTTTTAAAACAACTGTCACAAAAAGATTAACAAAAACTAATTCTTCGTATTTTAACTATTTAAACATTTAAAAACAAATGTACGGATAATATTTTAAACAAAGTACAGTCAGTTATTTCCAGAAGATGCTACACAATGGAGAAGCGAAGTATTGAAAAATATATAAAAAGTTTTTGTAAACAACGAACGTTAAGTTTAAAAAAAATAACTTAGTTATCAATACAGTCAGTTATTGTAAAAATATTTTTATTGTATAAGTTTTACAAGTCTAACGAAGCGGATGGATTGAAATAAATTCGTCATATGTTTTTTTAAAATTACTCTTAAAAAGGATACAAAAATCATATTATTAAAAAACACAACTATTCACTTAAAATTCTTTTTCACACTTCAATACTTAATTTCCGGCTAAGATATGATTAAGCATGGCAATTTAAATTTAAATAAAATGTTTAATATTTTGTTGACTGAATAACCTGATGTTGTTATTTGTTCATTGTTTGTTTTCTTGCGTGGCATAGAAATCAACAAATCAGCTAACACGCCTAAGGATCTGATTTTAACATGCGACAAATACTTTTAAGCAAACTTTTGTATTCATTTATATATAAATGAACGGTTGGCTGATTGCTCGACTAACTGACGAGTTGCTGTGTCAGTTTTTGCAAAATATAATACAATCATAAACATCTGACATTTAATAATCAACATTCTCAAGGTATCATTAAAAATTAAAATGATATTAGCGCTTAAAAGGAAATGTTAAAAATAAATTTTGTTTTGCCAACAATTACTCAAAAAAACATGATGCAAACAAAATTATGTATATATCTTAGCAAAACACGAAAACAAACTACAGGACGGATATGACAAACTGTATTATACAACAACAGAAAATTATAATGAACTTATAATCATTGAGGCATATAAGCAACATTGAATGAATAAGACGATTTGAAAATGAAATTTACATTTTATAATAATTTCATCAAGTAATTGTTATTGTTAAAAAAGAAGAGAATTTAAAATATTTAGTAGCGGAAGATGGCAATATAAAATTATAATAATTTTAACGTTTTTTTTTTTCATTACACTAAAAATATATTCCTAGGAAATTTTAGTTGCAATCTGCTCCCATTAACGCCCATTGTTCAAATAGTTCCACAAGAACTTTTTATAATAGTTCCAGTAGTAGTTCTAGGAGACTTTATTGTACTTTAAAGCAATAGAACTTTTTCTTAATTTCAAACAAAAATCATCGGTATTAGAATCGACATATCCATTCCAATGGGCTATAAAGAAACAAAAGTTGTACTACCACATGTTCTTTGGAACAGGCAATTTTGCAACATGACTGACTTAATCACTTAAAATCGCTTAACCCATACCGCTGCAATAAGGAACTTGGCACGGTGATTCCCCCTCCTCGTAGACGTTCGCTAAGACGGTATTTTTAAAAATTCTTACGGGGAACTTTCGCTAGGAACATTGAAATAAAGAGTTAAAAATGGTATAATCTTCCCCCTAACGGCCCGCCTAAACCGCATAAGCTAATAAAAAAAATCTAAAATATGTAATCCCTGAAGTATCCCAGCAAAACTTTGGTAATGGGTGCGATATTCTCATGCGTTACCTTGTAATGATAGCTCGTTACCTTTTTCATTATTTGCAAGCATAAAGTAATAAGTTACTGATTATTGATTACGAAATATATGATTTATAAATATAAAGTAATAATTGAAATATTTTTGAAAATCTATTTTTAGATACATTACTTTGTGTTTTTTTGTAAGCAAAAGGGTAATGTATGTTTGTTTTGATAACACTAGCGAAAAACGGAGCGCAACAATTCCTTTAAGTTTAAAGCAATCAAATACTATATGCGTCGATAGCTCAGTGGGTAGAGTTCTTGGCTGGTAACCAGAGTTCCCTGGTTCGATTCCCATCTTGACCACATTATTTTTAATTACAAATAATTTAAATAAAATATTTGTAATAATTTTTTTTAATAAAAATTCCTCTTTTTTAAAAATCTATTTTTAGACACATTACTTTTTCCATTCTCGTAACCATATAAGTAACCCCTTACATTATTACCTCTTAAGTAATGGGTATATACATTACTTTAAGGCTCATCGTCTGTAAAACTCATCAGGGAAGTAAGGTGTAAAGTAATCCATGGCTACACATTACTTAACACATTATTTGGTAATGTGTGGTTTTGCTGGGATGTTTTAATTCAGTAATAAGTTTCTTTTTTGAATCTTTGCTAAGTCCCCTACAACTACCTAAAATTTAAAAAAATATGCTCTCTGAAGAACGACCTCATTCACTGATAAAGTACTTTCTGCTAAGGAAGCATTAAAAAGGTTTAGCTCTCCCTCTTACGGCCTAACCAAACCGCTTTAATTAGAAATTTAATATTTGAAATATATATTTCTATGGATTCATGAAGGTTGAGCTAATTCACTGATACCTTACTTTTTGTAGCTTTCGTTGTGTAAGTGCCCATTAAGCGGGCTTGCCCAAACCGCTTTGGATGTCAACAAGTGGAATTGGAATTGGGGGAAAAAATTATATGGGAAATGATTGTAATTGAAATTACATAGAACTGGCAACATAAGAAATTCTAGATGGGCATAAAATGGGGAATAAATGAAATTGAAACACTAAATGGAAATTAAAACACTACATACATAGGGAACCAAATTGAATAGATCGGTCCTGCTTTTTACTAATATTTATCGATTAGAACACTCTTTTTAAGTTTTAAGGATCCTTCGTTTACTTTTACATTTATAAAGATGTACAAAACCTTTTTGCCTAGAAGTCTAAAATTACACTTAAAATAGTTTTAAGGTTAAAATAACAGAAAATTTCATTTACAAAAAATGATATTTCATTTAAAAACCGGTCTACTTAATTTCCATTTAAATTAAATGCCTTTTGCTATTTATTTTTAAATACCGATTAATCAACTAACACATCCGCAAGAAACAAATGATATAATCAGTTAAAATAAATATTAAAATTTTACCTACCAATTCCTTTAAAAGTAAATGTTTTTATCATTTATTTGTAATTCTTTTTTTTAATATAATCGTACAATACAAAATGTTTGTATGCATAGCTATAGACACTTTGTTTGTGAATGTGTTTGTGTATGTATGTGTGTTTATGAAGTTCTTGTAATTTGCATTGAAAAATTGAATATTTTTTAATATTTTTTTTGAAACATACAGCAAACAAAATTTAAATTTGTAATAACTGTTACGGGCACAAATAAACCACAAATTTCCGTTTTGTGGATAAATTTTTATTAAATATCAAATAAATGAAAAAATAAATGAAACTGAAAATAATCGGTAAATGATAGTAAATTATTTCGAACAAATGTATAAAAAAGTTAATATAGATATTTCTTCGAAAAATAAATATATGTAGAGATCCGTAAGAAACAAAAGATTTCTCAAAAATAAGTTAAAATGCAAAAAGTCTAAAAAAAAATTATGATCAAATAAGCGTCTATTAAATTTAAAACCTACAACATCATAATAAGTCACCCATTAATTGAAAGACTAAAATTCAAAATTTGCTATAGACACAATATCATCGTCCTGAGATGCATCCATACATGTATGAATGATGTCACTAACATCGATGTAATTATCAACAACTCATATCAGTTAAAGTAAAAAATACCCAAGAGTGTGTATATTAATATGCTGTACGTTTGAATGCCCCTTTTATGTTAGACGACTATAAGGTGGATGGCGACAATGATGATGGTCTAAGCACAAACAATCAGAAAGGTAAAACAAAAATATCATATCCCTCATCGTTCCACATTATTTTTTTCTCCATATATACACACACACACACACTCGAGTATAATAACATAAGCATTAATTACCTGACAAGTTGCCTTCTGTTGCATCTCTATAGCTCTTCAGTCCCATTAACTTGAGTGCCTCCAAGCATTGTTTGCGCCTTGTTGGATATTCACTGTCGGATAACTCATGCCGCACATCTGAATTGCAAATTAAAACCACGAGATCCTTTTCACCGGCAACAAATGGAATTTGGAATGTTTCCAAAGAGCTGCAATGACAAGAACAACAACAACAAAAAAACACAACTAAAAAAGAATATCATAGAGAGATGTACAAACATTTTTACATATTTGCATATTCGTATATGCACGAATATACGAATTCATAAACAATAGAAAAAAAGGACAAAGTTAGAAATAAAGGATGCAAAACAATATTATAATAGAAAATATTTTGATATGATTTGTTTTTTTTTTTTTTCTTGTATGTTTTAAAGTGTACAGTGTAGGGTAAAATTATTACATTTTACATATTGCATTTTACAAAACAACATAAAAATTTGAGCAAAAATTTTCAATTAATAACACTTTGGTAACTAAAGATCTTTCGCAAGGGACAGATATTTCTCCCCTACTTTACCTTTGAGTTAATGGAATGTGTAGCCGCTGTGCCTTATGCTGATTATGATGTTGTAATTTTACAGGTTGATTGCAAAGTTCCAAAAGATGGCACTGCTAGCTTCAAACTTTTTTTTTCTCAAGTTGGTATAATTGTCCTGAGAACACATGCAAAGTTGCAAGTCATTCTGTCAATTCTTTCTTTGTTTACAAGCCATTTGAAGCTGACGTGTCATTGATTTTTTTTAATATGGAAAAAATTGAATATCGTGCAGTCATTAGATTCTTTGTTTTGAAGGGTTTAACAGCAAAGGAAATTTATGAACAATTGTTAGAAGTGTATAAGGAGTCCTCACCTTCAAAACGCACCGTTGAATTTTGGGCTGGTGAATTTAAACGTGGTCGTACCAGCTTTTAAGACGATCCACGCGAAGGACGCACACATTAACAATTCAACAAAAACTGGATCGAAAACAATTTTCTCAACGTAATTTGGAGCGTTTTAAGCCGAATAAAACCGACTTCTTGCATCGTTTTATAACTATAAATGAGACTTGGATCTACCACCATGATCCTAAATTGAAACAAGAACGTTTACAGTGGACCGAAGCTGGTTGTTCAGCTCCAAAGCAGGTGAAGTCACAACGATCAGCAAAGAAGGTTATGGCGTCAGTTTTTTTGGGATGCAAAAGGAATTTTGTTAATTGATTTTCTTCAGAAAGGTAAGACAATCAACTCTGAATATTATTGCAGCCTTTTGGATCAGCTGGATGAAAAAATTCGTGAAAAAGACCTGGTTTAAAGAAGAAAAAAATCATTTTTCATCAAGACAATGCACCTGCTCACAAAAGTGTTTTGACGATGGCTAAATTCAAAGAATGAAAGTACGAATTGCTTGAACATCCACCATATTCACCAGATTTGGCCCGCAGTGACTACTATCTCTTCAGAAATCTCAAAAAATTCCTTCGTGGAAAGCATTTTTCGTCAAAAGAGGCCATAGCAGCCGTAGACGGTTATTTTGCAGAGCTTCCGGAAAACCATTATAAGGATGGGATAAAATTATTGGAAGATCATTGGAACAAGTGTATTGAGCTTCTAGGAGATTATATTGAATAAAAAATATATTTTGTAACAAAAACAGTATACTTTCATTTCGAGCGCAAGAACTTTTCAACCAACCTGTAATGCTTGGTAAATTTGAGTATACTGTATCAGATATTTTAGGTAATTCTTTAAGAATGCTATCGCTAAGGGCAAATGAATGTGCATTGAATGTTAAACCGGATAAAACCTAATTGGTTCTTTATTTTTGTGGAGGCAGGATTATACCTAGATATACCTTACACTTCCCAAACTGAATGTTATCAGTTTAAAATTATGGAACTTGGCTGAATTTTTGGGGTAATATTGAATGGATATCTAAATTTTAAACTAACCAGCCCGAAAAATACGAACGGTAAAGCGTCGGCTCAGTGCTTTTACCGGGGGTGACAGCGTTGGCAGAATGAAAGATTTTAAAAATATAGTGCTTTGCCAACCCCAAAATGATAACACCGGGCTGGGCTTGGACGTTTCTTGGTTGGTTGCTTTTCGATTAATAACATAAGTGTTTTTTGCCAGTTCCAATTTTGCAACAACCAAGTTTAGAACCAATAAAAATAGTTTTTGAATTAAAATTCGATTTCTAACATTTTTTTTTGTAATTTTTAAATGTTTTCTTATAAAAAAAAAAAAATTGAAAAATAAATAAAAAGTTACAAAAAAGTTGCTTGAATTTACAAAATTGTTGATGCCTGTTTAATAATACAAACCGAATTTAAGTAAATTTTGTCTGTGTAACAAATCAAATTAATTACTCTGGAATTTCTAATAAACTTAAAATATATGAATAATAAGTAATAAATATATTTTTTTTAATTAAGAGTACAAAGAAATTACTCTTCATTTCCTTTTTAAAATTCTCGAAAGACATTCGATTTTTGTATTAACTTTAAAATCACCTTATTTCAGATAATTCCCATACTTTCTAAGTATTTGTCAATTTCTGGTGCAGCAGTTTTGAAAAATAGGTCCTGTCAAATCATACATCTTTAACAAAATACGAGTACATTTCTTTTTATAAATGATTGTAAATTTTGTTAATTGGGTACTGGAAACACATTTTTGTTTGCATTGGGAAAGTGTTGTAAACCAGAGCTTTGTAAAATTTGTTCATCCAAAGCACATTCACGAAGCACTTTTTGCCAACGTTGGGAAAACGTTCAACTGTAAATTTTGTAAATCAAGTACTGTCTAAGCACTTTTTACTAACATTGGCAGAGCGTTTTAAAAAATTTCTCTGCCAGCACTTTATTTGTTTGTATCATTGCCAATCTGTGCTCTACCAGTACTTTTATTTGGCTGGGTATATTTCCAAACTATGATGCAAAAATACCAATCAATTTGAAAAAAAATCTTTAATGTCCATAATGTGTGTTACTTTTTCCGGGTATTACATTTGGCTGCAAATTAAATAAATATAAATAAATTTTAACCCCAATTTGCTTTGGGAAAACCTTTTTGGCTTTCGGCCCATAAACAGATAGCAAATAATATTTAAATTTGTAATAACTGTAACGAAAACAAATAAACTACAAATTTCCTTTTTATGGGTAAATTTTGATTCAATTTCAAACAACTTAAAAAAAATAAATGAAACTGAAAAAATCGGTAAATTACAATACAGGTTGGTTGAAAAGTTCCTGCGCTCGAAATGAAAGAATACTGTTTTTGTTACGAAATATATTTTTTTATTCAATATAATCTCCTAGAAGCTCAATACACATGTACCAATGATCTTCCAATAATTTAATCCCATGCATATAAAGGTTTTCCGGAAGCTCTGCAAAATAACCGTCTACGGCTGCTATGGCCTCTTCTTTCGACGAAAAATTCTTTCCACGAAGGAATTGTTTGAGATTTCTGAAGAGATAGTTGTCACTGGGAGCCAATACTGGTGAAAACTGTGGATGTTCAAGCAATTCGTACTTTAATTCTTTGAATTTAGCCATCGTCAAAACACTTTTGTGAGCAGGTGCATTGTCTTGATGAAAAATGATTTTTTTCTTCTTTGAACCAGGTCTTTTGTCACGAATTTTTTCATCCAGCTGATCCAAAAGGCTGCAATAATATTCAGAGTTGATTGTTTTACCTTTCTGAAGATAATCAATCAACAAAACTCCTTTTGCATCCCAAAAAACTGATGCCATAACCTTCTTTGCTGATCGTTGTGACTTCACCTGCTTTGGAGCTGAACAACCAGCTTCAGTCCACTGTAAACGTTCTTGTTTCAATTTAGGATCATGTTGGTAGATCCAAGTCTCATCCATAGTTATAAAACGACGCAAGAAGTCGGTTTTATTCGGCTTAAAACGCTCCAAATTACGCTGAGAAATTTGTTTTCGATCCAGTTTTTGATGAATTGTTAATGTGTGCGGCACTAACTTTCCAAACAGTTTTTTCATACGTAATTCTTCATGTAAAATATGGAGTACTCGTTCGTCTGAGATGCCTATGGCATTAGCAAATTTACGCTTAGTCAAACTTGGATCTTCACTAACCATATTATGTACCTGCTCAATGATTTCTGCTGTGGTTGCAGTTTTTGGTCGTCCTTCGCGTGGATCGTCTTCAAGGCTGGTACGACCACGTTTTAATTCACCAGCCCAAAATTCAACGGTGCGTTTTGAAGGTGAGGACTCCTTATACACTTCTAACAATTGTTCATAAATTTCCTTTGCTTTTAAACCCTTCAAAACAAAGAATCTAATGACTGCACGATATTAATTTTGTTCCATATTAAAAAAGATCAATGACACGTCAACTTCAAATGGCTTGTAAACAAAGAAAGAATTAACAGAATGACTTGCAACTTTGCATGTGTTCTCAGGACAGTTATATCAACTTGAGAAAAAAAAAGTTTGGAGCTAGCAGTGCCATCTCTTGGTGAGCGCAGGAACTTTTCAACCAACCTGTAAATCATTTTGAACAAATGTATAAATAAGTTAAAATAAATACTTGTATGTTCCTTTATTTTTAACTAAACTGCCAACTTTTTTATTAAACTACAAACAGTGATTAAGATATTACTTATTAGTTGGCCTTGGGTTAAAACGAGTTAGAGTTATTCTAGAATCTAAATGTTTTTCCTCATAGTATCCTATGCTGCTGTTTAGGATGGACGTTTAAAAGTTTAATTTTTATGGCCAACGTTGTATGAAAAAAAAACGCCAAAAATAGTCCAAAAGTTCTTTCGACTTTAATTCTGTGTTCACATACCCCAACGGAATTGAATGACCATTTTTTGTCTTGAACTTTATAAGCCCATATCTGCCTATTTTATGGTTCATTGTAGTCCCTTTTCTAAAAACACTAAAAAAAAGTCTGCTAAAAGGGCATTTTGAGTCTTGAAATAATTCCCGACTATGTTCTCTTAAAAGTTTCAGAAAATTCGCCACAGATCATATTCGCAAAACTTTTTAACCCTTAAAGAATCAACTTAGGTAACCGTATTGATATTACTTAAAGGAAGGACTTATGGGGTTATTCTGTAACTACGTGAAAATTTGTCACGATCAAATATGTAACTCTAATATATATAGCACAGGTTAAGTCACTAATATAAAAAAATAATTTAGGAAAATTTAACATTATGTGACTCGCCCTATCCTAAATATGGTAGAGTTGCATATTTCGATGTAACAACTTCTAATATAGTTACGGAATAATCCAATTAAGCTACCCATTAAACATGCAGAAATAAGGTTAACATGTTTTGACAAAAACTTACCATAAAATTTCATTTTCGGATATCCTGACTACAGAATTAAGCTCAGAAGAACTTCAAGAGAGTATTGGGCAAAAAACGAAATTTGTAAAAGGCCATCTAACTTGACACACAGCGCCAAACTGTTTGCGGGCTTTATTACACTTACATATTAAAAACATTTTTCGGTCGTATGAATTATTTACGTTCGTATAGTTTATAAGTTCAAATAACTGAAAATATCATTTAAAAAAAAAATGATATTTCATTTAAAAACCGGTCTACTAAGTTTTCATTTCAATTAAATGTCTTTTGTTATTTATTTTTAAATGTTGATTAATCAACTGACACATTCGTAAGACACAAATGATATAATCAGTTAAAATAAATGTCAAAATTTTACCTACCAATCCTTAAAAAATAAATGTTTTTTTTCATTTATTTGAAATTGTTTCCCTTTTTTGTATTTGTTGTTTTTTTTAATATATTCATACAATACAAAATGTATGTATGCATAGCTATAGACACTTTTTGTGTGAATGTGTTTGTATATGTATGTGTGTTTATGAAGTTCTTGTAAATTGTATTGAAAAATTTTGTATATATGTATATAACTAATTTAAATAAAGAAACAAATTGAAATTTTTTGAATATTTTTTTTTTTTGAAACAAACAGCAAACAAAATTTAAATTTTTAGTAACTGTTACGGACACAGTCTCCGTTTTGTGGGTAAATTTTTATTAAATTTCAAATTAATGAAAAAAATAAATGAAACTGAAAAAAAGGTAAATGATAGTAAATTATTTCGAATAAATGTATAAAAAGTTGATATAGATATTTCTTTGAAAAATAAATGTATGTTCCTTTATTTTTAAATGGAACGAAAAACTTTTTTATTAAACTACAAATAGTTAACTGCATAATATTGTGAGTGTAAATAGTGCTGTAAATCACTTTTTACGGACGTAATCTATATGAAAAAGTATACTTTTTTGCCAGCCTTTATTAACAGATTATAGAAATCTAATGTTTTTCATTTGATGTATTAAAATTTCAAGGCCTGAATTATTTTCAAATTATTTTCACTTCATCCTACTGTGCGTATGAGTGATATTTTATTACGTATACGTATTAAAATTACAGTTCTTATGGTTTTAATTTATGCAAAGTTTTTTAAGACATATATTTTATTTTGTAAAGACACAAGCTACATATAAAAAATAAAAAAAAAATATATTTGTCTACACTCAAAATAAAAAGTAAGTCAAAAAATCTATAAAAAAAACAGCTTTAAACAAATTGTTAAAATGTTAAAAATAACAACAAATACCGAATTGTACACAAGCAACAACTTTCACGTACACAAACAACAACTTTCACATAGAAATAGTCAACATTTTTGTAATTGTAGTTTTTAGTTTCATCAATAACTGATCTGATTATATTGATTGTTGAAGTTGTGTGGTCAAATGACGCACCTGGATAATAAGGGTTTACAACTGTTTCTGTAATTAAACACAATAAGAACATACTCTTTCATTTTTAACCCAGTACTTTTAAACGCTTTTATTTTTTGTTTTAATATCAAAAAAATAACTTCAGAATAAGAAAATTGTTTTATAGTTCTATAGAACTATTTCGTGATATATTATTTCGCTTGAAAAAATGCACAAATAAATATATTAAAGCCAAAATACGCACAATAACATTTCATTTTGATCTCCACTGTATAATTTTTGTGTACTCTGTATATGTGAAGGAAATATGTAAATTGAATCTAATGACTAACAAAAAAAAAAGTCTACAGAGAATATGTATAATATCATATAACTATATAATGGCCAATAATAAATTTGCACACATTTGCATTTATGGTAGACATATTTTCTAAATTTATTTGTCTTTCATTTTTTCATATTAGCCACAGGATATAGCTTGTTTAAACCGGAAATAGAAATTCTGAAACAATTTATAAAGTTGCAAATAAAATTTCTATTGTATTTTTTGCTTAAACAAACACACATACACACACCCATACACACAAAATTCTAACATTAATACACATTCGTTTCAAATATGTTTCGAGTTTCATTTTGTCTCCAAATCCAATTTAAAACAATGAAAATTCACTGCTATTGTCTTTAGTTTAAGTTTATCCTTACACTGCATTATCTATGGAAAGAAAACAAGAAATATAATATAGAATAATATTGCATGAGTTAATAATATTCTCTAGAAATTACCATAATTTGTTGAATTAAGTTAGTATTTTTTTTTTCTTCCAAAAATCGTTTAAATATCCCTTTTGTTTAATTTAGTTTCACCTGTGTTCATATGATAATTTGTTCTAGTTTTGTGTTTTTTTTTTTTTGTGTCAAATATTTATATATCGTCGTATAATAGCATTTATAGAGAATATATTTTGAATTCAGGTTTTGATGTCCCTTAAATTCCGAAATGTTTCGATAATTTAAAAATGTTTTTTAACTTTCATATATCTTGTTATATAATTTGTCAACTTTATGTTGATCACTAGGGCAAGGAATTCTAAGCAAAAGTATTTTTTTTTTTTTTGCTCGACAGTCTAAAACCTTACCCAGCAAAAACACACCTTACCCAACAATAACGAGTCTAGTTATCTAAACTCGAAGGTTTGCACGTATTGCTATTTATATTATAATTCTTAGCTTACGCAGAAATAAAGGAGAATGGGTTACGGGTGTTCATATCAATAGTTGGTTGCTAATAACCAATTATTATTTGACTCTCTGTAACTTTTTTCAAAATATGTTTGTTTTGCAAAAAAAAAACTATTTCAAGTGCATATTTTTTTATGTTTTTAATCTTTATTTTCTTTTTTAGTTGCCTTTTTTTTGGAAATATTTTTGATTTCTTGCTGTACTATATTAGTATAAAAATTCGAAAATTCATACTATACGGGACACTAAATTGTAGAGGTGTGTGTATATGTTTTGGTTTATTTGCCTAACTTTTATGTTAAAATTTTAGGTAAATGGTAAAAGTTTTTTTATTACGGTTTTATTTCATTTTTTGTCAAAACTATTTCAACAGTTTATACATTTATTCAACATCGTGGTTTTCCACTGTAATACAGTTACACTGACAAAATTTTACGAATTTTTTGTGGTTTATAAAAAAGTTGGATTATTGGGTTTTTGTTAAATTGTTTAAGGTGTTACTGTTATTGATTAAAATGTGGGTTGGAAATACATTATTTTTGAGATTTTTTTCAGTTTTCTAAATTTGTTTTTACCAAAATAATTGAGAAATATCATAAAAGAATTTTAATTAAAGGGCCAGTTTGCATAATTAATATTTTAAAATCATAATTAAGCATAGTGTCTTCTGGGCAAATAGTTTTACTTATTTCAATAATTTTCTTCTGTAGTTGAAAAAAATTACAAAATTAATAACAATATACATAAGTGTGGATCGCATTCCAACTTTAAAGCTATTTCGCTTAGGGCAGAGGTAGACAAATTATGGATAGATATAAAACTAAGTTGGCAAACCACTAAACATAATTGAACTTATTCACGCAAATCATATGCAGTGGTGTGCCCAGGAAGGGCGAAGAGCGGTCACCCGCGAGCGGTATACATATATACAAAATAGCTTGTATTGTTTTTGTTTCCAATTGATTTTCTTTGCAAGCGCAATTGATTTTTTTGCAATTCCGACACGCAAAGAAAAATCATGGTTGGCTCAATCATATTCGAAGAGCATCATGTATTTTTGGGTTTATGGTTGTGCCAACCACAGTCGTACTATATAATGGTTATCATATTATTATAATAAAATAACTATATTTTTACCATAATATGGTCCCTACAGTTATATTATAATTCAAAAATTACCATATTATGGTCCTAAATAAACATTTTATAATGAATTTATCATTATATGATCGCACGTAATCCTAGTATACTCAAAATGTTATCATAATTCTCCCTCATAACTATATCATGATTCCTGGATTATCATTATATGATCCATAATCTAAGAAAATTTCTTAAAGGAAAAATTATTTGATCCGTAATCTAAGAAAATTTCTTAAAGGAAAAGTTCTTAGAAACTATGAAAAAACTCTTTAAATTTAAGAATATTTCCTTTAGAAATGTTTTTTCTAAAAAAATTAATATTAAGGACTTTTTGAAGAAAAATTGTTAAGGAAAAAATCATAGACTTTAAGAAATTTTCTTTTTATTGATTGTATAATTATTTATTGGTTGTTGCCAGCATTTTATCGTTGCATCATTATTATATTTTTTTCATAGTCAGAATTTTTGTTACCACAGTATGGTTACAGCCAATCATGATATAAAATAAAAGGTGCCAATCATAAAATAGTAAAATATTTACTAAATAATGATGGTAGCGACCATGTTTATGGTTAGAAAACCAATAATTTGGTTGTGACAACCATACCCGATTGCAGCAAGCACAATATAGTTGCAGTGATCATATTGCAACCATGTTATTTCTCTGTGTGAAATGGGTTTTACCAGATTTTGCTTAAATTTGTGTAGATATGAGAAAAGTTTGCTTTGAAATCAGAGAAATTTTCTCAATTTTCAATATGTACAAAATTTTAGTTGGTCGCTTCTTTCAATGAAATTTCTGTACTTATCCTTTCTCTATTATTAATTTTTTCCACACTCGTTATATTATTTGGGTAAAAACAACCAAAAAATACACTTAAGTTTCTAAAAGCCGATCAGTTGCCTTTTTTATTTAATTTAACGCCTTTTATCTTTTTTCGAACGTTTTCTAAAAAAGGAGTACACTCTTATTAATTTCTATACACACATTATGCGTAAATTGATGAACACAAAATATGTAAAATTATATTAAAAGTGCCTAAAATTTAAATCAAATATTAAAATTGAAAAATAAATTTACCAAATTTGTGCGTAAGGAAACACGATTTTCCTGTAAATGTACACATATAATTCGTAAAAATCCTAAAAACGCTCATATTTTCTACTACGATGTTGAAAATTAAACAGCCCATTAATTT
The DNA here is from genome assembly GCA_949748255.1 of Eustalomyia histrio. Lineage (NCBI taxonomy): Eukaryota > Metazoa > Arthropoda > Insecta > Diptera > Anthomyiidae > Eustalomyia > Eustalomyia histrio. The sequence continues at coordinate 42,221,052 of OX456525.1, read as the reverse complement.
TTGTTTTGTAATAAAAACAATAAATTTATTTCTTAATAATTCACAATTAAAACAATAAATTTATTGTTTCGAAACTAACAAAAAGAATAAAAACAATACTTTTTTTGTTTAGTAATTCTAAATAATTGATTAATTAAAAAAAAAACTAAAAAATTTCTTTTTAAATTTTGAAAATGTTTTAAATTTTTTTTTTCATATTGAAATGTCATAATTTTTTTACCATTATAAGTTAGTATATTTACAAACTTTGTGCGTAAAATTTTTATTCAACAATATAATACCAATTTTAGGCATAATGTGTTTAATTGTAAACACATAGTGTCTAAAAATACTTCGTGTGTGTATTATTGTATATGCACGCAGAGAAAAACATGGTTGAGGCAATCATATTCAAAGAGCATCATATATTTTCGGGTTTATGGTTGTGCCAACCATAGTCGTACTATAATATTATCATATTATAATTATACAATGACCATATTTTTACCATAATATAGTCCCTACAGTTATATTAAGATTCAAAAATGATCATATTATGGTTCTAAGTAAAAATGTTATTATCTTGCATTTATCATATCATGATCGCACGTAATGATAGTATGCTAAATATGTAGTCATATTTTATGGTCCCCTATAACTTTATTTTGATTCCTGGATTACCATTATGTGATCCCTAAAATTATATATGATCCTTATTATTATATTATGATTATTAATATACATAATATGACTATCTAATATTTCCAAGAATTATTTTTCGAAAAAAACATTTGATATTAAGGAAAAATCATAGATTCTAAGAACTTTTTTTTAAAGAAAACTTTGATTCTGTGAACTTTTTAAGATTTTTTTTTTAAGTTTTTAGGAAGTTTTCTTTTAGAAAAAGTCCTTAGAATCTAAGTATTTTTCATGATGAATCTATGAAGTTTTCTTTCAAGGAAAGACCTTAGAATCTTAGTTTTTTTAAGAATATATGAATTTTTTTTTTTAAGAAACAGTTTGCGGAAACTGAGAATTTTTGTTTAAGGAAAATTTCATGGAATCTAAAAATGTTTTCGTACAAAAAAAATTTGGGTTCTTTTAAAAAAATATGTTATTAATATTCCGAGAACTTTTTACAAGAAATGAATTAATAAATATATTTTATAAAAAAAAATATTTATTTATTGCAAAGAATTTAAAAAAATATATTTATATAGAATCTTATAAATGGATTAGTGTAAATAATATATATTATTAAATTAACTGGATCTTAATGGGACAATTATTAAATTGATAATAAAAGTTATCTTCTACCCATCTGATATTTGTCCAATTTTAGTAAAAATTTGACTGAATTGATAAAATTTTGGTTTTTATGAAAACAAGTCAATATTATGACTGTTAATATCGAAGTAATGTTTTATTTGATTTATAATTATTCATTGATTGTTGACATCATTTTACAAGTCAATATTATGACTGTTAATATCGAAGTAATGTTTTATTTGATTTATAATTATTCATTGATTGTTGACATCATTTTATTATGGTTGAATAATTATCATATTTTTTTCATAATCAGAATTTTTGTTACAGCCAATTATGTTATAAAATAGAAGGTGGCAATCATTTTAAATTTTTCTATTTGTAATTTGATAAAATATTAAGAACAACAAAAGCAAACAAATAAATTATGTATTTGTTAGTAAATGCAGAGCAGGGCATACAATATAAATGCTATATTTCGTCCATATTTGGAAACAATAAGTTATAGATATAGAGATTAAAAAATAAAGCTTTTTATAAAAAATATACAAAATTGCCTAAAAATGAGAATTGAAGTTAAAAAAATCCTTAATGAAAGAACACAAATTAAATTCAAAAAAATTACAAATAAAATTCAAAAATTCACAATCGATACTTAAAAAGATCAATTAAAATATTTATTTTATTTAATTTGGTGTTTTTGAATTTCAACTAATGCTTTATAAATTACACTAGGAGTCATACAAAAGTTTTTTCAAACAATGTAATCGTTTTTGAAATGGTCTTTGAATTTGGGTAAAAATTTCCACGTGGCTATTCCACGTTCCCAATCTTGAAATGTAATTAATGGGGCAAAATATAATAATGAAAATTAACACTAAAAATAAAATGAAAAATTACTCCAACCAAAGAAAATTTGCTCCAAAATTAAGTTTGTGACAAATTTTGATTTATTTTTGCAGCATTCGACATTTTCATAAAATTTTAGAGCGAATGGTTTTCCATTACATTGCGTCTTAGGGCTTGGCAATTTCAAACCTTCTTAAGAATCATATATTTTCACCTGCTGTATATTTTTATCTGCTGTAAATTTTGTTTTAAATGCTTCAAAAATATTAGAAACTACCAGCTTTAAAAAAAATTAGAAAATATATTTTGGCCCCCCCAAAACAAAATCGAGGGCAGGCCACTGATGATATGATATTTTCGAAAGTGTAATCCATTCGATCTCCCTTACTAAACGGAAATTTTGATCAAACAATCAAATTTAATGATTTTGAACTCAAATCCGATCAAAAATTATGTGTTCGTCTATCTGCCTATATATCTGACTATATATCATATGATTAGTTTGTTTGGAAATAAATTTTGATTTATCTGAAGTATTTCAAGACATTTTTTATACACTCACAATATTATTGCGTTAAAAATAATTTAAAATACATATTAAATTAATCGAAAATACAATCAAAAAGAGCACTACTGACTTTTCATTATATTCAGCCCATTTTGTTATTTATTTTCAATCATTGTTTTATAATCGACAAAAGTAGTAAAAACAATCGAAAGTCGTTTAAAATAACCATCAATTTTTAACTGACAAAAAGTAGAAAAAAACGATTTTTGTGGTTTGTTTTTCAAATTGAAATTTTTTTATTTGTATGTAATTTTACAAAACACAACACACACAGACAAATATATTTTTTTTTATTTTCTTGTGTGTATGTATATTTGAATAATTTATTGTATTTTTTATTGAAATTATTTTGTTTATATACAAACTATTTTGGTAAAAAAAAACAAGAAGGAATAATATCAATTTAATTTTTTAAAAACAGAAAACATTAAATTTTACATTTAACAGAAAATATCAACTCCTACTGAATGTCTGTAAATTTTTAGAGTTTGTTTTTTGAATGAATGATTCAAATAGTTAAAAAATATATTTCTATGAATTTCAATTGATTCTTCATTTAAAAACAAACTTTACGTATTACTTTTTAAATAAACTACAGTCGGTAACGGAAAATATATTGTGAGTATATTTATACAGAATTTTGTGTACCTGAGAAGTTTCTGCATAGACCTACTGCGACCCACCCTAATATAAATATAACATTTCTTACAAATTTCTCTTAGGATATGTTATCATAATGTTTATATAGCAAATTAATAAAATCCCAGCATAACCTCAACAAATATTAAATCAAAATTTTAAATGATAAAATTAAGATTGAAATCTTAAATAAAAAGTAAAATGCAAACAAAATAATTTAATTTATAAAATAGATAACCACCAACTGAAGAAAAAAAAACTTAATATTTTAGATAAATACTACGAGTAATAAGACTTATTTTTGTAAAGTATATGAGTCATTCCAAAAAAATTTCAATTATTTATAAATTAAAGACAATTTAAGTTTTTAATTTTGTACTAACTTGCATTGGTTCAGCAAGTGGTGATCATATATTGAATTTACCTTCCAAGTGTTGGAAGTGAGAGTGAGAAACGTAATCACGTTTCAAGCAATTTTTCGAATTTTGTCAATTTGCTTAACAATCTTAAATAGGAAATAAAGACCTACGGCCATAAAATTAAAATTTTTTCAGTAAAGACCCTATGTATTTAGTAATACCTCATGTTTAAACTGCTCTAACTTTAAAAGTAAATACCCGATTTTTACAGTATATCTACGAAAAGATTGGAAAAATGCAGATCAAACACATCTTACTTTTTTGTAAGAGGGAGATACCAATGAAACTTTTCTAGAATAGCTCATGTATAGAAAATTTAAAATGTTTTTTTTTTTTATGTACATAACATATAAAGGATTTGTGTGTGTGTGTGCATATATTATTTGCCACAAAATGCAATCTGCCATAAAATCCATTTGAATACATATTACAAATCTAATTTAAAATTTATGGAAATTCAAACAAAAGAAGAAGTTTTTCTTCTTTATTGTAGTTTCGACTAGAAGTGTTTTGTTTCACCTAAAAACGCCATCAAAAAAACTGCTGCTTATAACATGTTTCAAAAAGGTATAAAGAAGTAAACATATCATATTTTATTACGGTAACGTATCGAAATAATAAACTTGATAAAACTTTAGGTTTAATATAATGTGAATTTAATTTTGGGATATTTCGGTTGTTACAATGAACCTGTTTTCTCTATGTAGTGTTGACTTCATATTTAATTTAAAAATTTTTATTTCTTTTTTTTGTAATGATATATTTAAAGATTTACAACTTTGGGTCTACTAAAAGTTTATCTCGCATAATTTATGCAGTACTGCCTATATGCAGAACTTCCTCATCATATAACACATCGGAAGAAAAATTCGTAGGATAATCAATAAAACAAATTTTTTTTGGCAAAACTCGTCTTTATTCATCAACATAGTTTCCTTTAAGAGCGATACAATCTCTTCAATGCCTTTCTTATATTTTGATACGTTTTTTATAATGATTTATCTTTGACCTCAAAATAGGCTTTTGTTTTGGCAATCACCTCTTCATTCTTTTAAGTGATTTTTTAAGGTCTGAAAACAGGTAAAAATCGCTGGGAGCCAAATCTAGCGAATACGGTGGGTGCGTAAGCAATTGAAAGTGTAATTCGTGCAATTTGGGCATCATTTGTAATAATCGACACGTTGTTGATTTTGGTGCACTGCAAGCGGTATCCATGTCGAAAACATCTTTTTCATAGACAAATCTTTATGTAAAATAAAGCCGACACATTCCATTAATATTCTTAAGGTATCAGCTATCTAGAGCAATTTTACAGTGAGCCAAAAGGATTTTGTGAACTTTTTTGATGTTTTCCGGTAAACATATAAAACAGATTTGTGCTGACAACCGAATTTGTAGCCAATCGAATGGTTCTGTTGTGAAAACCGAATTTTTCAGTTATGGCAACCAATTGAGTAATGAGTTATTTGACTGTGACAACAGTATTTCGGTTGCCGAAAAAACAACCGAAAAATTCTCAACCGAAAAATTCGGTTGCTGCAACTGAACCATTCGATTGGCAAAAATTTCGGTTGTCAGTACGAATCTGTTTTCTGGATGTATTACGACCACATTTATAGTCAGCAAATCACTTTTCTAAGGGTGTCCCAAGAAGAACGCAATTTTTAAATCTGGCAACATTCGAAGTGTCATTGTTTGACATTTGAACAATTGTTATTGTTTGCTAGTAGAAGGTACGAGGTTAGTAAAAATGGAGCGCTACACGAATTAACAACGCATTCTCATTGTGAAATTGTTTTACCAAAATGGTGAAAGTTTTGCGGCTACAGTTCGCAAATTGCGATCAATTTGGGGTCACAATAATGCTCCAAAAGAGTCAACTGTAAAGAGATTAATGGATAAATTTGCCGAAACTGGGTCTGTTAGTGATGTAAAGACAACAACGCGCCATCGACCAGGTCGATCGACCTAAAATGTCGCAGCTGTACGTGATGATGTCGCTCAAACTCCATCCACCTCAATTCGACACCGAGCTCAGCAAATTGGTGTCTCCAAATCCACTTTGCAGCGAATTTTGACGAAAGATTTGCATCTTCATGCATACAAAGTTCAATTGACTCAGGAACTGAAGCCAGCTGACCATGGACAGCGAAGGGAATTCGTTAATTGGGTATTGGAGAGACAACATGAAAATGCTGATTTTGCCGATAAAATCATCTTCAGTGACGAGGCCCATTTTCATCTTGATGGCTTCGTCAATAGGCAGAATTGTCGCATTTGGGGTGAGGAAAATCCTCGAGTGATTCACGAGAAGCAAATGCATCCTCAACGTGTCACTGTGTGGTGTGGTTTTTGGGCTGGAGGAATCATTGGACCTTTTTTTTATGAAAATGAGGCAGGTCAAGCGCAAACAGTCAATGGTGTTCGGTATCGTGAAATGATAACCAGTTTTTTCTTGCCTAGAATTGAAGAAATTAATGTGGTTCCAACAAGACGGCGCCACATGTCATACAGCCAGAGAAACAATTCAATTGCTGCATCAGTCATTTCCCGGTCGTGTTATTTCGCGTTTTGGAGATCAGAATTGGCCGCCTAGATCGTGCGATTTAACACCATTAGATTTTTTTCTTTGGGGTTTTTTGAAGTCGATGGTTTACGCGAATAAGCCGACGACGACTCAAGCCTTAAAAGAGGAAATTGGACGCTGCATTAATGAAATACCGCAGCATTCATGCAAAACGGTCATTGAAAATTTCATTAAAAGATCGCGTGCATACCAGCAAAGCCGCGGCGGCCATCTGCACGATATATTGTTCCATACATAACCTCATTCTGTCTACTTTACAATATAATAAAGTTTCACGATTTTTTTTTAAATATCTGTGTTTTATTTAAAATTTAAAAATTGCGTTCTTCTTGGGACACCCTTTACCATTTGTATCGATGGACCAGAGCCCGAGTAACACTTATCAAGCCAAACTTTGGCTTAAACGGTATTTTTCCCATTTAAAAGCGATAATAAATCAACACAGGAAATTGCTTTGAATCCATTGTTTTCAAAATCGCAAAAGTAGCGTCACTAAAACAGCTGTTACTTGTACACTAATACAGGAATTGTCGTTAAATTTTGACAGGTATCATCTAAAGGTTCGTAGTTCCAAAAATTCATATGGATGTTTCATTAGTGGCGGCACCTATGAGTCACCCTACAGATTCTTCGCCCGATATAATACACGTTGATTAAGACAAGAAACATGTTAGGTGTTTTTGGTGTGGAGCATTAGTCTAGGTCGTTTAATTTTGTTGTCCAAGATTAATGGTGCTATCAGTAGGAAATGATTTTACTAAAACAAAAGTTCCACAAAAATTTTAAAGGAAAAGGTCATAATATATCGGGTGATTCTTTAATAGTTTGGGTTTTGACAATTCAAAAAAAAACATAAAATTTGCAAAAGTGAATGAAATATTTATTTTGAGGCGATAAATAAATGAATGCCATTTACTATTTAAAGATTATTTCATATAAATGTTACCCGGACCGGACCGAACCTACAACGTAAGTTTTCCATCCGTGAGCTCCAATTTTTGCATAATTTTTGTCAATATTTCAGACAGCTGTAATGTTGTCTTCCAAGGTTGAAACTGTGACTGGCTTGTCCCTGTACACGAGAGACTTCACGTACCCCCTTAATAAACAGTATAGTGGGGTCAAAACGCATGATCTTGATCGAAAACATGAGACGGTAATTATCGCACGGTACCTTGCTCCTTTGACTGTAACGTTACGATTTTCATCGTTCTCGAGAAGTACGGTCCAATGATGCTGCTCGCCCACAAACCGCAGTGCATCTTTCATGGTACATTGGCAGCTCTTGAACTGCCTCTGGCTACTCCTCACATCAAATTCGGCAATTCCAAAAATGTCAAAAATAAGCGTAGTCACTTCAAATAAGGTGAGGTAGTTTCTGTGTTTTGTTTTAATTTGAAAAAAATATTTAATATCTAAGATATTTTAGCATTTAGATAAAACACAATTTTAAAAATTCAGTTTGAAATTATCAGTTTGATGACGACAGCATTTTAAAGACAAAAGTAACGAATTCGCTACAGTCTACCCTACTAAATATAAATACAAAGAAGTTATAGTGAAAGAAATTTGTTAGGGTTGCAATGCAATATATAACATATACAAGGAAGTCTTATATATGGCCTTAATATCGAAAAAAACCTAGTAGATATCTGATCACAAAAGTATTGCTTGAAATTACGGGAATTAGTATAAAACTCACATGTCGAAAATTTGGGCCAAATCGGACACATCTAAGCCGTGCAAATTTCAGGTTAAAGTTTTCAAATTTTGGAACAAATAAAAAAAAATTATATTTTATTTACTACACATCGCTTTTAATAAAATTTTGTAAGCTGAATACAAACACAAAATCATTTTCAGGATCTCTAAAACACTATTAGAAATTTCGCTAAATTCAGTAAATTTAAACAAAAAATCATGATTTTCTTTTAAAATTTAATATCCCATCTAAAAATCGAAATATATATGAACATACATGATCATACATGGGCTTGTATATGATCATACATGGGCATACATGGTCATATAGGTCCATGCATGATCTCATATATGACCATATATCTTCGGATCCGAAATTTGAGAGTATATGGTGAAATATGTGCATATATTATCATACATGATCATATATTATTCATGTATGCTCGTATATGATCATATACGTCCATATACCCTCAAATTTCGGAACCGAAGATATATGATCATATATGAGATCATGTATGGTCATATATTGAACAATGTATGGACGTATATGACCATGTATGCCCATGTATGATCATATACAGGCCCATGTATGATCATGTATGCTCATATATATTTCGATTTTTAGATGGGATGCTTAAAACGAATATAAAAATATTTTTAAATATTTTAATATTCTTAATATCTTGATATCATGTGTCACAAGACATAAGAAAACATTTCTTTTCTATTTTTTTCAAAATTCCACAACTTTAACCCCAAAAGTGCACGGCTTTGAGTTATCCGCTGTGGCTAAAATTTTAACCATATTAATTAAAGGCCAAGTGGTACAATATTCCACCAGGATATCAGCAAAAATACTAAGTTGATTTTCCATTATCACCCTAGTCTGCATACTTCATCAACAATGCAACAACACCCCAACATCATCTGAGGCATAAAGAAATGTCGACAACGAAAAAAATATTTTACATATTTTATACACAAATTTCTAAAAGAAATTTACGAGCAACTAGATTTTTTTCTAGAAAATAACAAAATATGCAAAAATATTTATACTTTTTTATGTAGAGTAAAAAGAAATAAAGAAATCGTAAATACTTACTAAAACAAAATATTTATTTTTTTTTCGTTGTCCTACAAGGCAAATACGCCAACCTAAACACTCTGATTTTATGTGACCTTCTCCTAGTGTAAGAAAATGAGTTTTAAGAAAAACGCATTTAAAGTTTCATAACGCATTGTCACTGTGAACACACCTTCAGTTGGAAGATGCGATTTGGTATGGTTAGTTATGATTGGGTGCCGACTTTGGTGATGTCATGCCTATGTGGTGTGACATTACCTTTGCTATTGTTGCTGCTCTGTTCGTTCTCAGCTATCTGTTTGCTCTCAGCAAAGGATTGATGTGCGTATACTAATACGAAGCAGCTTGTAAATAAATTTTTATCAGAAATCTAACTCATTTCATCTTATTCTACACCCTTTTAAGTACCACAATCCACTCTAAAGTCCAAACCCGTTTTTTGACACACTAGGTCGCTTTTCTCGGAGAAAATCGCATATATGATATTTTACAAAAAAGAAATCTAAAAACAAAATGTCGGAAGAAACACGGACATTTTTGAGTGTTTTTTTTTTTTTTTGTTCGGGAACATGTCGCAAACATTCGAAAATTCTATATAAAAACTGTATTAAAATAATATATTTGGTTTAGTAGAATTGTTCAAAAAGGTAGAAAAATAAAGGGCTTTGCAAAATATTCAAAAACGAACTTCAATAAAAAATAAAATAAGTAATTTTGACAGTGACATTAGTATAATTCTCCACATAAAGTACGCACAGTTTTTACAACAGCAAATTCAAAACATTAAAAATATATAAAAAGGTACCACTAAAAAGCTCTCAAAACTTCCTTTGCAACGATACCACACATGTAATGATTCCTTTAGGTTAAATGTATTAAACAGATAAAAAAAACAAAAAAATTTCAATTTCGGAACCCATTTTAAAACCCGAGGTGGCTTCAAAGCTGGGCAGGTCGATGTCAAATATAATTATTGTGTATGAAACTTGGCACATGAGTTTCTATTGTTAAATTACTACATTAAAAAAATTCTATTAAAAGACCTTGTCGAAATATAAATGTTCAAATCATTTGCAACTCTTATTTCTCTTACTCCAAACTAAGCAACTAAAACGGTATTCGCATTATTTTTAGTTATTTAATATTATTTTTTAAGCATTTTATTAAATAGTTCAGAATAACTATTGCATTTCAACAGTAATATTTAGATATTAATAGAATAATCTTCGTCATAGTAATTTGAGTGCAAAATGGTTGGAAGCAAGAATAATTCTGTTCCTAAGTCGAAAATTTTAAAAGATTTTGAAAATGGACTTTCTCAAAAAGAAATTTCTTTAAAATATTATTTATTATGTAGTTCACTGTTTGTAGTTTAATAAAAAAATGTTCCGTTCCATTTAAAAATATAGGAACATACATTTAATTTTCAAAGAAATATCTATTTTAACGTTTTTTCATTTGTTTGAAATTTAATAAAAATTTACCCACAAAACGGAAATTTGTGGTTTATTTGTGTCCGTTACAGTTTTTTCAAATTATATCTTGTATGCTGTTTCAAAAAAAATATTTAAAAAATTCCAATTTGTTTTTTATTTAAATTGGTCGCTTATACACAAAATTATTCCAATTTAAATTACAAGAACTTCATAATCACACATACAACTCACACAAAAAGTGTCTATACATACATTTTGTAGATTAAAAAAATATAAAAACAGTAAGAATTTTAAATAAATAAAAAATTTAATCTTAAGGAACTAATGTTCGACGGCCTCAAGGTGAAAAGTTTAATCCCAGTTGCACTACCGCCACATTAAAGCACGCAGACTGAAATATTATGGTGTGTGGATGTTTTTCGGGCAGTGGAAATGACCCAATTCACTGCATAACTGATACAATGACACAGATCCGACTGCTGAATTTTTTGCCAACTGAATACCAACCAAATTTTTTCCTGCTGCAATTAAAATATTTGGTTTTAACCGAAATTCTGTGCATTAACCGAATTTTGGTGGCGACAAACAAATATATCGGTGGCTCCAACAAAACCATTCCGTTGCACAAAGAATTTGTGTAGAGACCTTCTTGGTTCAGTTATGCTTACATATGCTGAATGGGAAATGCCACTATTATTGACATTCCAGCACGATAACGACGCCAAAAGATTGTGAAAGATTGAATAGAGGAAAAAAAATAAATGTCATGTAGTCGCCGCCACAATTTAATAATCTCAACCCGATGGAGAATATGTAGGTGATTGCCAAACGCGATATAAGCAATAAAGTATTCCGAAATGGTTATGAAATTTTCTTCGAATTTGAGCAGCAGTGACATTCAATTTCTAGTGATTATATTGAAAAGCTCATAGCCTCAAAGCCTAAGAATACTTAGTATTTGGGGGTTATTCTTGACAAATCTCTAACCTGGAATGATCATATTGACTCACTGTCCAAAACGGACACCAGGGCTTTCTATTCCTGCCTGAGGCTCTTTGGGAGGACATGGGGTCTGATATCGCCGTTGGTATTCAATACTATTGTCAAACCTATGATCACCTATGTGGCTATCGCATGGTGGCCAAAGGTCGAACAGTTAAAAACGATGGATGCTCTCAAGAGGATCTACCGTCTGGAGTGCATTGGTATAACGGGCGCCAGCGGGACGTGTCCTACGGATGCCATTGGGGCAATGCTGGGAATTCCTCCGTTGCATAGCTCTGTAATGGAGGCTGTCGTTATGGGCTCGAGTAGAATTAGAGAATTCGATAGCATGAGAAGCGGCGACCTAAGGGGTCACATGAGGATCGCCGAGGTTATTTTGGATGACCCAATTACAAAGGTCGCGGATAGGATGTTACCGGAACAAATTTTGGTCAGGTACTTTGACGCTATGTCTTTTGATAGGAGCATGTGGACCAACCGGACTTGGGAATCTGAATTTGTGGCCCAGTTATGATTCACATATGGCTCCAAATTGCTTGATAAGGATATGGGTGCGGGGGTATTAGAGCCCGGGTTTCAGCGCGCCCTTCCCATGGGGAAATATCCCTTAATTTTCCAGGCAGAAATTTACGCTATATGTTTGTGTTTGTGGAGGAATGCCTACGTAGACGTGTGGTCATATCTTGTGTTTATATTCTCTCTGACAGTCAGGCGGCACGCAGGGTTCTTATATCCCACGAGGTGTCATCTAAACTTGTTATGGAATGTATTACGGCTCTCAACCGACTCGGTAGAAGCAACTTCCTTACCCTGGCAGGGATTCCGGGCCATGAGGGGCATGAGGGCAACGAGAGGGAGGATTGCCTGGCCAACCGTGGTGCCCGTCGGCCCTTAATAGGCCCTGAACCTTTTTGCGGGGTGCCCATTGGAGAAGCTCAGGATGTGAAGAGAATCAAAATTTTACGATCATTAGCAAACATCTTGTGGCCAACGACAGGCCAAGAGATTTATATCCATGCCCAGTGGTGGGTCTAGGCGACCATTAGCCATTGGTCGAAGGGACCTAAGGACCCTGACTGGATACTTTCCTAAGCATTGTGACCTTAAATACCATAGGCACAAGAAAGGTCAATCGGACACTTAGTTGTGCTGGTTTTGCGGGTTTTAATAGGAGACGTCAAAGCATGTCCTTTGCGATTGTCTTGGGCTTTTTGTCAGGAGGATCAGGTTTTTGGGTGACCATCTCTTGTCGCCTTCCGACATTTGGAACACCTCACCCGAAAAATTTCTTGGCTACATCAATAGCTTGAACCTTTAGAGTGGTTCTGGGCAGCACAAAAGACTTATTATGGTCGGAGTACGCTGTGTTGCAAATGTTTTGAACATTTGATTTTCGACAAACTTTTTTAATATTAGTTTTTTATTGTTTTGTTAATATATACATAAATTTAATAAAAGAAAAAAATGATTCAAATTTTTGCTGAAATTCTTTTGATAATAAATACCAAGTTTTAGATAAAATGAGGTTTCACTTGTAAATGTTTTGACCATCACTGTAACGTAAATCATGCCTTCAAATTTAACGAAAAACACTATATTGGGGCTTAGTCTTTATAAAAACCCACTTTCTCGGTATTTGCCTAAATTAACTTGTTGGGCAAGTTGGCGCTATTTATATCTCGTTCTGTGCATATTAAAAGGATCAGGAGCCTTTCTGGAAATTTGACCCAATGTAAGACTCAATGACACACGGTATACAAATTTCATCAAAATCTGAATGTTTATGCTGGAGTACCTTCCACGTTAGTTTGTTTGCGCTAACGTTGCAGAGTTTACTACTGTTATTATTGGTGGTGAAGGCATTGGCAATATTGCTGCCTTGTGTTATGTTGTTACATTTTACTGTCAGCAACAGTGCATTGTGTTTATTTTTATAACAACTGTCGCGCAAAGTATTATGTGTTTAAAAAGTGCTAACAAAGCCGATTTTTTTTTTCTATAGAACGTTGTTGCATACAACATTTCTACTTATTTGTTTGTTCTAATGTTGACAGTTTGGGGATTTTTGTTTTTTAGCAAATGCAACAATACCAGCTTTGGAAAATTTAAATATTTATAACGGATTTTAGAGACAGTAACTTTTTCTACTAACTGGCAATAACGATAATGTTAAAACAACCAAATGTTATTAAAGTTGATTTAAATGTTTACTTTGGTGCCATAATAACTTTAGCTATCAAGTAAGGCCTCATTATTGAATGTCTGGTTATGATTTAGCAAACAGTTAAATTTAAATTTTATATGGAAAACAACAATGGTACATTATAAAAATAAGGCAAAATCTTACAACAAAAAAAAACAACTATAATAATTGGTAAAGCCCGTATGACACTTGCTTGATTTTGTATTGACTTTGTATTGACCAGTGTGAAGAATTCAACTATAGAGAATATATTAGTATATGTTAAATGGATGTCATTAAGGCAGCGCTCCCATTTGGTTTACGTTGCTGTCAATATTCATCCAATCACATGGGCTTAAGGCAATCGTTTTCTATGATTTTATTACATTAAAAGGTGTTTTATAAATTATAGGCAAAAGAAAATTTTATAAATTTATAATTTTTTTTTTCATAACCTATATTAGAAATATAATTGGCGTTATTGGTAAATTCAGTTAAAATAAACTGTAACATTTTTATAATCTTAGTATGGAAAATTTGAAAATTAGCAAAAACAAAATTAAATGAACTAACAGAGGAAGCAAAATGCTAACGTAAAGATATGTCTGATATCACAGTTAGTACGTTAAAGTGACACACGAAAACCATGGGATGCCTAAACTTCTGGGTCATAGAAGTGGCGAACAACGTTTTGAAGAGTCAGGTCATTTTAACAAGATATTTAGATTAAAAGTTTGTATTGACTCAAACAATTTATTAATTATATTTTAACGAAAAGACTTTGAAATTTGTTTTCCAATGACTTAATTTATTGTTTTTTTTTTACTTATTTACTATTTATTACTATTATTTTTAAATTAATCTAGAAGGTAAGCAGTTAGTTATAATTATTTGTAGTTCAAAAAATAATGATACAACAATATTAATTCTACACTGGGATGTGTTTTATTTGAGTTAAAGTACACCATACGTATACGTAATATTATTGTAACAGATTTTAATGACTCTTATGCCGTTTTATATTCTGAACAAAATTTTGATTCTTTTTGATTGCAAACGAAAAAACAAATTTTAATAAATAGTAAATTAGTAAAATCACTAAATAAAGTAATTTCAAAAGAGATTTTGACGTATTTTTCTTAAAACACCAATAAATCTCTTCAAACAACAAAATTAAAATTGCAATATCTCTTGATATTGACCTGATCTTTTAAAACGGAGTATACCAAAAATTAAGTCGGGGTGTCTCGGAGTTTTTCTGTGTTGAAATTTTACTTACAGTGTATTCGGATATGCAATACAGAATTCCTTTCTAAGGTTGGCCTCATTTGTTTATTATATAATTATGTAACTTTGGGAGGAAATAAAATTTTTGAATTTTTTTATTTGGTAGCATTATTAAAATTTTTTTTTTTTATCATAAATTTCACGAAGTGTTAGAATATCAAGATAAAGTATTGAAAGAGGACATTTCCCTGAAAAACTCTAGCTTTCATTGGCATTAACTTTGTTGAAACAGTGAGTTTCAACATGAATCTGCATGAATCTTCGTTTGTAACTTTTTTTGTAGAATTTTTCGAGTTTATGTAAAAAAAACCCTGTAGGCCATACACTGTCGAATGCTTAAGTTATGTCAAAGTTAGTATCCACACATTATATATTTTTATAAATGCCAAATGTAATTTTTGTATACCATTGGTTTTCAGGAATAAAATTTCCTCTATTGATGGCCGTACTTTCAAGCCAGAAAAAAAAGTTAGTAGAAAAATTTGTAAACGGGATACTATTTATGTACGGATTTTTAGTAAAAAAAAATTATTTAGCAAATCTTTTTGCTATTTACATTTTACAAATTTCCGAATTTTTACAGAATATTTACAAATTTTTGTTGCTAATTTCAGAAATCCTTTTACAAAATTTTCGAAAACCGATTTGCTAAAATTAGCAAAAAGAATTTACTAACTTTAAAAAAGTGGATATTGAAGAAAATGTTATTACTTATTATAACTTACACCAACAAATATAAATTGCCTTAATATGTTTCACATATAAAAAAAAAATTAATCGGAAGTGAATATACCGACTCATGTCTAAAAATACATCCACATCCACTTAAAATGGCACTAAAAAGATTTTTTTATTTCTTAAAATCAGCCCTAAAAATAAAATATTTTTCAAAACAGAAATTACCAAATTGAAATAAAATTATTTATTCGTTTGATTTACATTTTTGTTAAAATTTTTTAAAACCTTTCATTTTGTTTTATTATTTGTCATATTTATTATTTCCTGAAGATGCTACACAATGGAGTAGCGAAATATTAAAAAATAAATAATATTTTTATAAAAAAACAAATTTTAAGCTCAAAAAATAAATTTGTTATAAAAAAGAAAAAAGTTAAATAAAAGATAAATAACAATTTGTCTAGAATATTTTTTGAAAAAAATAAATAAAAATTAAATAAAAAATTTTGATGCTCAATAAAAAAAAGATTAAATTTTGTACTTAATATTGATTATATTTATTAAATTTTTTTTGCTGATTTTAGCAAACAGATTTTAAATTCTACTTTACAAAAAGTTTACTAATATGTAGTAGCGGCAGCTAATTTTTTCTACAAATTGTACTACACGTCCGCAGACATGTGTTGGTAAGATTGGCAAAAAATACCGCTGGGCTCTAATAACAGCAAAATTTTCAGTTACGTTAGAGGAAATCTTATTTTTTTATTGAGTGTACCTATCGGTGCATAAACAACTACTGGTTCTTGTTCGTCTACACGGTAAGTATCTGGACACTGAAATTTCTTAAAACTACGAAGAGTTCTGAAAGTATTGGTAGCAGATTTATTGATCTGTATACATTTACATATGGAGAGTAAATACATTCCTTTCCAATTCCATTTTTGGAGAGATGCCAGCGTAACGAATTGCCTACGTATGGAGATCGTCATTTGTGGTGAATCTGGAATCACCTCTTGAGCTATATATCTCCCGAGGGCTGTTTTCCGCGCATAGCCACTAGACGGAATTATTGCGTGGACTTATGCACATTTTGTGCGTTGAAGGTGAACACTGTGCTGTTTTTGCATCTTTTTTATTTCTCGAACTTACAAGTAGTAACTTAATATAATAAATACCGGAATAAATCATTGACCTGAATAGAAATCTCGGTTTCCTCAACAATGTGGTGAAGAGGCAAAAGGAGGGCATTTAATTATTTTCTTTGGGACAGCCAAACGTCCTACGACGATTTATCCAGGATACAACAGACATCCTAAGCTGGAATTTTGGGCAGCGATCGGCCTTCGGGCAGTCAAACAGTGACGTATCGTCCAGAGCTGTCCTGGGCTTCATTGGGCCTCTCAAAGTCTCGGTGGATGCAACAGACTAATCCTAAGCTGGGTTCATAGGCAAATAACCTTTACCTCAACCTTTCTGTGGTGTACCTGCGGGCCATACCAGCACTAAACTTAGGAATCCAAGTCCATTTAGTACAGGAATGATTCGTTTGTCCAACGTCACCTAGTGAAAAGGAAAGATTTAAGCATCTTAGTGTGGCTTTTTCACTACAGACTGTAATCTTAGGTACTATTTAGGATGTTAAAGTCAGTCTATTAGGGAAACTTGTACCTTCTGCAAATTGGATGTTAAGACGGGGGAACATATAATATGAGTCTACAATTCAACGGCTGATACACACTTTTCCCATTGGAAACTTGTAACTCTGTGACGAGGAGGGCCAAATGATGCTGCATAAAAAATCTATTTTTTTAATCTAACTTAAGCCATATGTGAAATATACTCCTTGCAGAATTCTTTCCAGTCGTGAAATTCAAATCAAGTATTTACAAACACAACTCTCTCTCTCTAACCAACATCCCATAATATAATTTCTTATATTATTAGCAGATGATTCCCTTGGGTAATTGATGAAATAACTATGTATGTATTTTTTACAATAACAGCTAAGCAAAAACAAATATAGTAGCAAGAAGAGCCATCAATCATGGAAGGCTGCCATGGAAGGAACATATGCTAAAGAAAATAAACAAACTGGACATAAAAAATAGAAAACCTTACTGGATAATAGGCAAAAACTCAGTTATGTCTCTTAAAATCAAAATAATCATGTATCAAAAAGTAATTTAACCAGTTTAAACTTATGGTTGCCAATTATGAGGCTGTGCCAAACCACCCGTTATAACATATATTGGATACTCTCAAAAAATACTACATTACTTTGTAAATGCCCTCTGGTGTATCCGAAATTGAAAACTTTATCGTGAAAAATACCATCGAAAATATCGCAACAGTGCACCACCAAAGATTGCCCAACCATAAAAATACTGGAGCCAGAGAACTGATAAACACCAGTAGTCACTCAAGAACACTTCGACGCACATTGGGGTGAAGAGCCCCAAAAACGAGGATTAATTCAAAAATTAAAATTAGTTTTTCGTTAAGTATTTGACACCATTTAAAAGTAGATAAAATTCGACACCAACAAATGTAAAAATTATGGATCTATATTATTATTGTTATACGCTCCCAAAGTTGAATAATATTTGCTAATTTGGCAATATTTGTTAAAAAGTGAAAATCAAGATATTTTAATTGCGATTTGTGCAAATTGTTTCTTAGAAAACACTATTTTATAAAATGGATACATGAACTTCAGGTATTGACTAATTTATTAATAAATTTTTGTAAAGAAATATATCGCGAAAATATTTTTAAACTTTTTTTTGAAAGTGGTAAAAATGAGATTTTTTTTAAAGAAATGTTGATTTTCAAAATATTTGTGAGAATACTTGGGCAAAACTTTTTATATATTCTTAAAATATGGTATTTCCGCCTACATAATAAAAAAAACTTTCCCGCTTATGCCCTATTTGAAAATATTTGAAATTTTGTGAAACACATTTACTTAAATTTGTTTTTTCTGTTTTGTTTTGTTTTTTTCGTTTAAGTGATTATTTTTGTTATTGTATGTAATAGACAGTGCAACAAGTAAAGAGTTTAACTCAGTTGATAAAAAGATCGCAAAAGAAGTAAATATGTATAATTCAAAGTTTGGTTTACCCATTCTTCATGGATGGATTAGATTTTTTGAGTGTCTGCTATATTTGTCGTAGAAAATTACTATAAAAAAATTGAAGATGATAAAAAGTTGTTTCTGATACAAAATCACGCATTCAAAAATCGTTGACTAACCAAAACCAGAGTTTGGAAATACTAATGATGGTAACACTGTCAGGCGGTTTTTACGAAATGCAAATATTTCTGCTAAAATTACAAAAATTGATGTAGAATTAATAGAAAGATTGCATATAAAACTTATTGTTGTTTTCTATGGTCACGAGATTCACATCAAAAAATTTCGCGACTCATTCGTAAAATTATTTCGTAAAACTTTATCCATGGTTTTATATGCCTCCCAATTACACAAATCTTGATTCATGGACCCAAAACAGTATCCTATGCTCTTTTGCCAATAAGCCAACTTTCTGAGTCGTCACAAAAAGCTCAAAATAAAGACTTTAAAAATTTTAGAGAACAATATGCTCGTAAAGGCAGTCGCGAAAAATTGAAGGAAGGCAATGTGCCTTGTTTCCAAAAAAATAAATATTTATATATATTTACACTCAGAAAAAAAAGTTAGTAGAAAAATTTGTAAACGGTTTTCAATCCCACTCTACTATTTTTGTACTGATTTTTAGTAAAAAATTATTATTTAGCAAATCTGTTTGCTATTTACATTTTACAAATTACAGAACTTTTACAGAACATTTACAAATTTTTGTTGCTAATTTCAGAAATCATTTTACAAATTTTTAAAAACCGATTTGCTAAAATTAGCAAAAAAAAAAATACTAATTTTAAAAAAGTGGATATTGAAGGAAATGTTATTTCTAATTAAAACTTACACCTACAAACTTAAATTGCCTTAAAATGATACATAGATTAAAAAAGGGATCGGAAGTGAATATACCGATTTATGTCTGAAAATAGGACATCCACTTAAAATAGCACTAAATAGTTTTTTTTTAGTTCTAAAAATCAGCCCTAAAAACAATTAGAATTTGACCTTAAAAGTAAAAAAAAAATTGACCAAAATATTTTTCAAAACAGAAATTACCAAATTAAAACAAAATGATTAATTCGTTTTTTAAAATATATATTCAAAATTTTTGATACTTGATAAGAAAGATAAATTCAAAGCTTTTTACTAATATTAATAAAATTTAGTAATTTTTTTTTGCTGATTTTAGCAAACAGATTTTAAATTCCACTTTACAAAAAGTATACTAAAATTTAGTAGCGGCTACTAATTTTTCTACTAATTTCATTGTACTACACATCAGCAGAAATGTGTTGCTAAGACTAGCAAAAAATACCGCTGGGCTCAAATTAGCAGAATTTCCCGTAACAACAGCAAAATTTTCAGTTGCCATTACAGACTTTTTTTGGTGAGTGTATGTATATTTATTTTTTTTTTTTTGTTTTTTTTTTTGAAACAACAAATATTTTTAGAGTTTTAGTTTTGTAATATACATTTTAGAAATATAAATTTCAAAATAAAAAACTTAAAACCTATTTAAAAAATCTTATATTATAAATTAAAGGCTTGACAGCGTGGTAATATGTGAAATTTTTTGAAAAAATTACATGTTTTTTTTTAGTTTTTAGGTTATTAAAAAAATAAAATTAAAATTCCACTAAAATTTTCCAACTAAAGTTTTTTTAGTAATCAATATACACAGAATCCAAAAAAAATATTGTGTAAAATATTAAAGGCTTCCCTGAATTTATCCTCGTTTTGCATATATTTCACCCCACTGTGTGACATACAAAGCCGCATCCTACATATTAATTTATGTAGTTGTTGCAGTTGCAAAAATTTTGCTCTATAGTCAATTTTGAATAGTTGTAGAATAAATAATAATAGAAAAAAAGGCATCAGTGAAAGGTTATTTAAAATCTCTTTTCTCTAATACCATCTGTTATAATTATAGTTTCATTTACAGAAATATTAAAATAATTCAAACAAACTAAAAAGCAAACAATATTTTGCACTTTTTTTTTAAATACCTAAACATCGGAGATGGCACATAAACAAAACCTTAGGTCTTGATTCTCTATTACATATTTGTTTTTCGCTTAAAATCAGCGTACACGCATTGGATTTCCTTTTAAATAATTTTAATATTCAGCTAAAAAGGAAATTTAAATGTTTACTTAAATTAAGTGTTAAAAATTAGTTGACTTCCCTCAATAGTGTTAACAGAGGTCGCTGTGTATATCAAATATAATTTATGTATTATAATGAAATGATTGCTAATAAAATATTTAAAGTCCTTAAACATTAATAACTTACCGACAATCTAACATTAAGGCGGTATCCGTTTGTCCAGCAACAGAAATCATTTGATCCATAATACCACAAGGCATACCAACAAATTTATGCTCAGCTGCTTGGCAAATTAAGGCACGCTTGGCATCACTATTCACATGAAAATAAAAATGAAACAAAATAAAAACAATAAAAATAAATTCAAAACACTGGTCATTTGCTAAAGAAAAGAAAAAAACTACATTGTTTTGTGGCTAAAATGTACATCGTCCCAAAATATTGTATGTAGTTGTTGTAGTTGCTCAGAGTATATTTTAACGTTTATTACACCAACTCTCTTAAATATCAAACAAATAACTTATGTTAAACATACCTTTCCACCTTATGGCCCATAAAATGTTCTAGAAATGTCAATGTGGCCACTTCAATGGCAGCACTGGACGATAAACCAGCCCCAACTGGCACATTACTCACAACGACCGCATTAAAACCAACGGCTATTTTACTACCACCACCACCACTACCGCCAACGGTCTCCATAAAACTGTGAATTACACCTTTTACATAGTTTGACCATCTGGAAAATTAACAACAATTACAAAAAAAAATAATATAAAACATTTTCATTAAAATATTGTCCAACTAAATATTTTTCTATTTTTTTTTTCACGGTAGGCTTAAAACTAAACTTGCCATAAGAAACCAAAATGTTCATAATAGTTTATAAAATGACCACTTTAAAATTTATGTTTTTTTCTTTCTAACAAACATAAATTTTAATGTTTGCTTTATATCATTATTTAGGAGTAGTTGTTAGTTTTTGAAATATTTTCAGTTCAGTTTAGTTCAAACAAAATATTTATTTCTTCCCCACACCCGAAAAAAAAAGACAAAACTTTAACCTGCTATTGTGTTACTCGACACTTTGTTGGATAAATGTTTGTTCTTTAAAAACTTTTTCAGTTTGTGTATGTGTTTGTTTTTGTCTGACTACAGTGTGACTGTTAAATTCTTAAGCAAATGATGCATTCAAAATCCTATAGCTACGCAGCCAGAAAAAAACGAACGGCAAAGCAAAAATGATTATTACACCGGGCTGGGCTTGGCCGTTTCTGTTTTAGAGCGTTGGCAAAGTTTTGGCGACACAATCAATAAAGTGCTTTTAAGATAGTAACACGAGCGCAATTTCCGTTTTAAAACATTTCCACAGTACTAGCGAATAAATCAATAAGGTGCTTTTCTAACGATGAAAAAAGTGCATTGCCAAACCCAAAATGATAACATCGTTCAGGCCTTTGCCGTTTATTCTTCAAAACGTTGGTAAAGCATTGGCGAAATAATCAAGAGTACCAGGAAATTACTCTTCTTTTCCTTTTTAAAATACTCTGAAGACACACAAGTTTTGTAGTAAATGCACTTTAAAATCACATTATTTTGGAATATTCAAATATTTTTGGCACACACATGTGGTCGCGCCCAAATAAAATTCAACTCGCCCTTTCGAAATATAAATTTTTCTATAATTTTTTAACGTATTATTACGATTTTACCTTTTAAATGGTCGATTTATTTCCTTTAAATAACTCGAGTTCTTTTTATATTGCAAATAATTTTCTATATCAACTCTTTATTTACACATGAACTTAAAAACAATTTCACAAGACCGCTTATTGAAACTCTTTTAAGTCACAGTTTAATAGATTTCAGTGTGGTAAAATAGGGCTTCAACAGGAAAAGTGCTCTCCCATGAAATAACTCCCGAAAGCCAAATAACCTGTTTCATAGGTCTTCAAAATTGGGGATTTCTTTCATTATGAAGTGATGTCCCATTTTTTTAAAATAGAACAAACCACTAACGAAATGAATTAAGCCTCCTAAGAGATCAAATGCCTTACTGGACGATTTAGGGTTGTTTCGAATTTTGTTTTAAAAATAATACTTTTTGGGGTCGCTGAATTAGATTTTTTAAATTCAAAGTAGCATATGGTTTTCATAAAAAATAATCGGATTTGTATAAAATAATTTATTATTTATTTTTTTTTATGAAAGTTTTGGGAGTTCCTCATTCTTACCGGTAAGCAATTATCTACAGAACACGAAATAGTATTGTGCACTATGCCAAAGACATTTTTTCGAGCTGACGCAGATAAAATAGTTCTATACCAGCACTGGTACTGAAACAGTGCTCCTATACGCTAGATAGCCCAATGGATAACCTCTTGGAAGGTTGCTAATATTTCGGCAATCCCTAAAAAGAGTCCGGCTAATAACCCTGAAAACCATAGCACCAACGCAATATTCTTTACGATATAGATGGTGATGTAGAGTATGGTTAATTGCCATTTTGTTAATTATCTAGAGCTCAATTTACTTTTAAGCCCTCTACAGTATTGCTTACGTATGTAGAGGTCGTTTTACGGGAGGCCTGTTAGCATTCCCTGTTGGAGTCGGACTATTCATAAGTTTGGTGAAAGAAAAGTTGTTGCTTTTTCATATTTCCAAGGCGTTCAACCGTGTGTGTGGCACAGCGAACTGCTATCAAAGCTTATTCTTTTGGTGCTGGTAATCGATTCTCTCGATTTTTAGCATTCTCAGAGATCACACTACATATACGTCTTGTTATAGATGGGATTTCATTCAACGAGTTTTAGCTTAATTCAGCTTACCGCAAGAATCAGTTCTTTCTCCTTCTCCTTTTCTTTTTCTCATCTCTCTCATCTGGATCTGAATTTTAACGTTTGTCACTAATTTTCCTTCGGTTGTAGGCCAAGTTTTTTGGACGTTGGGAGCAAAAGCAAATTATAAATGACACACCTCAACCGTTACCTTTCGGCAATCTCCGACTGGAATCTTGATAAAAGGTTTGATTTCAGTGCATGTAAGATCTATTATTGGGTCTGTTGAATTATAGGGCTGTGGGATCGTTAATATTATCATTTAAAATCGAAGGTATTTATATCAGGAAATCTAATACTCTTAATGTTCCGAAAAAACATTCCAATGTCTTGGTTTCAGAGCTTTAAAGTCTACTTTTAAGCTAGTGGACCATGTACAAAGGAGAGCATCGACACTCATTAATGGCAGCAGGGTATGCAGCTCTATTGTCTCATTGGAGCATCGGAATCATTTTTCTACCGATATTACCAAGGGAATTGTCTGCCGCGATGAGTGAACTGATCGCAAGAGTTCGGGTTTATATTCAGAATACTCACTTATCTAGTAGAGCACATCCATTTGTGGTCGACTATCCAGTGAATCGCACAACGCCTTATAGGAAAAATTCTTTTATCAATCGTACAAGTCTTATGTGGAATAAGCTCCATCCAGAGGTCTTCCCTGTTTTCTTCAATCTAGAGAAATTCAAGTCAAATGTCCTCAAATAATACTCCCTCTTTCCTTCTTTCCATAACTTATTTTTTTAATTCCAACACAATGTACTGTATTAGTAGGAAAAACCTCTCTAGACTCAATATGGCGGATAATTTTGTTTTAAAAAGTGATCGGATTCTTATCAAATATTTTAAGAAATAAGTTTAAAAAAATTGGTAATTTTTTAACCGGCTTTTTAAATCATAAACATAAGATTAGTTCGATAAATATAATACGCATCCAGTTTTTTCGTTTTCCTTAATCATATATCCGACTATCACTTAAATTCGAAGGAACTCACTGATACACTCACAATATACTTTCCGTTACCGACTGTAGTTCATTTAAAAAGTAATACATAAAGTTTGTTTTTAAATGAAGAATCAATTGAAATAAATAGAAATATATTTTTCTATTTGAATCAGTCATTCAAAAAACAAACTATAAAAATTTACAGACATTCAGTAGGAGTTGATATTTTCAGTTAAATGTAAAATTTTATGTTTTCTGTTTCAAAAAATATAAATTCATATAATTTCTTTTTTGTTTTTTTACCAAAATAGTTTGTATATATACAAAATTATTTCAATAAAAATTACAAGAAATTATTCAAATATACATACACACAAAGCCAATAAAAATATATACATCTGTGTGTGTTGTGTTTTGTTTTGTAATTACATACAAATAAAAAAAACTTTCAATTTGAAAAACAAACCACAAAAGTAGTTTTTTCTAACTTTTTGTCAGTAAAAATTTGATGGTTATTTAAAACGACTTTCTATTGTTTTTACTTTTGTCGATTATTAAACAATGATTAAAAATAAACAACAAAATGGGTTGAATATAATGAAAAATCAGTAGTCCTCTTTTTGATTGTATTTTCGATTAATTTAATATGTATTTTAAGTAGTTTTTAACGAAATAATATTGTGAGTGTACGATCTAGTTGTTAGTATAATAAATTTTGGTATTAGTCCCGCTGGATTGCGTATCAAATATGGACACAGCAGCCGAGAATCAAAAAGCCCTAACTTCAAAAAGGCAATAAGTCAAAGTTGTCTTAGAAAAAACTAAAGTGCAAACAAGTCTCTCAGACGTCTACACCTCTTAAATTGTCCCTTAAGACACAATACCGACAGTGTTCTCAGTACACAAATTTACAGTAAGTTATTTTTCTGGTAAAAAAACTTAAATTTTGGGTTTACATTGATTGTGTTCTTCTTAGAAAAAAAATTATATTTTTTTACTGTCACTTTGGCAGTGATAATTTCTGCCAAGTAATTTTTGTACAAAAACATATTGTTCATACACTGTTTTTTTTTTGGAATAAGTATATTTTTCAGAGCATTGTAGTAAACTGTGTTTTTATCTGACATTTTGGTACCTTTTGGGGTCAGCTTTTTTGTAAGAACAAAACTAAGTAATAGTTTGTACCTGATAAATCATAATTTTTCGTATTTGATTAGAAAAAGAAGACAAATATACTCAAATAAAACTTTAGAATATTTATGTATATTAAGATACTAAGTGGAGTTGGAAAGACATAGTTGGAAAATTTCAAACGGGGAAGCACTGACAAGGTACTTTGACAAGTGGTAGTGTTTTTTTTTTTTTGGAGGTATAGAAATTTTATTCAAAATAAAACACATAAATACTTACGATATGATTTATTTTAAATTTCTGTTTGATAGCTTATTACTAGGCAATTAGTACTAAAATAAAACAAATTTTTTAAAGCGCATTCGGAAGACCAATTTTCAATTTTTTATTCGGCTAAAAGTGACCTTTCCCCTAATGATTTGTCAGATAATCTTGAACAAAAGAAAAATTACCTTCGTAAAACATGACTTCCATTGGACACTTTATTTGTATTGCAAATGTAGGGCAGTAGAAAAAATTACACCATTTACTGTCTAAAAAACATAAAAATTTTTATCACTTTTGCTGATGAATTGATCCATGCAATAGAATGAATTTTAAAAATCAGACTTAAGTATTTAAAATATTAATTGCCATAAAATTTTTATTTCAATACTTTCAATAAAAAGTTTTTGTTTAATTTCGAAAGTTTGTGTTTTATTTTAAATAAAATTTCTATACCTCTAAAAAAAACACACCCTTTACAAGTGCTGGTAAAAGGTGATTTTCCAATACCAAATTAAAAATAATAATAACATCATCACAGAAAAGAGCCAACTGATCGTCGGAAAACATAAGGAAAAACAAAACTTCCAGTGTTATATAAATGATGGTAAAATTCAAATTAGGTGGTCTAAAAATATATTTTTCAAAATAAAATTTAAAAAAATGTTAAAAAAAATGTTAAAAAATGTTAAATTCAGCTAAGGACACATACAGGTTGGTTGAAAAGTTCCTGCGCTCACCAATAGATGACACTGCTAGCTCTAAACTTTTTTTTTTCTCAAGTTGGTATAACTGTCCTGAGAACACATGCAAAGTTGCAAGTCATTCTGTCAATTCTTTCTTTGTTTACAAGCCATTTGAAGTTGACGTGTCATTGATTTTTTAATATGGAAAAAATTGAATATCGTGCAATCATTAGATTCTTTGTTTTGAAGGGTTTAAAAGCAAAGGAAATTTATGAACAATTGTTAGAAGTGTATAAGGAGTCCTCACCTTCAAAACGCACCGTTGAATTTTGGGCTGGTGAATTTAAACGTTGTCGTACCAGCCTTAAAGACTATCCACGCCAAGGACGACCAAAAACTGCAACCACAGCAGAAATCATTGAGCAGGTACATAATATGGTTAGTGAAGATCCAAGTTTGACTAAGCGTGAAATTGTTAATGCCATAGGCATCTCAGACGAACGAGTACTCCATATTTTACATGAAGAATTACGTATGAAAAAACTGTTTGGAAAGTTAGTGCCGCACACATTAACAATTCAACAAAAACTGGATCGAAAACAAGTTTCTCAGCGTAATTTGGAATGTTTGAAAAAATTCGTGAGAAAAGACCTGGTTTAAAGAAGAAAAAAATAATTTTTCATCAAGACAATGCACCTGCTCACAAAAGTGTTTTGACGATGGCTAAATTCAAAGAATTAAAGTACGAATTGCTGGAACATCCACCGTATTCACGAGATTTGGCTCCCAGTGACTACTATCTCTTCAGAAATCTCAAACGATTCCTTCGTGGAAAGGAAGGGATAAAATTATTGGAAGGATGGGATAAAATTATTGGAAGATCATTGGAACAAGTGTATTGAGCTTCTAGGAGATTATATTGAATAAAAAAATATATTTCTTAACAAAAACAGTATTCTTTCATTTCGAGAGCAGGAACTTTTCAACCAACCTGTATATTGAAATTTAAAAACCTGAACGAATTGCTTAAAATAATATGACGGCACTGGCATAAAGCTTGTTAGGAAAAACTTGCCAATGTTGGGAAAACTACAAAAAAAATTGTATTAAAAAATCTTATTTAGAAAAAAAAAAAGAATTTATTAAACCTTCTGACTAAATACCACAATTTTTATAAATACAATTTCTGACTGGATAATGGTGGAAAAAAATGTTTTTATAACGCTGGCGTAGCGGTCTAACCAATTTTTTTTCCAGTGCTTTTTTATAAACCACTGAAATATTTGTTTAAATAAATGTTGGCATAACATTTTCTGCGTCCCAAATAAATGTTTTGCTAGTAATTAGTGGCCTGCCAGTAATTAAATTTGTATACGTCTTTGAATTTCTGATTGGAGAGTTTTAAAATTTGAATAATATTCCCATTCATAATATCAAATTGCATAATAATTTACATTGATAGAAAAATATTCTTATCCAAGTAACCGCTCATGTAGAAAAATATGATGGGAAATTTACAATCTTGATAGCATTTTCCTGTTACCCGATTCATAACAGCTGACTTAAAAAATTTGCTGCATTCCAAGAAATTTTAAAATGATTAAAACCTGTAAAGTGTAATTAAATCTTCAAACAGTCAATACTACTAAATGGTTATAATATTGGTAGAAATACTACCGACAAAGAACTCTATGGATGCTACTGGCAAAACACTACTTTAACAAACCAAACAGTGTCTTGCCAGTATACTAAAGGCTTCATTACTTGAGCGTAAACGTAACGCTTCGTAAACGTAAACGGGGAACATCTGTATAAGAACTTACTCAAATTACGGAAACGAGTCATATGGTTTGACAATTACAAAGTAAACAAACGAAAAGACTTTTTTATGCTGTGTGGTAATTTCCAATAATATATAATAAAAAAATTAATTATATTCATTTATATTAAAAATATTAATTTAATTAAAAGAAGTATTCTAAATATATAAAAAAATATAAATCATTTCTTCAAGATAAATGTGAAAAAAAATTTTTGACATAGCTAAATTGGGTGTTGTTACGATGGGTAAAGTTTCCATGAATTCTGCTTCAATTTGAGGTATTTCAACGGTGGGTGTATCAATGTTAATTATTTCTGCGGGTGACATTGAACATATATTTGATGAATTTTGTGAAAATCCGACGGGTGATGGTAGTGGAGATTGAGTTTCCGAAGATGATGATGGAATTTGTGGAGAGAATGACGATGATGATGAAGAAAATTCTTTTAAACTATGATCACTGAATTCTAAAATTGAAAACTGCGTTTATTTCGTTAAAAAATTCTTATTTTTCACACTTACGGACGAGAAGCTACATGTGGTGCTAAAAATTCCAAACTGTCCATTAGTGGCCACCGATATTTAAAAGTAACACCACAGCTTGCCGGAAGATTTTCCTGACGCTTTTCGCGAAGGGATGTCCACTTTTTGGAATATAATTTCTCTATAAGTACAAACTAATTTCTTATATACATAATTTTTTATTTACCTGGACTCCCATTTGCTTTACAACTTCCATCAAAGTTTTTTTTTTTGTCCGGCAATCTATAATATGAGATTCTTTTGTTATACAGCACATCATTGCCCTGGATCAACAATATCAGCTTTTCATCATCTATTGTAAGTTTTTTTATGTTTATGATAAATCTTTCATTTCCTTTACATTTGATTTTTTTTTTCACATAAACAAAAACTAATCAGCTGTTTTATACTGTCACGTAAAAACGGAGAGAAAATCTATTTTTAACAAAATAGTCCGCAAAGTTACACGTTCGAGTACTTATTTTAATATTATCTTCATAAAGCTAACGGATCAGCTGATTCCGCACGTTTACGTTACGCTCAAGTAATTTGGGCTTAATAGTTGTAATTTTAAATACTTCTTACAGGGTAGATTTTACATAAAAAATAATAGTTTGCTAATACTTCGAAAATTTGTCTTGTCAATTAATGATTTAATTTAATATAATATGTAAGAAAAGGTTTTATTATTTTAAATCTTTTTAAATTTTTTATTTCTAATTTCCATATCGGTTATGAAGTCCACTGTAAAGAAATATATATATTTTTTCTGCAGTGTATTATCGTTTCCCTTGAATCTAAGTTTACACTAAAAACCAAAACTTCTTTTTGAAACAATCACTTGTCCAAACAATATAAAAAACAAGAAAAAAGTAAGTCAGTATTTAGAAACCTTGTAAGAAACTTTAACTTTGCAAGTATAGTATGTATGTGTATGCACAAAATGCAAATGTCAGTTTAAAGAAACAAAAAAAAAAGACAAAGAGAAGCCAAATGGTAAACAAATAAAATAGAGAGTTTAGAATTTACAAGAAAGTGAAACCAAGGATGATACAATTTAATGGGATATAAAGAGCTTTTATTTTATTTCGTCTAATGGGTGCAAAATGCATTTATGATTTTTATAATCTCCACCATATATATTCGTGATCCTTATGTCTGTCTGTCTGTTGAAATGGCGATGAAGGCGCGAAGACACACGGGGTGGTCTTTATTTTTACCTAGATTATTGGACATCCTCCCGATCAGTTTGATATTGAAAATGAGCAAAATCGGTCCAGCGGTTAAAAAGTTATGAGTGAAAATGTGAAGATACATCTAAATTTTCCATTAAAATTAGTGTATTTTAGTACAATTTCATAGTAGCGACTGGTACATAATATATTTTCTCATACTTTTTCACCAGTCACTTAGAAATTAATAATATTTTGTATTCACCTCAAATATTTTTCACCTCAAAATTTTTTTTTCCACCAAAAAATTTGTTATCACATCCAAAAAAGTTGTTTACCACCAAAAAATTTTTTTACCTCAAAAGTTTTTTACATTATTTGTATCAAAAACAGTAGAGAAGATTTTTTTAAGATATTGGTGGAGGGTAATCAAAGATTCGGCACAGCCGAATTTAAGCCTTGTTTTACTTGTTTTATTTAAACTTTTTATGTTTTTTAATTGGAAAAATATTTAAAAACAACTGTCTAATAAAATAACTGTATTGACTTTACACTGTACCATCCTGTAAATTTGTACCATCCTTGGTTAAACCCAACACAGACGCACAGACAGAACCATGACTTACAAAAGGTATGACAACTGGACGCACCAAAAAAAAATAATTTTTCGACTAAAATTTTGTACAGTCGAGCCCCGATTTGGGTCTCCTTAAGAACGTTCATAAATTTGGACTACTGTCCCATAGTTTTATGGCCTTCAAATTTCAAACATTGTTTTTCGATTCATTGTCTCAATTTTACGCAATTTCACCCATTATCTCTTATCACAAAAATAGCACAAATAAAGGTTCGACTGTATAACCAAAGAAGTAAATGTAAGATATTTTAGTGCAATGGCATACACTATTGTTGATTTTGTTTGTCTTTTTAACATTTTTCAAAAGAAAGACAGGTGATGAACGCTTAGAGCAATTTCTAAGTAACGTTAAACTTTTAAATTGTCCGAATAAAAAAAAGAAACTATTGTAGATAAGAGTAAAAACTCGCTAAAAACTTTAGTTGTTTTTTAAGACTACCGCAGTCAATGATTAAGATTGCATTCTATATGCATAATTCATGAACAAAAAAATAAAAATTTAAACATTCAAATTGAGGACATTTTGTAAGAAATATATTAAGGTGCCCCTTAAATTACGAATTTTCGATGCTATACCCTAATAGCAAACTGACATTGCAGAAAATAAATAAAAAAATTTATTCAACAAAGGAAAATGAGCGGCAGATGTAAGAATTTCATCATCTTCTTCCAGAATGGCCTCTAATATTTCAATGTACTGCATTAAAATTCGGGTGCGTTTTTGCAAAGCAACAACTACTCCAATGATTAATGCTTTCTCTAAATTCATTTTCTATTTTTAACAAAAATTATGCGTCTTCTTCTTTTTTGACAGCTAAATAAATAACAGATGAATGATTTTACCAATGTAAACACTTGTTTCACATTTTCAACATCTTCCATACGTTTCACAAAGATGTTCGGTGTAAAAACCCTATAAGTTTTGTTCTATCAACTGTATGAATTTGAACAAATAAAAAAATTTTTTTGTTTAAAGAAAACTGATAAAAAAAAAATTAGTAATGACAACCAAAATTATTGCAATTCGCTAATTTAAGCAAACTTTGTTTGTAATTTTAAGCTAAGTGAAAGTAGCAGAAAAAATTAGTTAATGTTACTGAAATTGAGGAAGATTTCAGTAAAGCTTATAAACAGATATGGTCATATAAAATCATATCTAGTGCCAGATCTGTTCATGCTAAATTTCGTATTTATTTGTTCACACCTGGTAGCAAATCTAGTACCAGATCTTAATGTATACTAAACTAAAGTTGCTGATATCTAGCTAAAGTCAATTACGCTAATTCTATTTCTGACTTAAAGCCAAACAGTATTGCTGCTTTTTAAATGCATTTTTTTTTTTTTGCAATAAATTCAGGCTTGGCAGGCGTTATTACCCTAAAATATCATTATCGATTCAAATACTTTTTATCTGACTACCATTAGCCTTAAAGCATCGTTACCGTCATTCTTAAAGTACTCCTATAGGAATAAATGTAATATCGATACACAATATTCAATCATGATTACAAATTAAAGAATTTTAAAACTAAAGAAGTACTTTAACCCTTTTTAAAACGTTTCTTTACCTAACTCCTTTTAGGAAAAAGGCATACAAAATTGAGGGATTTACAATTATACAACAAATTCTTTGTGTAAATTTTCCATAGGAAATAAATTAGATTTCCATAGTATTGCTAAATATGTTTATTTCTACAACTATGTTTGCTTTCATACTTACTTGGGTTTTTCGCCAGGTTTTAAATTCACTAATGAAAATTTAGCACGCTTCGGTTCATCAGCACCATCACAACAAGTTATTATATCGACTGCATTACCACCTCCCTGACCACCCACAATAACGGTTACCATTGGTAAAGCCTTGAAAATACATAAATAAAATTAAAACTTATTCGTGTTCTTCAACCAAAATGCATTTGCATTTCTATGTTCATATTTTAATCGTTGTTAATATTTTCTCTAATTAGGTTTTCAGTTTTTTTTCCCTTTTAACAATATTTACTAACCATTGGCAAAACATAACCATCATTGTAATCAACATGTTCACCAATCAAATTAACACGTCCCGGTGCACAACAGGCAAGTTGTGGCTCTTTGCCAAAATTTTGACGAAATGTCTCTTTGGCAGTATTTAAAATTTCTTCAAATGTTGGTAATTTTGTGGTTAACAATGACGACATCTTTATTTTTTGGTTATTATTATTTAGTCACTTGTCACTAATGATGATGCTTTGGCTGTTTGAAGTGTTGTTTTTTTTATTTTTCTTTAAATTAATTGTCTGTAATTTAAAAAGAAAATATATGTTTTAAATGGTGAAGTATTAAAAAGAAATGATGGTTTAGTAAAAACAAAATTACACAAATGTTTGGTTGGAAAGCAGGCAAATAAGCACAGAAATGAGGTCATTTAATACGTCTGAATAACTTCCATTAGATGATATTTCAGCTACTAATATCTTGTAAAATTATTGACATTTTCTTGAAAATATATGTGGGTTAATGCATTTCATGCCGTTTAAGCGTTGGTTGAATGTATCCATACGCTATTTGGTAAATAAAAATATTTTTGTTGGATCATTCGCACCGATTCCAATATCTTAAATGTGGATTCTTAAAATATTATGAGAATATCATCGATCGATTGCAATTTGTTGTACTCAACTGAAAGGTTAGTTTATGCAGACAATTAAAACTATCCAAAAACTTGTATACCTAAAGTTCAAATTTCCAGAAAGTCGTACGTCAACATGTAAAACTTCTGGTTTTGGTTGTACGCCTAATAGCAAAAATTTAGTTTTCGGGCCATTTTATTATAAAAACTTCCCGCAAAAGAGCGAATTTTAAAAGTTATCTGCCCATGTAAAAAAGCTTAGATCTGATCATATCTGCGTAAATCTTATTAGATAGGATCCGGTGTCTGATTTGACAGATCTTGTGTCTGGAAAATCTAGTGCCAGATCTGAACATATCAAAAGGAATCTGGAAAATTTGGTGATTTTTGATACCAAAAAGGGGAAAACTACCACTTGACAGCCTTGGCAGGCTGAAACCGCTGGAACTATGAAGTTAAATTTGGTTCCTTTTGCAACGTATAAGGTATTTTTCAGAAGCAGAAGGAGGGGAAAATCTCTCACTTAACAGCCTGCTCTAACCTCTGGATCTAGAAAGTTTGAATTTGGTATGAAGGTTCCTCCTCCGGTGCAGACATAAGCTAAGAAGGAATTTCGGGAAAATCCTAGGAGAGGGGCAAACAAGGGGATAATTCAGAGCATTGATTGTCTGCCAAAGCTGCTGATACTTTTAATTTGAAAATTTGTATGTAGGTTCCTCTTATATTTATTCATCTGCTAAGACGGGATTTTTTAAATATGTGCACTCTGAAATATCAAATATGTGTCCCTTGCGTGGGTGCTAATTCTCAAATAAGGTATTTTTTGAACCCTTTTGACAATCCCGGCCAACATTGTTTCTACGCTTATAACGAAGGGGGCTATCATATCTACATATATGATTTGGTTTACCGCGCTTATGATATTAAAAAATATTTTAATATATAAAAAAATAAAAAATTTTAATTTTAGTATTTAAAAAAATAAAAAAAAATCTCATTGTTGACATTTAACCTTTTCTAAAAAATAAATTTGTCAAATATTTCTACTAAAAACATGCGCTTCTGTGGGATCTTAGATTTTGAGGCACCTTAATGGCCACCCTATCTATGAACCATTTAATCTGCGGACTCCGTATAATCCCAGGCGTTAACCTGGGCAACATTTTTGTACGCTAACAACGTAGCAGGCTTTGCCCACTATTTCCAAATAAATTAACATCTTTACAAGAAAAAAGTTAATGATATTTAACGAATTACAAACATTCTCTTCTTTGGGAGTTTTAATCGATTTAAAAATAATTCAGTGGTATTCGACTACATAGCAGGAAAGTACCCTAACCTAAACAGTAAGAATTGGATAAAATTTAGATATGTGAAAAGATAGGAAAAACAAATTTTAAGGGTTATTTTTCCGTTTTTAAGGTAGTTGTACTTTTTAAGGTAGTTGTACTTAAGAAATCATATGCAAGTGTTTTACCGTTGAACGGGACTTCTGATGGATTTTTTGATACCTTAAGTTGCTGTTGTAAGGATTTCAAAAATTGTATTCCATACTAAATTTCAACGCACGATTTTTTTTTTTTTTTTTGAAATTCTTCCCTTTTGGATTTCAAAAAATTTTTCGCATAGTTCTTTTTTTTTTTTTTGTTACTATCTTTTCGTCATTTCATACCTTATATCAAAGAATTGGCGGAAAAATTGGGAAAGGTTGCTCTTAGATTTCTTTTTTTTTCTAGTATTCTGAGTATTAAGGCTGATGTGATTTCCTTGTTATTGTTTATTTTTCTTAGCTTTTCTTGACATTTTTTACACAAAGCTACGAAAATTACGAAGTTTTGGAATCGACCTATTATTCAACCAATTCTTTAGATCAAAAAATTACTCGTATTTGAGTTTTAAATTATTTGATTCGACAGTAAACAGTTGACGGATTAACCAAATTGGACAAAATACTACCTTAAATGCCAGCAACGTGAGTTTTAGTACTTTTAGCAATTTTTTTTTTATTTTTTTAAGTTTTACAAAACCGAAAATCGTTTATTTAAAACGGTTTTTAATTAAAAAGGTAGTATTTGGAAACTGGATTTTTCAATAGTCTTAATTAATACTTGACAGCTCTAAAATCCCCAACTAAAATCCCCAACTTATACTCTAAAATCCCCAACTTAAATTTCTCTCCCAAAGGCAAAGCGGCAAAATGAGGCACCCTACTGTACAAAGAGTAAAAGACAGACAAGAAAACATAAATAAACTCTCGCACACTTGTCATAACATAAAAAATCTTATTTTAAGAA
This sequence comes from Eustalomyia histrio, assembly GCA_949748255.1. Lineage (NCBI taxonomy): Eukaryota > Metazoa > Arthropoda > Insecta > Diptera > Anthomyiidae > Eustalomyia > Eustalomyia histrio. Next base: position 42,185,214 of record OX456525.1, on the reverse strand, counting down.
CACAAAAAACAATATACAAACAACAGTCATTGACCGTCTTACATTGTCCGGCAATTATTACCTGGTGATGAGAAATTACAATAACTTTATGGAATGTTGTTTAAAAATTTCACAGCATTTACGAATTTCAATTGTTTAATTGATAAAGTATGGTAAAATATAATTATAATTATATTATTAATATTGGCACAATTTTTATAACAAACACTGGCTTAAAAAGAATTTAATAAATTATATGACACAAAGAACGAAATTATTTGGTGTTTACGCGTAAAGAGTTTGACAAAAACTGATTGAAATTTTGCAGTTTAGACACTCATTATTATATCAAAAAGAATATAGTTTTATCGCTGAGATTGTACATCATTTAAATTGTATATAGTGTGTTATTTGTTTGTTTATTGTTATTGTGTTTTTTTAATCATTTTTTATTTAAATAGTTTTGTAGATTATTTGTTTATTTCTGGGTACTTGCTTGTTTAAACACTTATATATAAATAAGAAGAACTTAGATGTGGTGTTGCCAGACTACAAATATTTTCAAAATGTGGGAAATTTTATGAAGAGAAATTAACAATCCAACTTATAGAAATTTTTAAATTTCAGAAAAAAAACAATAAAAAAGGGAAAATTGGTGTTCAACGCATACATACGTTTGATTATATGTAGTATATATGAAAGATTTTGTCATATTCATAAATCGCTGTATTGATATTAATAAACGTCTATACCACTACGTGGTCAGGGTATAATGAGTTTGTTCTCATGTTTGTAACTCCCAAAAGTACTACACGTTGGCCCACTTTGAAGTATACAAATCCACAAAAAATCACCTTTTGAGTCGATTTAACTCATCTTTCTTTTACTTCGCCTGAATTGGGCTTACCCAACTATATATGACTATAAACCATGTTTTTAAATTTAAACAAAAAATCAGAACATATTTGGTAAAAATCTGTTCATGTTCAAACCTATCACTGGGATAAATTTATTCGTAAGAATCAGTTTTTGATATATTTATATTTTTTTGGTCTTTGTATTTATTCTAATTTAAAAGAAAAAAAATAAAAATTTTATTTAAAAAATTCACTAAAAAAGTGTATCATAAATTTATCTATTTTAATTCAGATTCCGAGAGTATTACTTTTTAAAGTCTAGAACATTATCAGATCCAAACAAAATATACACTAGATTTCTCCGAAACGGCTTTTCAATAAGGTCTAAAATGACTTTTTGGATGATATATTTTGGATATATATTTTTTAATGACCCTTTTTAAGATTTTTTTTCTAATGAATGATATCTAGTAGGAGTTTAGATCATATAATCATATTCTTTTATAAATTGTTAAATGCAAAGAAACATCAAAATTTATAAGTAAACATACATATTTACCGTTAACAACTGTAGTTCATTTGAAAAAGTAATAAGTATCCCAGCAAACAAAAAATTTGCAAAATAAGAGAATTATTCATTAAATTACTTTATTTGAAATTCGAAGTAAAAAATTGATATAAATCACTTCAACCTAATAACTTGTTTTAAAATAACAATAGTTATCAATATCAAATTTATATGAAAATATCTGTGGTTAACGTTTAACTTTGATTGTTATTTAAAATAAGTTAGCGTCATAAGCTTGAAAACAGCTAAATATCATTCAAAATCACAGTTTTGGAAGTTGTGAAAAATAACTCCTTTAGATGAGGAAATTCAGAACTAAATAATTCTTTGGAATCAATGAAAAATTGATTCCTTAAGAATCACTTCCATTTAATTTTGGTGGGTATGTTTGTTTTTAAATGAAGAATCAATTAAATTCATAGAAATATATTTTTTAACAAACTATCAAAACATACCGACTTTCAGTAGGAGCTGTTTTTTCTGTTAAATTTAAAATTTTATATTTTCTGTTTTTAAGAAATTAAAATAATTCCTTTTTGTTTTTTGTTTTTTAATCACAATAGTTTGTTTAAATACAAAATTATTTCAATACAAATTACAAGAAATTGTTCAAATATACATACAGCCATAGAAAATAAAAATATTGTTTTGAATATAATGCAAAATCAGCGGTCCTCTTTTTGATTGTATTTTTGATTGTTTTAAACGAAATTTTGTGAGTTTGAACAATAAAAATTTAAAAAATTCAACAGAGCCAGCAGTAGAGAATACTATTATTTTCGGTTATCGGTTCACAACCATGACCTTCAGTATCCATGACCCTTTTGGGATGACCGAAAATACAGCATTCTATGCTGCTGAATCTGTCGAATTTTTTAAATTTTTATTCTCTATAATTTACTAAAAAAAAATTCATGTTTCTTTGCATTTAAAAAATTTATAAAAAAATACGATTATGTAAACTTAAATTCCACTAGATATCATTCACTTACCGAAATAAAAGATCAAAAAAATTTTTTTTTATATTGCATGAATAACGTTAATTTTAGGTTGCATAAATGGACAATCAGGAACTCTGGCTTTCATTTGAAATACGATTTGGGGTCTTAACTATGTGAACTAAAATGCTTTGATAAAAAAGTCATGATAAATTCTAAAATCATCAATACCTAGAATCATATTTGAAAAGGCTTTTCATAGATTATTCCTATGGTGGAGATCTTTTTTTCCTGGTTAAATAAATAGCTCTGAACTTATTTTAAATTTCGTTCTAAATTCTGATTTCCGCCCACTCGAAACTACTTACTCATATTTATGAAACGTTTTCACAAAATTTATGAAACTTCATCATATGTGAGACGTTCTATTCGGTTCCATATGATGAAAATTGTGAATAAAAAAAATATAATTTTTTTGTAATAATAGGCAATACACAGCAACATTTTTTAGACATCAGCCAAATGGAATGAATTTTAGCCACGATCTTCAACAACAATCGTCATATTTATGAAATGTTTCATAATTTGGACTTTTATAAAACAGCTTTCTTTGAGAGTAGGGTATCATATAGTCGACATTCCCGGATTTTTAATCAGTTTTTAATTATCGTTACCTTCTATAACTAACCCATAATGAATACATTGCCAGACCTGCTTATTTCTTTAATATTTAGAAGCAAATGTTAAAAGGTTTTGCTAAATACCTAATTTCTTTTCTTTTTAGGATTAAATTCTTAACACAAATATGGCATCACTTTATTTCCAATTAACTAAATCTACAGCAGTTGTCATTCATGCATTGTGTATTTCTTCTCTATATGACCATTGCATGTTCTCTCACATAATAAGAGCGTGCATGGTTCAAACGAAATAAAAAAAAAACGCGGTTCACACCAAAGTCACTTAACAAGTATTAAGTGCTGTTATCAGCCCTATCAGCTAACTACTCTCAGCGAATTCATGGAGGTAAATTGAAAAACATTTCATTATCAAAATAAATACACCGTAAAAAACATGTTTGAAGTTGGATACTACAACAATTATCGTATTAAACTTATACGTTAATAAAAAGATTTTGGAATTTTCCATAATTTTAGGCTGCTATTTAAGTTTGTGATAAAAATCCTAAAATTAAAGTATACAATTTATATTAAAGTCAGGCCTACAGATAGAATTAATTGAAAACATAAAATTCTATAACAAATTATATGTTAACAATTACGATTTTTTTTATGGACATCGATTTTAAAATATGTGTAACTTGTGTACTAAAAATCGTATTCACTACTTTCAAATTAAAAAAAAAAAAATAAAAAAAAAATAGAACGCTTTTCGAGGTAAGAAAAAATTTAGTTTATTTCATAAAATATTAAATCATGTATATAAAAGCATTCATCTGATGTATCTTTTGAAGAATGTCACAAAGCAAAATGATATAAATGTAATTTTATGCATATTAAATAAAAACTGCAACTTTAAGATTTCTAATTTAAACCGCCATATTTTTTTGCAAAAATTAATTATTATTGGACACACTTTAAATGAAAAAAGATTTTATTTTCACCTGTACGGAGACATATTTCGTTTTGTACTCTCCTGGGAACAGTTCTGAAAGACTTCTGATGAACGTGGACGTTATTATATCTCTCAGGGAGACCTATGAGATGGAGCAAATTTTCAAAAGTGCACGCTCATGAGGGTCCTGCAGTTGTAATAAATAAATTTTTGTTTCTTTTAAAATTTTAATCTCTTATGAACAGTTACAAAGTGACTTCCGAGAACTTTAAATGGGATAACAGTCCTCGAGGAAGACCGATTTTCCTCTCATGCGGGTCCTTGATGTTGAAAAAATTAAATTTTCGTCTAGACTTAATAATAAGTCTTAGTTTTAAGATTTGAAAACTTATTGCTAGTGCACATAATTTAAGTGAATATTCAATAAATAAACAAGAGTTTGTAAAAAAATTATTTTCCGCCTCTACGGAAACTTATATAGTCCATCATAAAGGTATGTACATTAAGGTGGTCCAAAATAAAAAAAATTCGAATTCACGACCTCCAAAACCCTACAAATATGCTATTATGGAAAAGATATGGTCGGCCAAAGAAATTTAAAAAAAATTGTATTTAGAGGTTGCAAAAAAAAAAAAATATTTTTCAACATAATCTCCTTTTAGCTCAATACACTTAGTCCAACGTTATTTCCAATTTTCGTATCCCTCGCAAAAATAAGACTTTTTGAGGTCCATAAAATAGGCAATTGTTTGATCAATAATTTTATCGTTGGAGCTAAATCTCTTTCCACCGAGCCATTTCTTTAGGTTTGGAAAAAGAAAATAGTTACTGGGGGCTAAGTCCGGAGAACATAGAATTCATAGAATTTTGCCAATCCTTTGAAGTTGTCACACGATTACGTTTATGGTCAACTGAGAGCAAACGCGGCACCCATCTTGCAGACAGCTTTTTTAAATCCAACTGATTATTTCAAATCGAAACCACACTATCATATGAAATGCCTATGGCATCAACAATCTCACGCACTTTTACTCTTCGATCGGCCAACACCATATCGTAGATTTTTTCGACATTTTCGTAGCGTCATTTGTAATTGTGTGACCACAACTAAAGTCAGTAAACCACATTTTTACTATTGAAATCGATGGTGCAGATTCACCATAGTATTTATCAAGCTTTTCCTTGGTTTGATTAACGGTTTTTTTCGCAAAAAAATAATGTTTAATGAGCACTCGAAATTCACTTTTTTCCACTTTTAAAAAATCCACGAGGTTGTATGTTTTGAACAGCTGTTAAACGCAAAGTAAATGACGGAACTTGTTAAAAATTTGACAGTAGTCTATTAACAGGTGATACTTGATGGGAACAGTGTTGCATTTCATATAACTACGAGGGAAGTTCGAAAAGTCACGGACTTATTGATCCGCCCTCGTAGCACATCGCCAATGAAGTTCCAAATTTGTAAATGTTATATTATTTTAAATAAATTAAAAATTTGGAAAAATTAAACATAATTAATAAAAGTGCGACTCATCATTTTATTTTTGGGTGTACATTGTGAATATAAAATCAAAACTAAATTTGAAGTCGGAAAAAATTTCATCCAAAAAATTTTCGAATTTCATTTAAAAATTATATTATATTTAACTCTGTTCAACATTCTTTTGTGCATGATTATATGTCCATGGAATGTCTTCTTAAATGAGACAAGATTTTACTTAACAATTTCATTTTTATACGCGAAATAGTAGCAAAAACTAAAAAAATTCAAATAATTGTTTCAAAAATTTAAAACAATGTTATGTCTAAACCAAGCCCTTGGTAAGTAGATTGCAAAAGTACCCAGAAATGAAAACACTAACATTTGGAATGCCAACCCTGTTAATTTGTGCTTCCAAAATCGAAGATGGTTGCCAAAGGGTATTTCTATAAATAAATGGAAAAAGCTCATTTGTATAGGTATTCATTCACTAACTGAAAATTGTAATTTCGCATAGTCATTTTTCCTTAGATAGTGTGATCTATAAGCCTGTTCAAAACTATGAATTACTTGTGGGTTGGGTGGTTCATAAGGAGGCTGAAAATGACCTGGTCGCTCAGGTTGAAAGTGTGCACTCCCTCTAGCGCTGATCCTAACAATGTTTTCAATTTAAAAAAAAATAGTGTTTACTATTCGTTAGTAACATTAAATTATGTTCTTGAGCCTGATAAAATTAAAAATATAAAATTAAACCAGATATATCAAATAATATACAAAATTAACATAAAACAATGGTGTTCGATAAAAAAATATAAGTTTGTATATTCGAACTCGTAAGGCAGCTTTAAAGTGTAAAAAGTGTATCTAAAAATAATTGAGTTAACTAATGCATTTTAATATTTATTTTATAAATTAAAATTTTGCTATATTTTACAATTCATTAAGTTTACATCAATTTACTGAAATTTGGTAACGCTTACTAGTTTTATATACTATTTTTTTTTTTGCTGATTTCAGCAAACAAATTTTAAATTTTAAATTCCACTTTTCAAAAATTTTACTAAAATTTAGTACTAGATATCAGCAGACACATGTTGCTAAGATTAACAAAAATTATCCCTGGGCTCAAATTAGCAAAATTTCCTGTGAAAACAGAAAAATTTTAAGTTGCTATTACAGGCTTTTGTTGTTGAGTGTAGCGCTGTCATAGCATATAAAATGTATGCTTCCTACTAATTCCTACAAAAAATATATTTATTTTTATATTTTGCTGCAAAAAAGGAAATTCACGTTTACAAAATAAGTTTAAATTAAATATAAAATTTTCTTAGATATCCACTTTTTTAAAATTAGTATTTTATTTCTTTTGCTAATTTAAGCAAGTCGATTTTCAAAAATTTGTAAAATGATTTCTAAAATTCGCAAAAAATTTGTAAATATTCTGTAAAAGGTTTGTAATTTGTAAATACCCAAAAAATTAACAAAATCATAATTTTTTACTTAAAATAAAATTAGTAAAATTGGACTGAAAACAGTTTTTCTAATAACTTTTTTTTTCTCAGTGCATGTATGAGCATATAAAAAATACGTATGATCATTTAAGAATTTTTTTTCCCTCAGAACCTAAAGTTTGTGCTGAATTTCAGTTTTAAATAAAATATGTTGTATTCTATATAAATTTTAATATTTAAATTTTCAGTGCGTATTAACTTTAGGTTATTTTTTATTGTTAATGGCACTTAAAAAATAAAATATTAAAAAATCATTAAAATTCATGTTTAAAAATATTCAGCACTATTTTTAAACATTTTGTAGCATGTAACACATTTGTTCCCCACTTTATATACCCATATACCCAGCAAAAAAAAAATGGATGTTATTCTATACGAATCTCTTTTTCAGAACATCCAAAGCAGTTAGTAGTGCAAATTTTTCGATTTGTAAGAAGTCATTTTAAACAACTTCCAAAATGTTGATAATAACCCCTACTATTAAAAAAAAAAAACAATTATTTAGTTGGTCCATAAATGGTTAATTCCTGCAGTCATAAAATGCCTTATTGAAAACATATTTTGCATACGAGTGATATTCATTAAGTGCTGGTCGGAATAATAATTCTTGGCGTGTTCAAAATCACATTTTTAACTTAAAAAAAGCCACTCACTATATTTATTTTGTAGTCCCTATATATAACAACTTCCGTAAACTAATGAAAAAGTCCATCTGCTCATCGATTTTTCATAGCACCGAAACAAACTACTTCCTCCCAATGACACGCTAATGTGAAAATCATTAATGTCACCGAAATTTTCACAACTTCGGGTTCAGTAGATGTAGTGTTTAACTACATCTTCCTCAGCTCTTATTTTGCTGTGTATGTACATACATATATTAAATTATCTCATTCCCATCCGCTACAAATTGTCATTGACTAACTATTGTTTAACCCAATAGTCATTTATTTAATTTATTAATTTCACTTCATTGAATACAACAGAAATTATACATTGTACAAAATAAAAGAAATGACATATAAATGAACAATTAAGAATTCTTTCAGAGAAGATACTTCTTTTACTTTTACAAACCACACACATATCCGTGATCGCAAAACAAATGGATGCGCTCAGGCTACAAAGACCATACATTAAATACAGACCAGAACAGAAAAATAAAAGGGACATTTAGTTTAAAACAAAATGAGTGCATATCCAACGGGAACATTGAATTGAAAACCCCATAAGGTAAAATGCAGAATGTAGATAACGACATCTTGTGGTCGAATGCACACATATGTATGCTTTTAAAGGCATGATGATGACTGGAGAGATGATTGCATACGTAGTTTACTGCATGCAATTATACTACATGTGTACTTATATATTGATAAAAAAAAATTTTATTTTTTTAATTTATTTATACACACACATATTTACAGTGTCCAGCAATAAAAAAAATAAGAACTATGTATGTGTTTTTATTAAAGTTTTTTTCTTGGCTTTTTGTATGCATTTGGGCTTTACCCATTCTCCGAGTATGAAAAATATTAAGGAAATTCGAATAATAACTGTAAAAATTAAGATTTCTTTGCAAAAAAAAAAAAAAAATGATCAACTGTAGATAACGCGTTTTCAAAGTATTCGTCTTTGTCTTTTTTCCAAAGTCGCAAAATTTAAAAAAAAAATACAAACAATTAAGGCCTAGTGCAGAGACAATGACAAAATTCACAAATTAAATTTGATTTTTTTCAATTTAGTTGGTGTTTTTATGGAAAGTTGTTATTTTTTGTCTTAAAAAATTAAAAAGGCAAGTAAATATTATTAGGCTTATTACGGGGGACATTTGTTCGATTTTCGCTACTAAATTGATCGATTGTCGGTGACCAAAAATTTAAACATGAACTGTGTCATCATAACTAAATCATTCTTATAACAGAAAGTAGGTGTTTCCGGCCATTTTGAAAAAATGCGAAAATACACTCAGAAAAAAAAGTTAGTAGAAAAATTTGTAAACGGTTTTCAATCCCACTTTACTATTTTTGTACTGATTTTTAGTAAAAAAATTATTATTTAACAAATCTTTTTGCTATTTACATTTTACACATTACAGAATTTTTACAGATTATCTACAAACTTTCGTTGTTAATTTCAGAAATCATTTTACAAATTTTTGAAAACCGATTTGGTAAAATTAGAAAAAAAAATTCCTTATTTTAAAAAAGTCGATATTGAAGGAAATGCTATTCCTAATAATTTAAACTTATACATACAAACTTAAATTGCCCTAAAATGTTACATAGGATTAAAAAAGGGATCGGAAGTGAAGATACCGACTCATGTCTAAAAAGAGGACATCCACTTAAAATAGCACTAAAAAGGGTATTTTTAGTTCTAAAAATCAGCCCTAAAAACAATTAAATTTAACCTTAAAAGTAAGTTACTAAAATATTTTTCAAAACATAAATTACCAAAATGATAAATTCGTTTATGTTTTAACAATTTTTAAGATTTTTAAGCCTTTGATTTTTTTTTCATTTTGTATAAAACATTTTTTAAAAAAAAATAAATCTAAAACTTTGTACTAATATTAATAGTATTTAGTAATTATTTTTTGCTGATTTTAGCAAACAGATTTTAAATTCCACTTTACAAAAAGTCTATTAACATTTAGTAGCGGCTACTAATTTTTCTACTAATTTCATTGTACTACACGTCAGCAGACATGTGTTGCTAAGATTAGCAAAAAATACCGCTGGGCTCAAATTAGCAGAATTTCCCGTAATAACAGCAAAATTTTCAGTTGCCATTACAGACTTTTTTTGGTGAGTGTAATAACGCTATTCGATCGGAAAATGTGTGTCTAATGATAATAAACATATCTGACTTAAGAATTGGAGAAGTATATTTCCCAACCAAACCAAAAAAAATGAAATAAAAAATGTCCCAAAAAAATGGGAAAAAAATTGGGGCACATTTTTTGGGGCCTTTTTGCATGCAATAAAAGCTCCAAAATAAAAATTGAAAATAAACCCAGGAATATGGGATCAAAATTCATTATTGTAAATGGTTTCGAATTTCATTATGAAATTTAAGCCCCAATTTTTGAAAATAAAAAATGCCCCCAATTTGTGTAATATAAAATTTGGAGTCAAATTGCATTAAATTTGAATTTTTTAGTAAAACACGAAATTTTATAATGGTATTGGTATCTGATTGTTTTTATTTTGTAAAAGTTGTAACATTATTTATTAGAGAATAATTATTTTGCTGCTGCAACAAATCGACGATAGTCGCGAAGAAGTGATTAACATAGGATGATTAGTGGATCAAAAATGATTTTAAAAAACAAATCAATCCATTAAAATCTTGTAAAATATGTTTGCTGGCACAAGTCATGAAAAGCTGGGATAAATCTGTTAGCAAATGTAAAATATAAATTGGCCAAGCATTGATCACAATTACTAATTCTTGTAGTAGTTGGTGCCGCAAGCGAGAATTTTTTACAAAATTTTTATTTTATTTTTCCTACATTAAGAAAAAATATAATTCTAAAAGGTTTCAAAATTGCTAAGCTCTAATTATAAGTGTTCTTGTTGTAAAGCGGATGTTATTGATTTCATGAAAATTTTCACTTAATCCAAAATTTATTTTTCAATAAATACGTGTAATGCTGTGCATAAACTATATTTTTTTTTCTTTAAATATTTTGGAGTCATTTTTCATATCTTCAAATTGGGATTATTTTGCATAATGAATAAATGACTCAATCTAATAAATAAAAGTATATCCCCCAAATTTAATTTTGGGGCTAATTTTCAATATGATATTTTGCCCCAAAAAAATGGCGATAAATTTCTTTTTAATATTGGGGTCACATTTCTTGGAGCCATTTTGCACAACGCCATTGGTTTAGTAGGGGAGTGTTTTCATTGTTCAACAACATTTCAAAAGTAATAAAAATGTGGCGGGTGTTTTTAGTTTTGAGGCTGATCAACCAGTGACTGTTACTGGTGATTAATATCGCCACATGAGGGAGTTCTTTCCGCCTAAATTGAATAATATTGATGTGTACGACATTTGGTTTCAACAAGATGGTGCTTACCTCTCAATATATTTTCCGTTACCGACTGTAGTTTATTTAAAAAGTAATACGTAAAGTTTGTTTTTAAATGAAGAATCAATTGAAATTCATTGAAATATATATTTTAACTATTTGAATCAGTCATTCAAAAAACAAACTATAAAAAGTTACAGACATTCGATAGGAGTTGATATTTTCTGTTAAATATAAAATTTTGTGTTTTCTTTTTCAAAAAATAGAAATTCATATAATTCCTTTGTTTTTTTTTTTGCCAAAATAGTTTGTTTATAAACAAAATTATTTCAAAAAAAATTACAAGAAATTATTCAAATATACATAAACGCAAAGCCAATAAAAGTTTATACATCTGCATGTGTTGTGTTCTGTTTTGTAATTACATACAATTAAAAAAACTTTCAATTTGAAAAACAAACCACAAAAGTAGTTTTTTCTAACTTTTTGTCAGTAAAAATTTGATGGTTGTTTTAAACGACTTTCTATTGTTTTTACTTTTGTCGATTATTAAACAATGATTGAAAATAAACAACAAAATGGATTGAATATAATGAAAAATCAGTAGTTCTCTTTTTGATTGTATTTTTGTAATTCAATCACTGCATGAGACATATCCTGGTACGCGGATGCCATTTGTGCTATTCCATACGAGTATATAACCCTATTCTGTGTAATTTATGATTCCATAAAAAAATAACAATGTAAAGAAATGCAAATTACGCGTGAATTTTGGAACACGTTTACATAGTTTGTATTTGTTTATAGTATAAAGTTTCAAAATAACTTTTTTTTTTTTGAAAATGCTATAAAAAAAAACTACTGAATATTTTCTCAAATTTCTTTTTTTATTTGAAAGTACAATCCTTCCGGTTAATAATGGAAAATAATTTCATTCAAATGGCTGCCTCGGCTGGCCGTTACAGTCAATGGCGATCGTTATCGGGCCATGTTGAACGAATTTTTGTTCACAAAAATTGAAGAGGAGTATTTTGGCAACAATTTGGTTTCAACAGGACGGCGCTACGTGCCACACAGCCGAAGCTACACTCGATGTTTTGCGCCCTGTTTTTGAAGATCACATTATCAGCCGCAGAGCTGATGTTGTTTGGCCACCTCGGAGCTGCGATTTGACACCGTTGGACTATTATTTGTGGGGTGCCGTCAAAGATAAGTGTTACGCCGACAAGCCAGAGACAATTGACGCTTTTAAGGACAATATTCGTGAAGCCATTGGTGAAATACAGCAATCGATAATGTGCTTAAAAATTGGACCGATCGTGTAGGCTACTGCATGGCCAGCCGATGCAGCCATTTGAATGAAATTTTTCCATTATTAACCGGAAGGATTGTACTTTCAAATAAAAAAAGAAATTTGAGAAAATATTCAGTAGTTTTTTTTTATAGCATTTTCAAAAAAAAAAAAAGTTATTTGGCGGACCCTATATAATAACTTCTAACAACGACGGTATTTGCTATAATTCTTCCTAGTTCCCGGTTGAAACAGCGATTGCACCCCAGAGTCCCGCAGACGGCTGAAAACTCAATATTAAATCATTATAATGCTATATCGACAACTAATTGTTCTTATTTGTTTTGGTAGTTACTGTAAGTACTCGTATTTCATATGTACAATATAGCAATTGTAGGACATTCTTGTACTGACAAGAGATTGCTCGTACATTTTGCCCATATGTCGATGTCGAATGTTAAATATGGAGACATTAAAATACGCTGAATATGTTATTACAATTTAAATTGATTTTTTTGTTGAAGTTTTTGGTTTGATTGGATAAAGCTTTATCTTCCAAAGGTTAAAAGTCAGAATTGAATGGGTCATTGAGGTAAATTGAAATAAAAAAAAAATATAAAATAATATCTGTGGCCTTTCAACAAAAGCACTTATTTTAAAAACACAACAATTTGAGGAGAGCTTAAAACATATTTACCGTTAAAACTGTTTGTATAAAAACATCACAATTATTAAATTTTTTTAAATTCAGTTCTTTTTTACAACTGAAATAACTTCTTTTGTCAAACAGAAATTAATAGAATTTTGAAATTAGTTTGTAGGCCGGTATTATAATAAACACTTCAGTAAAATCTAACACTGATTTTAAAGAGATATTCATTCTAAAGCCACACAGCTTAAAAAACAGTTTAAAAAGTTTACTCCTATGGTCGAAATAGTACAATTAAGTTTCGAAAAAACTTAAGGGTCCACTATAAAATTGGAGCTTATAACATAAAGTGTAGAAATGTGAGGATAATTAATACTTTATTTGTGTAGTTAATGAATTTTCGCACTACATACTTAGATAATTTAGAGATAGGAGTATTCAAAAACTTTATTGATTATAAAAACGTTGGAAAATTTACTTATGTCGATTTAAGTGCTTTTGTTTTAAAATCAACAGATATATAGATAAATTTGTATTGGTTGTTTTTTTTAACTGACTGTTTTAATTGATGTTGGAAATGTTTATAGTAAATGTTATCTTTACGCCATGAAAATTAAACACTTGAACCAAATATATTTAAAATTTACTATTTCTCTTAAAACCATATAATTCTTCGCTTTTAATAAATAAGTTGAATAAGCAATAAATTAAAAAATACCAAAAATATGGAATATAAAATCATTTTGGAATACACAGAAAGCCACTTTGTTGAAAAATTCTGTATTAAGCAAAACAACAAGATAAAACAACACTTTTCGGTTGGTTGTCAGTGCTGCCAAATCTTGAAAGCAATGGGGTTAAAAAGAACGAAATCAATTAAGAGAAATTAAATTAAAATTTAAACACATAATGTAACAATAACAGTTTAATTTTTTCCCAAAAAAGGTGTAAACATTTTTTTCTTTAAATACAGTTAACTCAAAAAGTGAGTGCACAAATAAGTTTTTATACATAATTTTATTAAATTTAATAAAATCAGAAGTTGATTTTTTTATTTCTGATAGCATATATTTTAAGATTATTCAAAAACATATCTTAAAAGATTTTCATTTTATTTTATACAAAAAAAAATAACAAATTAATTTTTTAAAAAGTGAGTAACCAGTATCGAGTTTTCTTAACAAGTTTTTTCTTATTTTATTTTTGTTTTTCTAACTTTTCTGTCCGAATGATCTCAGAGATTTCCTATAGGATTAATATCCGGGGATTGGGAAGGAGTTTCCGTTCTTTTTAGAGTGTTGTAAAGTGTGCTTCAGATCATTGTCCTGTGTGAAGTCTTATTTGTCCAGAATGCCCAATTTTTGCACGCTGGGCTGAAGATGGGTTTTTTAAAATATCAGTATATTTATTGTGGTCTAATATTTCATCGATAAAAGTTTCCAATATCACCATCATACATCCTCATACCGGCACTGATCCACCTCTATCTCTAAAAGTAGGACATAGATTTTTCTTCTTTGAATTCTTCTCCGGTCTTTCTCCATAGTCTACAACTTCCATCATTACCATAAATAATAAATGTAAAAATTATCCAATTTCAAAACTCCATTGAATAACTTTTAAGAGCTTTGGCGTATGTAAGTCGCTTCATCATGTTTACTTTGCTAATATACGGTTTTATTTTACAGGCAACTCGACTGAACACCCGCACGGTATTCACTGAAACACTTTTGTTGGAATTTATATAAAGCTTTTGCGTTAATTTTATTGCAGGAATTTGTGAATTTTTTTATTTCTCGAACTAGAAATCGTTTTTCGCACTCGCTAAGTGTTTGGGGACGCCCAGATTATTAGTCATGCTTTTGTCTTGTAATGACTTATTTGTCTGATTAGTTTATGTATATTCACCCTTATTCTAGTTGTCGTTATCAATGTCGTCGTCGTTTTTGAGTCAACAACACTTTGTTTCGACGTCGACATCACTTCGACACCAAATTGGTATTCCATAACAGTGTTGAAACGACGTCGACAGTTTATCGATTTAAACAAAAACACATCTCCAAAAATTGAGTCGGCAGATTTATTTTGTTTATTATTTTTGCGAAAAAATGTTTTTTATGTGTAATTTAAATTCTGATACCAGTGATGAAGAAAATAAAGAAAATCTAGTATTGGAAAGAAGACTTCTCATACAGAAATCCAATATCTTGAATCTGCCGGATAACAAGTGAGTAGCAAAATCAAAGTCTGTTACTTTAAAGAATGTTAATCTTCTAATTTTTTTAAAAGGTTTGAAAGTTACTTTCGGCTGAATAAAACAGCCTTCAAAGATGTGCTGGAAACAATAGCACCTAATTGAAAAACCGGAATCAAGTCCACATTTATTTCCAAAACAATAAAGTTGGCAGCTACATTAAGATTTTTAGCCCAGGGGTCGTACCAGCTCAGTGTTGGAAACGACTTTAACTTAGGGTTCAGCTGTTTCTAAAACTGTATAAGATTTGCCACAGCTTCCTCCAGCGGGCTCAATATAAATTGCTTAAATCTTTCGCCACTTGTAGCATTACACTCGGCTTTGTTGGCTACCATTTTCTTTTTAACTTTAAATTTTAAGTCTCGCCAAACCTATAAATAAATTTTGTTATATTTTTATAATGCACTTTATATGATCATGCTTTCTTTACTTTCTGCCATCCATCTCACATTATTCTCGGTGGGCCAAGTGCATTTAATAAATTTGATATTTCTTCCCATTTTTTCCGTTTTTTTTTTCAGTCATTACTTTTCCTCAAGTCGTTACTAAAAATTGTGTCGACAAAATCAGAGTCGTTTCAAGACAATATCGTCGTCACATTTTCTTACAGAATACCAAATACTTGTCGACAGTTATCAATTATTTTCGATAACGACAACGGGAATACCAATTTCAAAAAAAAAAAAAACCCAAGACGACATTGTCTTGTGTCGACGACGACAACTAGAATAAGGGTGATTATGTTGTTATTGTTTACGTACTTGTTTATTTTTTTACTAACGGTAGCTACAGTGCGTGACATTAGTTTGCGGGCAAACGAATCGTCACATTCCCCCGTTTCTTTGAAAACTCTGTACATACATTATTTCCTTTAAATCAATATTTATTATAAAAAACATATTAATGACAATACCTTTCTTTCCGTCTGTAAGTTCAACCTTTTCTATATTGATGGATCCTTGAGGTGGGTTCATAAAATATGTGCTGACCCCTCCTGGAAGGGGTTTGCCCGTTAGGTTGGTTATTCTACCCACCCATTCAATGCTGCACCATATATCCACTTTGGTGGCTGTTGGTAACCTGTTTGGTGATATAAATTTTCTGGGCACTTCTTCTACCTCGGTCTCGAGTGCTTTCTTCTTCTCTAGTGCTTTTACCACTTCAGTGTCGGTTAACAGGTTTTTCATGGACTGCCCAACCGTTAAGGAAATAACGTCCTCCCTATACCACTCCGCCATTATTTCTTCCAATTCCTCAATGAGTTCCTCTACTGGGATATTGAAGACCGGCTGGAAGCATTGGTCGAGAAAGATGTCCATCTCATCTGTTGTCGGTAGCCCAGATTCGTTGGCCCCAACATCTTCCATCGGCAATTCGTTTCGCAACCTCTTCGCATGGGGTTCCTCCATTGTGCGCTGTATTTCAGCCCCTCTACTTATCTGAAAAAGGGCCAGCCAGATTTTCTGGTCGCCAAAATTTCGGTTTGCTGAGGGTCACTGTAACATAGGTCATTATTAGTAAATAAGTAAAGATAGATTTTGACATATAGAAAGACTTAACATTAAATATGTTTCTACTATGCACGACATTCAACCTTGAAAGGTTTAAGTCTCCACCACCATCTACTTCTACGATTACTAGTGATATAAATGATTTCACCGTATATGACCCATCACATTTTGGTGCCAGTTTCGCTGCGAATCTTTCTACCGCTTTCGAAAGATGGTGTTGTTTCACCAGCAACCTGTCACCCTTTCTCAATTTGTCAATCATTTTTTTATCGTGACAGAGGGTCTTTTGACCATTCCCCCAATTTTACGGTTGTGTTTATTCTTATTTAAAAACGTTTTACTGTTAAAAATCACCGCTGTTTTTCCCAGAAACCAGAAATAACAAAAACTAACTTTGTGAAGGTTAAAACGAATTATAGTTTGCTTTGTTTTTCTTTTTAGGAGAATTTCAATAATCTTTATTTTTTTTTTAATGCATAAAAATATAGCTATCACTATGGTGAGTAAAAAAAATAATTTGATTGTTTAAAAAAAATGCTTATGGTAAAACGATTCATTTAAATTTTGAAAATAATGAAAATCCCTCACTTTTCACATACCGATTAAAATTTTAAACAATGTTGCAATTTGTTAAGCTAATATAGAATTTAACATTACTTTAATTAATTTTTTTTTTCTATTTTTCGTTAAGAGATTTAGCATTTTTTAATTTCTGTTTTTTATAAAAAAGAAACTAACAAACTCTGCACCAGTTGAGAGAGGTCACTGAGGAACAGAAATCAAAATCTTACAGCATTTCATGCTGTCGCTATAGTCATCCAAAACTGCTCTTCAATGGGTGTAATTGGGATATCTTTACTTTAATAAAATTTATCTGTTAATAAGCATAAAATATTACACAAAGGTTAGAAAACTTTTTTTTTTTAGTATAAAAAATTTTATTTTCACATTTTACCTATAAATGGTTGGGGATATTATTAAATATTTTTCCTTCTAAAAATGGTGGAAATTTGTTTGTTAAACAGGAAGAGTTAAAAAAATTTTTAAAAAAGAAGAATTTTGTTTGTTCTTACATTCTGAAATTTACAATTTGTATTTTTTCAATTACCCGCGTATTCCACATTATCCGAACTTATTATAATCTAAAGCGTAGGTTGTAGTGGATACAGTTAAGTTTTTTTGATATAAAGGTATTTCACCGAATACTAGGGTGGGTCAATAAGTCCGAGCCATTTCTTCAGGATTGGAAACAAGAATTAGTCACTCTGCGCAAAATCCGGAGGTGAGGGAGTAATTCATACATATTTACTATGGAAACTACTAAAATCCTAAAATTAAATCACGTGGTAGTCTGCCAAACAAATACTAAATGACGCGCCTTGTTCAAATTTTGAAGGATTCAACTGATAGATGCCTGTTGACAGAAGCAGTATTGCTCTTGTATATAAGTGAATTAGAATTTCTAATATTGTTTTCTAAAGTCTTTTAGCAAAGATGCTAAATGAGTTTAAATGTTAAAACTTTTACCTGATACGATATCAAGATCCTAAAGAAACCAAACAATTTAACCACAACAAATATAAACTTAAACAAACATAATATGCTTTATACAAAATTTACATACGAAAAACAATACAACTACAGGGTGTAATGTTGTCACAGGGTGTAAGCAGAAACATATGGAAACTTATTGAACATGGCGTTAAGAACAACAAAAACCTAAATAAAATAAATACTTAATAGACCAAGAAACCAATAGACCAACAAACCAACCTTCTGAATGAATAAACCAACAACACTGTAGGACGTTTAATAACTTAAAAACAAATTAAAAATAGGTACTATAGTAACTCTAGTCATACTACATGCAGACAGCCTCATTTACCATCACCCAGCTAATTTATTTGTGGTTCTAGAAATCAGGGCAGAAGTAGGACAATGATGATAAATAATAATATTGCGTGGTATTTAATAATTAAACAAAATGTCTAAAGTATATACACACAGCGCACAGTGGGGAAAAAAAATTAAATCTAGGGAAAGAAATCGTGATGGGCCTGGTTTTTCCTCTACTAAATAAAGACTAAATTTGTATTCAACTATTTCTGTTTAAGATTTTCACAATTGTTATATTCAAACAATTGTAACTATTTATAAAAATTAACGTTAAAAATCCTGCCGCAAATTAACGAAGCTAAGGTATATTGTAGTTAGTAAGGTTCAAATTTTACTTTCATTGTAAATTAAATTTAAGGCTGTAACCCTAATGATACAAAACAGCAACAAGTTTAAAATAAAAATTAATTAATTGCATTAACTTAATATGAAGTCATTTATATTTTTAAGTGTACCATCTATCCCGCTTAAAAAAATTTCAAAAACGTAAGATACTAATTTAATTTTCTGCCGCTAAATTGGAAATTTTGCCCACTGTGCGCCGTTGAGAATTGGAACACAAGACAAAGGACTTAATGATAAAAATAAGCAGAGAAAAAACAAGAATTAGTTGCTAATTAATAAAAATTAACACAATGACTTGGCTTCACATCATTGCGTTTTGTTCATTGTCGTCATGGTCATGCTAAACAACATCTTTGACCCAAGAATCTGTTATTTTTTTAATGGTTATAAAAACAGGTCATACCAATTCCATTTACTATTGTATTATACTAAATAAAATACTAAATAAAATTTTGCATGTTTTATCCCAAAACAAAAAAAAAAAAAAACATTAAGAAGTTCCCAAACTTTTTGCTTCATGTCCTACACTCACCAAAAAAAGTCTGTAATGGCAACTAAAAATTTTGCTGTTATTAGGGAAAATTTTGCTGTTATTTGAGCCCAGCGGTATTTTTTGCTAATCTTAGAAACACATGTTTGCTAATGTGTAGTACAATGAAATAAGTAGACAAATTAGTAGCCGCTACTAAATTTTAGTAGACTTTTTGTAAAGTAGAATTCAAAATCTGTTTGCTAAAATCAGCAAAAAAAAATTACTAAATATTATTAATATTAGTACAAAGTTTTGAATTTATTTTTTTTATCGAGCATCAAAAATTTTGGTTATATTTTTAAAAAATATTTTATACAAAATGAAAAAAAAATCAAAGGCTTAAAAATCTTAAAATCTTAAAAATTGTTAAAAGTTAAACGAATTTATTATTTTGTTTTAATTTGGTAATTTCTGTTTTGAAAAATATTTTAGTCAATTTTTTTTTTTTACTTTTAAGGTTAAATTTTAATTGTTTTTAGGGCTGATTTTTAGAACTAAAAACACTATTTAGTGCTATTTCAAGTGGATGTCCTCTTTTTAGATATGAGTCGGTTTCTTCACTTCCGATCCCTTTTTTAAACCTATGTTACCTTTTAGGGCAATTTAAGTTTGTATGTATATGTTTTAATTATTAGAAATAACATTTCCTACAATATCCACTTTTTTAAAATTAGTATTTTTTTTTTGCTAATTTTAGCAAATCGGTTTTCAAAAATTTGTAAAATGATTTCTGAAACTAGCAACAAAAATTTTTAAATATTTTGTGAAAATTCTGTAGTTTGTAAAATGTAAATAGCAAAAAGATTTGCTAAATAATATTTTTTTTACTAAAAATCACTACAAAAACAGTAAAGTGGATTTGAAAACCGTTTACAAATTTTTCTACTAACTTTTTTTTCTGTGTGTACACACAATTTTTTCAATTGGAGTCTTGAATTCGCACGCTTTGTGATTTTACGATGTTTTCTTTTTCCCAAAAATTTCTGTTTTGCAAACGATTTCTTGTTATCAATATCACTAGCTTAAAACTCACATACATTTTCACCGGTAGGTTTAAATATCGAACTATATTTAAGAAAAAATTTAATTATTTTTTTCTAAGAATATTTGCCTTATAATTTTTTAGCGAATACTTCAATTTCAAACTTTAGATTTTTAGGAATTCCACAGGACGTTAAAGGACAAGACATTTCCCCTCTCTAACACGCCTCGTATTCAAGAAACCTATTAACTAGAAAAAAAGGCACGTCAAATTTCAAGCTCCTAGCTTAAACGGTGTAAGCTTAGTGAATGAGGCCATTTTTAACGCCATTTGTAGTCTTATTAAAAAAAAGTTTTTTTTCCCCAAATGATGGACATTTACAATTTCAGAATTGTATCCGAAAGGGTTTGGCCAGGAAGTTATGGGAAAGATTTTTCGTCTCTTTACCCCTTTCCGTTAAAATTTCCGAAAAACCTTATCTTATTATTTACATAACTGCGCCGGGAGTAGAATCTACATACCAAATTTCAAGTCCATATCTCTATTATTTTGGACTTTATGTACAGGGGGAATTTTTGAACCCCTATTTTACCTCGTTAAGGGTGGCTTTAATAATTTTGAATGACCTTTTTTGTCACATTTCTTAAAAAAAATCCAAGAAGTAACTTAACAGTAAATTAGTTAATGCTCCCGGGAATTCATCTGTAATTTAAATTTGAGGTTTCTACACTAAGGGCTTTCCCAGTTAGGGGAACCCGTTTGCTATATTTAACCCCCAGTTTTAAAAAGATAATTCAATAAAGTTTGCCCCAAGGGACATATATTTCAAATTTTAGAAAAACGTTTGGGGGGTCCTTTTCCTAAAGAACAATCCAAAAACCATTCCAAAAAACCTCCATTTTTACAACGTTCCTGCCGAGAATTCCAAAAATCAGCTTAACAGTCACTGAGTATTCAAAAAGTATATTATCAGTGAATCCTTTTAATCTTTTAGAGAACAAATATTTTAAATCTCAGGTTTTAAGTAATTTAAAAATGTTTTCTATGTCTGAACTGAAGTCTTAACAAATCATCAAGCCCAGGCAAAGACATATTGCGAAATTAAAATAAAGTAAAAACAACATTTTAAAGTCTAAATCTAATTTAAACCCAAATCTTAAATTTAACGCTAGTAAAACATAAATATTTTATAACATTGTACTCGAATTTTTGGTGTTTCATTATTTTCTAAAACTTACCTTCACAAGATTTGTTGACCCATATTACACAAACTCCTGAACTGTATTAAAGAATTTTTCACCTCTTAACTGAAAGGTTAACACTGCTACTGCTAACAGGCATCTGTCAGTTGATCACAGTCAAAATTTTAGCAAGCTGTGTCATTTAGTTTGTGTTTAACAGCCATTGATAGCAGACTACCGCGTGAGGAGAAAATCAGTCCAGTTTCCATGGCAAAAATCTATCCTCCCTATTTTTTGGATTTAGTCTCGAGTTTTTATTTTTTGTTTCCAAACCTAAAGAAATGGCTAGGCGGAAAGATATTTGACTCCAACGAAGAATTCATCTCAGAAACAAATACCTATTTTGATTATGGACAAAGTGTATAGAGTTAAAAGGGGATTATATTAGAAAATAGAATAATTTTTTATTTTTTTTTTTTTTCATTCAAAAAGTCACGGACATATTTTTCCTTACAAAGATGAAGTTTGTAAACAGCTTACCCCTTTCCCTTACAAAGACGCTAGTTGTATTGCAGAAAATATCTTTGATATCATTGATTCCAAATGATCTATAAGAGTTTATCCGAGCAAACGCCAATTGCTTTTGGTGTTCTAGATTGTTTAATAAAAATTATTAATCATTTAATTGTTTGTAAAGAGTAAGCACGCATTCCGCTAAGAAAAGGTAAATGTAAATAATAAAATAAATATATAAATGAATATAATCCTTTACAAACACAATTACTATGAAACATGAAAAAATGCGCTTACTATAAGCCATGAAAATACAGCTATTTATATGTGCTGAAACCCGAGCTTATTTTTCAAAATATAAGTGCTTCCAATTGGAAATTCGGCACATAAAAGTCATAAAATATAAAAGCAGGTTTTTAAGGAATTACTTTTAACTTTTTCCATTACAAACCTGCTCACAGGTAAGCACTGTTTTTTTACTGGGTATGATTTAAAAATATTCATATCAGTTTTAGTTTCGACCCCAAGCATTCAACATAAAAGCCAAATTAAAATTTTTACACAATTTGTAAATACAATTTTTCTTGTTAAAAATATAGCAACCTTTAATTGAAAATGCATAACAAATAAGTCATTCTGTGTAACCATTTTTTCTTTGAATTTAATCACAAGAGATAAATCTTATTAGGTGATGTTCAAATAAAAATATTATATTTGAATTTAACATCTTATCAAAGCTTCTTAATAAAGACGTTTTATAATTTTGCATAAGATACCAGAAAAAATATCGTATATTTGTCGCTTAAATAAATTTACATGCCAAGAACTTCTCTCCAGGTGTACATTTTCACAATAATTATGTATAACTATGGTGTAGGGTATCATATTGTCGTTCATATTTGGTTTTAAGCACTTAATTTTGCTTACTTGCTGCTTAAGTGTTGAGTCACGTAGTTATTTTGCATTATCATAGTACTTTTTCATCTATCAGCGTCCACAAATCATTTAATTAATAAATAGTAAATGCCTTTAGTATATTAAATACATTTGTATGACTTTCTCATGTAATTTTTCTTAATTAATCTAATGCTTTGTTTAGACAAAAGCACTGTAATTATAATTCAAATTTGTAGAACAATTAATGAAAAAACGGGATGTTTGAATTGCTTTACATACACTCAGAAAAAAAGTTAGTAGAAAAATTTGTAAACGGTTTTCAATCCCACTTTACTATTTTTGTACTGATTTTTAGTAAAAAAATTATTATTTAGCAAATCTTTTTGCTATTTACATTTTACAAGATACAGATTTTTTACAGAATACCTACAAATTTTCGTTGCTAATTTCAGAAATCATTTTCAAATTTTTGAAAACCGATTTGCTAAAATTAGCAAAAAAATTACTAATTTTAAAAAAGTCGATATTGAAGGAAATGTTATTTCTAATAATTTAAACTTATACATACACACTTAAATTGCCCTAAAATGTTACATAGGATTAAAAAAGGGATCGGAAGTGAAGATACCGACTTATGTCTAAAAAGAGTTAAAATAGCACTAAAAAGGGTTTTTTTAGTTCTAAAAATCAGCCCTAAAAACAATTAAATTTAACCTTAAAAGTAAAAAAAAAATAATTGACTAAAATATTTTTCAAAACAGAAATTACCAAATTAAAAGAAAATGATTAATTCGTTTATGTTTTAACAATTTTTAAGATTTTTTTTTTTCATTTTGTATAAAACATTTTTTTAAAAATATAATCAAAATTTTTGATGCTCGAAAAAAAAATATAAATCTAAAACTTTGTACTAATATTAATAGTATTTAGTAATTTTTTTGCTGATTTTAGCGAACAGATTTTAAATTCCACTTTACAAAAAGTCTACTAAAATTTAGTAGCGGCTACTAATTTTTCTACTAATTTCATTTTACTACATGTCAGCAGACATGTGTTGCTAAGATTAGCAAAAAAAATACCGCTGGGCTCGAATTAGCAGAATTTCCCGTAATAACAGCAAAATTTTCAGTTGCCATTACAGACTTTTTTTTGGTGAGTGTAGAATGTTTTGTAAAATTTGATCTCTCTCAGACCTGCCTTATTTGTATTATCGAAGATGTTAGTAGTCTGGTGGAGCAGAGTTTGCTCTGCCTCTCGAGTATCTCGAGATAGCGCTAAACATCCAAAATTTTTGAAAGCTCGCCAATGATCGCACTTCCATAATGCAGGTTAAGCAGGTTCGGAAAGGATCACGAGGAATTTTTAGTCATAGGGTAACTATTTATTTTTCTATACTAAATTAACACACTCCGATCATAAAACTAAGTTCCCCGTTCTATTCCATTTCGTTTGTACACTCACAATATATATTCCGTTACCGACTGTATTTTATTTAAAAAGTAATACGTAAAGTTTGTTTTTAAATAAAGAACCAATTGAAATTTATAGAAATATATTGTTTAACTATTTGAATCACTTATTCAAAAAACAAACTATAAAAATTTACGGACATTCAGTGGGAGTTGTTATTTTCAGTTAAATGTACAATTTATGTTTTCTGCTTCAAAAAATAGAAATTCATTTAATTCCTTTTTGTTTTTTTTTACCAAAATAGTTTGTATATATACAAAATTATTTCAATAAAAATAATAAGAAATTATTCAAATATACATACACACAAAGCCAATAAAAATATATACATCTGCATGTGTTGTGCTCTGTTTTGTAATTACATGCAAATAAAAAAAAAAACTTTCAATTTGAAAAACATACCACAAAAGTAGTTTTTTCTAACATTTTGTCGGTAAAAATTTGATGGTTATTTTAAACGACTTTCTTTTGTTTTTACTTTTGTCGTTTATTAAACAATGATTAAAAATAAACAAAAAAATGGGTTAAATATAATGGAAAATCAGTAGTCCTCTTTTTGATTGTATTTTCGATTAATTTAATATGTATTTTAAGTTGTTTTTAACGAAATAATATTGTGAGTGTACAAATTGGGTGAAATTGATTACAGACCTATTCGTATTAGCGAATTTATCCTATCTCAAAGCTATGCGAGATATCGCAAAATTGGCAAAATTTTTGCAAGCTTGACAATGTTCACTACAATACAGATCAGGTAGGTCCGGGAAGGATCCCGAGGAATTTACGCAAAACACATAGAGGGTGACCATATTTTTTTTATTAATTTATGTGCTAATATGAATTAACACATTCCGATAATACAAACTTCCTTCCACGTGAGAACTGTTCTTCAGCCTCAAGTTCTGTTTATATTTTTTATATATTTTAATAAAATCGTATATTTTAGTAAACGAAAATTTTGTTCTGTTAAATAGGATAGACATCACAGCGCAAAACATCACAGTTTTTACCCATCCTCATCTTGTATAGTTTTATTTCCAGAAAAACTATTGAAAAGTAGTCGCTAATTGATTTGACCGCTGTCCCGATTTACTTTTGTTTCAAAAAAGGAATAAATCGCAGTCGACTGCATATTTTTTTTCAAGTGTGTTTATAAAAATAACCCTGAATGCACTGTTAAGAATATTGTATATTAAACATTATTTTATAGGGTGATTCAGCTACATCCCGCCGAATTTAACCAGCGTATTCCTTGGCTCATTTCATGAAAATGTGTCCATTACGACCATCCCTGAAAATGCAAGTGCGCGAAATGGAAGCGGTTTGAAAATCTTTGGATTGGTTGTCGGAGGGTAGTAGGGTAAAATTGCTAACTTCTGAACCAGTGGTCGGACTTTTTTGCTTTTGGGCTTGTTGGAAAGGTTTTTTGGAGACCTTTCAATGGACATATTTTCATGAAATGAGCCAAGGAATACGCTGGTGAAATTCGGCGGGCGGGTCGTGACTGAATCACCCTGTATAATTCATATGATTCCAGCAAAAACAGGGTTTCAACTACTTACCAGCCTATTTACTGGCTTAATTATTTTTTTTTCGCGATTACCCAAAACAACAAAAATTAATGGGTGGTCATTACCCTCTAGCTGGCAAACAGCAAAAAAATTATGAGTACCCATTACTTTGTGGACATCGCGAACTAATGTAATTAGGTGAGTAAATAGCCTGCTAAGTAGATGATACAATGTTTTTGCTGGGATAGTTTCTTTTAAAAACCATAACGAAAATAATTTAAAAAAAAATCCTTTTATTTAGTTTCAAACAAAATTATTTATTACTTAATTTACAAGAATATTTTGTGAACTGGTTGTTTTTTTTTAAGTTGTATTACAAATTTTCAAGTTTTATTATTTTGTTTTCTTATTACACTTAAAAACTAAATATAGTTTTGCCATATTTTTTTCATAAAATTTCTTTAATAAAAGCATGATAAAACATGCTTATGCTTACTAAAGATTGTTTTTTTTTCATTCTTTGTTTTTTAAAAAGATTTAAAAAATTTCTTAAGTTTTTAGAATCTTTTTAAGAAGGAAAAAAAAAACAACAAGAAAAACTATTTAAAAAATTTTGCAACAAAAGAAAAAAAAATATGTTGTAAATATATACCAAAGGAAAATTAAAATGAGATGAAAAACAAGCGAAAAATAAAATTTTAAGCCATAAAAAATTAAAAATGAAAAATGTAAAAGATAAAAGTTTATAAATTTTTCAGCGGATGTAAAAAAATATTTAAGATACAATTTTTTTAGCTATAGAGGGTGGTACAGGAGGTATGTATATTGCTTCAAATGGACCTTATCATGAGATAGCTAAAAATGATGTTTGTGGGTGGTTGGTTGATTACAATATTTTGTAGCTTGATGTGAGATTTTCGACAATTTTTAGATTGTTGACTTTGATACAGATGTTTAAAGTATGTTGCAATATGTAATCACTTTATATTTCGTATATAAATAATATTGCTGATGATATTGGGGGGGTCCATGTTCGTTTTCTTGTTGTTATTTTATCACCTCAAAATTGTTGTTTGGTTTATAATTTAGTTGAGTTTTTTTTTTGTTACTTCAAACAGAATTCTTTTTAACGAAAAAGCTGTTTTTTTTATTATTATTATATTCCATGTTGTTGTCAGGATGTTGTTGACTATTATATTCACTGAAGCGGTCAAAACTAATTGTGACATAATGCCAACCATTAGAAAAAAAAATGGTTATATTTTCGAAATCATCATTATTTTTGCCTTCTTCAACCTTTTTCTTCTTTTACATTCATCGTCGTGTCTTTTAGGAAAAAAAAAAAAATAAAAATATGTAAATGTGATTTATGCAAATGACATTGTGATTTGATGTCCATCTTTAATAGATGACGATGATGGTGATGATGATTTTGATACTTCTTCTTAACTTGTTGTTTTTGTCTTGCTACTGATGTTGATGGCTGACTGTTTGTATATTTAATGATATCATTTCTTTAAAATATTTTTTTTTTGTAATTTGTAGTAAAATGGTTTTTTTTTAGACCACTTCTTTTTTATTATCCCTTTTTTGTTGTTCATAGGATGTTGTTTTGTTGGCGATGTTGTAGTTTTAAAATATTTAGTTTCTGGATCTTTGGAAATTTTTACCTTGTAACGGTAATGGTGGTACGCCTTCATTGGCCAGCTGTAAAGAAACAAAATAATATAGAAAAAAAATTATTATTAGAACTAATTTAAAATAAAATTATTAAAAAATAGTAAACTAAGGATGTGAAAAAGTTTATATGGAATTAAATTTTCGCTACAAATTTTTAAAACAATATATAGAATATTTTTTCAAAATCATAAAAGCTCATCTTCAATGAGTTCGCTTATATTTCAAGGATCACATATCTTATATTTTATTTTTAGTCCAAGAGATTAACCAGGGTGTTAAGAGGGATACTTTTCCACTGTTTGTTCCCCCTGTAAAAAGTGGCAAAATTACGGTCTTACAATTAGTAGATATCTACGCCGGAGGAGGCAAATATGTTTTAAATTTCAAGTTCCTGGTTTCAACTGTTTGTACACTCAGAGAAAAATTGGGACGGCTTAGTGCGGCCAAAATCGCTTGATATAACTAAAAATTGGTTTCCGCAACAAAATTGATTTATTTATTTAGGTCTACTGATTTACATCTTACAGGCTTATATACAAAATATATTAATTAAATAAAATACTGTTAAGTTATATTAATTAAAAATCGTAAATAAGTTTAATTTAAATTTACCCCAATCTAATTTAAAATCCAATAATTGGTTCATTGATATAAGTTAATTATCACATTAATTCCTAGCAGAAGAATGTTTGTGCAGAACATTAAGGAGGAGACATTTTTCTATTCGTCCCTGCCCTTACATTTTTTTAAAACCCCGTCTTAGTAAACGTCTGGGCCAGATTAGCATGTAAAATACCAAATTTTAAACTCTTAGATCGAGCGGTTCGAGCTAGGTGAAATTAAGGTCACTCTTTCCCTCAATGAATTTACAACAGGTAATACGTAAAGATGTATATTAAAGGGGATGTCAGGGAGAGATTTTTTACATTTATACAAATTTTCCTAAATCCCTTCAGCCTGTTGGCTTTGGACTTATACAATATCGTCCAGCCCAAACCACTGAAGCTAGGAAGTTGAAATTTGCCACATAGGTTCCTCCTCCAGCACAGACATCCGATAAGATGGAAAATTGATAATTCTTATGAGGAGAAAATTTTCTCATTGACAGCCAGGCCAAACCCTTTGGGTAGAGGTCAGAGTTTTAAATATGTGTTTCTGGAGTATGGGCTAAACCATTGAGTAATAAACGTGAAAAACTGTGTACTTAAATGGGGAAAAGTCTTGACGGCCTTCTCAAAACCAGTTGTATGATATATAGTATTAGCTATGGAATTTTCGCCATGGACGTGGTAAAAATGGGTGTTCAAATTGCGACAAGGATCCTCCTCAATGGCCTGCCCAAACCGCTGGTGCTAGAAAGTTTAAATTTGATATAAAGTTTCCTCCTCCGAGATAAACATGAGCTAAGATGGCATTTTTAGAAAATCACTCGGGTAAAGGGCAAACAGGAAAATTTCTCACTCGAAAATTTGGTAAATAAGTTCCCCCTCCGGCGCAGTCATTACCATGGACTGGATTTTTTAAAATTCCTACACTCACAATATTATTTCGTTAAAAACAACTTAAACTACATATTAAATTAATCGAAAATAATAATCGACTACTGATTTTTTATCATATCCAGTCCATTTTGTTGTTTATTTTCAATCATTGTTTAATAATCGACAAAAGTAAAAACAATAGAAAGTCGTTTAAAATAAACCATAAAATTTTTACTGGCAGAAAGTAAGAAAAAACTACTTTTGTGGTTTGTTTTTCAAATTGAAAGTTTTTTTGTATGTATGTAATTACAAAACAGAACACAACACACGCAGATGTATATATTTTTATTGGCTTTGTGTGTATGTATATTTGAATAATTTCTTGTAATTTTTATTGAAATAATTTTGTATATATATAAACTATTTTAGTAAAAAAAAAACAAAAAGGAATTATATGAATTTTTATTTTTTGAAAAAGAAAACAAAAAATTTACATTTAACAGAAAATATCAACTCCTACCGAATGTCTGTAAATTTTTATAGTTTGTTTTTTGAATGACTGATTCAAATAGTTAAAATATATATTTCAATGAATTTCAATTGATTCTTCATTTAAAAACAAACTTTACGTATTACTTCTTAAATAAACTACAGTCAATAAAGGAAAATATATTGTGAGTGTATGAGAAGGGGCAATAAGAAGAAAGCCTCCTCCTTAATGCCCTGTCCAAACCTCTAAAGCTAGGAAAGTAAAATTTGGTGTACCGTTTCCTACGGGATGGGACAAAAAGATTAAAATGATTCATCTCGACGGCATGCCAAATCCTCTGTTGCTTAGAAATTGAAATTTTGTATATAAGTTCCTCTTCCGGCGTCGACATACACTCAGACAGAATTTTCGGAAAATTTTACAGGGAGGGAGAAAAAAAAGGAAAAATTCACACCCCTAAGCTAGGAAGTTAAAATTTGGTACGTGGGTTACTGGTCTGACGTCGATATCCACTTAGACGAGATTTTTGAAAATTCCGAATCCGCTATAAAATTGAAAAACATGTTTGCCAGCTATACTGGAACTGGTAAGACGAAATTTTTGCTCATCTATACGAAGAGGGGACAACCCTGTTTGGCAAGAATCTTGAAATTTAAAATATTTGTACACTGAAATTTGAATATATGTTCCCTAGAATTAGCATACACTCCAATAAGGTAATTTTTGAATCATTTTCATCTTGGCAAAGCAATAAAAAATGCTTATTAGGAAACAAAACTTTATACTACTTATTTCCGTCAAAAATTTTGCACAGGATCGATAAGTGATATAAAATTGGTTAAAGTGACCCAAAACGAAGTATCGGGCTTTTAAGGTTATTATATATATGTTGATGATTATATGAGCCGACAAATGTAGGGAGTCAAAAGCAAACAATTCCTCAAAAATAAGTAAGTTTGACTTCTTAGAAATACAAAGGATTAATAAAAGATTTAACAATAAGTTGATTTTTCTTATCCATCTTGTAACAAAAATAATAATCAACATAAAATCACATTTGTAAAAAAATCTAAGTTAAAAAACATACGAAATTTTATTATAAATTAACATTAGATTATAAAATAAAATAAAAAAAAGTATTTTCATTCTTCTTCATCTCTCTTTCTAATTTTGTTTGCTTTTACAAAAAAAAAATTAAAACGACAAAAAAAAATGTGTACGGCAATTAGCCATAAAAATACTAAACATGCTAAAATAAAAATGACGACAAGAAAAACAACTCACTAACACATACAAACACTAATTTATGCTTTTCCGTCTTTAAGCGGAAACGGAAATTGTTTTGTTTCCGTTACAGTTTTTTTTTTCAATTTTAATGCTAATTCATAAAAAATGTATTTTACTTTTTTGTTACTCTGTTGTTTTTTTGTCATTTAATTAAGCTCTATATTTTTAACTGAACTGGTGTTTTTTTTTGTCTCAGGTCCAATTGCTGAATGTCTAGTTAAAGTCTAACCAACAGCTAAATTAAAATTTTACGTGGGAAATAACAACAAATGCGACAGTTAAAATCCCAGTTGCAACTAAGGGAAAATTGTAAAAATGAGGCATAAATACTTGTTTTTTTTAATATTTTAAAAAACTTAATTGGTGTTAATTAGAAAAACAAGATTCGAATGACTGTAGGCCATGTATAAGGGTAGAAAATGTTTCGTATAAATATTTTATAACAAATTATGAAGATTACATTAAATATTTGCCTTGAGGTTTATTTCACTTGATTTTTTTTATTTTAAGATAAAATTTTACAAAGAAGATAAAGTTGTTCATATAAACACTTAGGAAATACTACCACTGCCTTCAGTAGAAGTGTGAATAAGTCAAGTGTTTACAATATTTAATATTTATAACCCAGCAAAATCTAAGTAATGGGTGCTCATTGCTAATGCAATGTGGCCCAAAATGTATTAGCCTATCGGAAGATGTTATAACTTTGACAAATGATGGCAACTATCAGTTTTGTTTTAATATTTGTAAAGTTAACATAAACACAACCATTACGTTGACAGATTTTATTGCCGCAAATTGATGAATTGAGATTAAAGGAAATGTGCAACTGCACATCCGCCTCGTGCAACAAAGGACATTTTGAAGGATGCATTTTCGGGTCGCCTATTGTATCGTTTTAGGGATTTGAAGTGGCCAGCAAGATTGCCCAATTTAAAAGCTTCACACTTTCTTTTAGGATTTTAAATCACGAGTCTATATGAACAAGTCTCAAAGAAAATATCCGACAGGAGTGCGATTACTTATCAACCGAAGTTTTCTCCAGAACGATGGCAAATGCGGGCAATATCTTAAAAAATTAATGCAAAAAATGTGTGTAGTTTCAAATATACTGGTTTAACATCATTTCTTGTAAAACATCATAACGAAACGAATGTTTTAATTACTAAAATTGACGTTGAGACTGTCAAATCAGTTTACGAGTCTTTTAAAAGAACGAGTGAAGGTAAGCGAGTCCTTGCAATAATAAATTTAAGTGACACATGTTTGTCGCAATCGTATTCAAAGAGCATCATATATATTTGGGATTATGATTGTGCCAACTAAACACATTTTTAATAGGAAAAACATAGATTCTATGAACTTTTTCTAATGGAAAAATTTCTTATATTTTAAGGACATTTTTAAGAATTATAAGATAGTTCTCAGAGTCTCAGAATTATTCTTTTAAAAATTTTCCTTAGAATCTAAGAATATTTTTTGCTAAAAAAAGTTCCCAAAGTCTAAATATTTTTTAATTAAATATTTTTCATAATTAATTTTTATAAAAAAAAAAATTAAAACCTTTATATAGAATATTTTTGACAATTAACTGATTTGTGTAAATAATAATGTTATATATATAAGGCATTTTCGAAAACAAAATCCCTCAGGTAAAAATGATCATATACGAGGGCGGATCAATAAATCCGTGACTTTTTGAACGAAACACAGTTTTTTTGCAAAAAATAATTTATTTTTCAACATTATCTCCTTTTAGCTCAATACAATAAGTCCAACATTTCTCCAATTTTTGTATCCCATCCAAAAAATAGGATTTTTCGAGGTGTATAAAATATGCATTTGTTTGATCAATAATTTCATCGTTGGAGCTAAATCTCTTTCCACCGAGCCATTTCTTTAGGTTTGGAAATAGGAAATAATCACTGGGGGCTAAATCCGGAGAATATGGTGGATGAGGTACCAATTCGTAGCCCAATTCATGGAATTTTGCCAATCCTTTGAAGTTGTCACACGATTACGTTTATAGTCAATTGAGAGCAAAGGCTGCACCCATCTTTTAGACAGCTTTCTTAAATCCAACTGATCATTTAAAATCGAAACCTCACTGTCATATGAAATGTCTATGGCATCAACAATCTCACACACTTTTACTGTTTAATCGGCCAACTCCATATCGTGGATTTTTTCGACATTTTCAGGTGTATTGACCTCAATTGGCCGTCCAGAACGTTCATCGTCATTTGTACTTGTGCGACCACAACCACATTTTTACCATTGAAATCGGTAAATCGGTGCAGAGTCCCCATAGTATTTATCAAGCTTTTCCCTGGTTCGATTGACGTTTTTTTTTTGCAAAAAATAATATTTAATGAGAACTCTAAATCCACTTTTTTTCATTTTTAAAAAAATCCACGAGGTTGTATGTTTTGAAAAGCTGTTAAATGCAAAGTAAATGACGGAACTTACCCAAAATTTGACAGAAGTCTATTAAAAGGTGGTACTTGATGGAAGCGATGTTGCATTTCATATACTAACATATATATATACTTATTGATATACATATACTTATTGATCTGCCCTCGTATTATATATTAAATGGGTGACTGAACTGATGTATTTTTTTTTGAGGTAAACAAGACAGTATTACGGCTGTAGATGTTAAATTTATATTTTATTTGCTTTAAAATTATTTATTGCTTGTTGTCAGCATTTAATAGTTCCGTAATTATGATATTATATTTATGGTCAAAATTTTTGTTACCACAGATGTTACCAATAATATTATAAAATAGAAAATGGCAATCATGAAATAATAAAATATTTACTTAATGATGCTAACGACCATATTGATTGATACCCGAATGCTGCAAGCATAATATAGTAGCAGTGATCATATTTCAACCATGTTTTTTCATTCCGTGTATGTTCTGACTTTGGGGCTAAAACTATTTTATGAATTTAAGGATATATGCGAGGTAGGTGAATCCTTGCAACGATTTTTTTCAAAATTATGTTGTACTCGTGTCAATTCCAAACAGAGAGACGGTGTAGCATATTATGTGTCACTGTCCGACTCTTGCGTGCACCAGTGCAAGTTCCGAGGGAATTTATATATTCCGCGATCTGGAGAAAATTCCTATGATCGGAATTCTGAGACTCCTGGCATTTGTTAGGAGAGTGTGGGCCACCCTGGGTAACATCACATCTTACTCTTCTTTTTTACGTTCATTATCTGATAACGCTTGGGAGCCAAGTGGTCTAAGCGAAGTATTTTTTTTGACCAGCCAGCTCAACCCAACCTAATCTAATGAACAAAGATTAAAAAATATGCGAGATCTATGATTTTTTAAATTTTTTAATTGTTGCTAATTTGTCAGTACTATAATGTCTAAAAACAATTTTTGAGCGACTTTAACTGAAAAATTATAAATTTAATGAAATCTAGAATAATTTACATATCCCGTTTTTTTGTTTGTACTAAAATCATATTTTTTTTTTTTCATTTACTGAATACCGATTTTTTACTCACGAATATTCCTTAATATTAATTGTTGGATCCGAACCTTAACCTCTACCTGTAAAGCTTCATGAATATTTATTTTTGCAAAAAATATGTTTAATGTCAATTTATATTTTTCAATAAGCAAACAAATAATGAAAAAACAAAGAAAAAAAATACCACTTCATAAGTTCTACTGTGGCCTCACACAGAGATGGCTTGAGAAGTGCCAATATTTTTTTTTTTTTGTATTCAGTTAGATATATTGTCTCATTTCGTTAATTAGAAAAAGTTACCGTTATAAAAATGATGCTGCCTTCAAAGTTTGAGAAAAAATGGATTGTAAATAATTTCGTTGTTTGATTAAACTTTATTTTTTGGTGTGAAAAAATACTTTTCATGCCAAAAAATGGATTGATAAACATGGTGAATCTTTGCCGTCATATTCAATGGTTACAAGGAGGTATTCCGAATTGATGCAGATCATCCTGGTCGTCCAAATGATGCAGTTACCAAAGAATACTTAAGAAAAGTGCATCAGATAGTATTGGATGATCGAAAGATTAAAATGAGTGCACTTAAAATAGTTTGTAAGTTAAAATAACAGAAAATTACATTAAAAAAAAAATGATATTTCATTTTAAAACCGGTCTACCTTATTTTCATTTAAATCAAATGGCTTTTGTTAGTTATTTTTAAATATTGTTTACATAACTGACACATCCGTAAGAAACAAATGATCAATCAGTAAAAATTAATGTTAAAATTTTACCTAACAATTCCTTAAAAACTAAATGATTTAATCATTTATTTGAAATTGTTTCCGTTTTTGAATTTTTGTTTGTGTTTTAATCTAAAAAATTTATATATGTCTATAGACATATTTTGTGTGAATGTGTTTGTGTATGTATGTGTATTTATAAAGTTCTTGTAATTTGAATTGAAATAATTTTGTATAGAAACAAACAATTTAAATAAAAAACAAATTGGAATTTTTTGAATATTTTTTTTTTAAAAAGACAACTAACAAAATTTAAATTTGAAACAACTGTAACGGACACAAGTAAACCACAAATGTCCGTTTTGAAATGTAAAAAAGATTTCTGCTCGTTGGCTGCCGTATTTCTAACAGCTGAACAAAAACTGAAACGTGTTTATGAGTCAAGGTACGAATATGTTTTGTAGATGTTTGAAGTAAATTCAGCAGAATTTTTACCTCGATGGATGAGACGTGGCCAGTGTTTTTTGGGATGCACGTTTTATAATATTTATTGATTACTTGGAGAAAGAAAAAAACAACAATTGCAAAGTACTATTTTGAGTATTGGACAGATTAGATGAAGAAATTAAGAAAAAACGAAATTACTTAAATAAGAAAAATACCCTTGTACCATCATAAAATGCACCGGCGCATTCATCTTCAGAAACATTAAAGTCTTTACATTACGAATTGCTTGTGGCCCCCACCCCCTCCCCCTAATTATCCAGATCTGGCCCCCCAGTGATTATTATTTCTTCCCAAACATGAAAAAATGGCTACAGAAAAGAGATTTTCCACAAATGAAAAAGTCATATCGGAGACGGAAACCTATTTTGAAGATTTATACAAATCGTATTTTTTAAAGGGTATCGAGATGTTAGAGGATCATTGGAAGAAGTGCATTTCACTTAACGGAGATTACGTTGAAGAATAAAATTTACAAAATGACTACACATATAGCGTTACAAAATTGTGTGTTACTCTTCATACCAGCTCGCTTTCTCAAAAAATATATTTATTGTTATTGATATTTAAATCTGTAACTGTGTAGTGAATTGAACAGTTATTATTTAATACACATAAAAGCTAAAAACTTGAGTACAGAAAAATTAAAAAAAAAAAATATAGTGTTTTGGAGAATTGAATGAATACTTTTGAAAACTTTTTATTTTGTTTTTTATCCTTCTTCAATCAGTGCACCTGCAACATAAGGTGTCGACAACAAGTAACGTAGAATGTTACATTTGTTCAATAATAACAACAACATCACCACCACCATCATCACATCGACATTGTTGTACTCGTTGTTATCGCTAGTGCTAGAAGTTGCAGGAGAAAAAAAACTAGGAAAGTTTTTGTAAAGAAAAAATTTAAAAGAAATGTACGAAGTATCATCGTGCAACACAATGTTATCAAGTGGAAAATTTTCCCAAAGAAGAAAAATTTCAATTTCCGCTTCAAGGCGACGATAACAGCGATATTTGATATTTCTTTTCAATTCATTTTCTGTTTTTTTTTTTTTGTCATACTTATACATTTTAACTACTAACTTTATTGGTTTTTCATTTCATAGGATTTGGGATGACATAAAAATAAATTGCTTAAAAAAAGATGGCCATGGGGATTAAAAAAAAATCTGTTAAGATAATAACTTTCATTTTGATATACACATTTCCCTCGCATACCGCGCAGTTCGAATATAACAAAATTTCAGCAATAATTTTTTATTTATAAAAAAAAGCTTTTTCTGATCATTTTAGAACAAACAACTGACTGATAATTATAGAACAAACAACTTTTTTTTATTTTTCGACAGATGATACACGCACGAGATGATGCATTCGGGTATGGTTGTCACCATCAAGTTATTGGTTTTTAACGAGGGTTCTTATCATTAATATGGTCCCTACCATCATTATATAGTAAATATTTTATTATTTTATCATTGCCACTTTCTATTTTTTAACCATACTGTGGTAACAAAAATTCTGACTTTGAAAAAAATATGATAATTATAGAACTATAAAATACTGGCAATTAATCAATCAACGAATAATTATTAATCAAATAAAACATGACTTTGACACTTAAAGTCATAATACTGTCTTGTTTTCATAAAAAACAAGTAAAAAAGGGCTAAATTCGGCTGTGGCGAATCTTTGAATACCCTCCACCATAGGGGCTGAAGATGATATACGTATACACTAAATTTTGCATGAACTGTAATATGAATACGTTTTGTCAATTTATGTAACGAACTTGTGTTATTTAGTTTTAGTAATGTTATTTACAGAGGTCTGCTCTGTTAGCGACTTTAACATTGTTGCTTCTAACGTTAACTTAGTTATTAAGAGTAACACACATATAGCTCTAAAATGAAATTATTCTCATAGTATGTAAGACAGTAAATGTAATCGAACAATAAGAAGATTTAATAACATTTTTACTTACTTAACAGAAAACAAAAATAGATACAGAAAACCGATTTTGCTCATTTTAAATACCAAACTGCTCGGGAGGATGTTCAATAATCTGGGTAAAAATAGGCACCCCGCTTGCGTCTTCGCGTCGTGATCGCCATTTCAACAGACAGACGGACAGACAGACGGACATCGCTAAATCGACCTAAAATTGCATAAGGATCACGAATATATATATTTTATGGGGTCTTAAACCTATATTTCGACATATTACAAACGGAATGACAAACTGATATATACCCTCACCATATATGGTGGAGGGTATAAAAATTGTATCAGTTCAGTCACCTTAGTAAAATAATTATTCAATTCATTGACGAAAAAATTCATTGTCAAAAAGAATGTATATAAATATTTTTTAATTCTTTTCAATCAATAATAAGTTTTGTTTTTGAAACCATGTTTATTAATTTATTTTTTGAAAAATAACGACTTTCTTGTGGAAAAAGTACTCAGAATATTAATAAAAGTCTGTAGAACTAAAGAGTTATTTTGTTTGACAAGGTTTCTTGTACAAAATACTAGATTTTTAGAAATTTTTCTGCTAAAAAACATTTTTAAACTTTTCCTTAAAGTAAAATTTTCAGATTTTGCAAACTGTTTCTTAGACGAAAATTCATATATTCTTAAAAAACTTGTACTTGAATGTAAGGCCTTTCTTTGAATAAAAAATTTTTAGAAAAATACTTAAATTCTAAGGACTTTTTCTAGTAGAAAGATTCTTAGACTCTAATGAATTTTTCTAAAAGAAAAATTCTGAATCTAAGGATTTTTCTTTTAGAAAAAGGCCATAGGATCTGTTTTTTTTTTATTAAAAAATTCATAAAAATTTTAAAGTTTTTTTTGAAGAATTCTTCTATAAAAGAATCAAAGAAGTTTCCTTGAAAAAGTCCTTAATATCAAATTATTTTCTTTGGGGAAAAACATTTCTTTAAGAAATATTCTTAAATTTAAAGAACTTGTTCATAGTTTTAAATCATAAAATAATTGTAATAACAAGATAACTACATTATAGTAGGAACATGGTTGGCACTATCATAATTCCAAAAATATATATGATGCTCTTTGAATATGATTGCCCAACTATGTTTTTTTTTTGCATGTAAATATATCCCAAAATTAAGCGATTTACCGGCGTAAACATTTGTAACGGCTGCCAAAAAGTAATAGAATTTTTCTTTAAAACTTTTGCTATTACTATTGTGATATTAGCCAAAAATATAAAAAAGTAATAGCCCTATTATATATGGCAGTTAAGTATTTGACTACAACTCGGCTTCCTCTACTGTTCCCAGCAAAACCACACATTACCAAATAATGGGTAAAGTAATGTATAGCAAAAGGGACCGATGGATTACTTTACGCCTTACTTCATTGATGAATTTAACAGGCGATGAGCCTCAAAGTAATGTATATACCCATTACTTTAGAGGTGATAATGTAAGGGGTTACTTATATGGTTACGAGAATGGAAAAAGTAATGTGTCTAAAAATAGATTTTTAAAAAAGAGGAATTTTTATTAAAAAAAATTGTTACAAATATTTTGTTTAAATTTTTTGTAATTAAAAATAATGTGGTCAAGATGGGAACCGAACCAGGGAAATCTGTTTGCCAGCCAAGAACTCTACCTAAACAAACATACATTAACCTTTTGCTTACAAAAAAACACAAAGTAATGTATCTATATAATAGATTTTCAAAAATATTTCAATTATTACTTTACATTTATAAATCATATATTACGTAATCAATAATGAGTAACTTATTACTTTATGCTTGCAAATAATGAAAAAGGTAACAAGCTAACATTACAAGGTAACGCATGAGAATATCGCACCCATTACCAAAGTTTTGCTGGGTTACTTAAGATTTATAGTTTCAAGTTGAATCAAAAGAATTTTGTTCGTCATACTATATTTCTCTGCAAAAGCACCAAATAATTTTTAAATGCAGTGAATTCACGTCAATATTTAGAGATGTGAAAAAAGTTAATTTTCGTTATCGAAACAAGTGCTTTCACTCTTAAACTGTATGTTTTACCTGTCGAAGCTGCCCAGTCAGAAATTGGCGATAGTAAAACAATTAAGTACTGACAAAGCACTGACTGTCATTAGTACAACGAAATAAGTGCTGGCAGAGCAATTAGTTAGAATGCTCTGCCAACGTTAGTAAAAAGTTCCTTGCCTTGATTGCCAAAATTTACAATCGAAAAATTTATAAAAGCACTAGCAAAGCCTTGGTTTTAAGCGCTTTCCCAGCGTTGGGAAAAAGTGCTTTGCCAGTTATTGATTTACAAAATATATAATCGTAAAAATAATAAAAGCACTTGTAGACGCCTGCTTTAGAATACTTTCCTAACGGTAGCAAAATGTGCTTTGCCAGTACTGGGTTAACAAAATTTACCACTGTTTTTGAAATAAAAAATTTACAAAGCACTGCTTAAGCACTTGTTTGCAACACTTCCCCGATTAAAAAAATAGTACTTTTTCAGTACCCGATTAAAAAAATTTACAATCATTTATCAAATGTATATATATCAGCAGCTACTATCATTTATAAAATGTATATAAGCATAAATTTAACATTAGCAGCTATTGACTGATACCGAATTTTACTGTCTCTGGGTTAAATTTAAATTCTGGACATACATCTTGCATTTTGGGTTTATTTACTGTAGCCCAAACATTAAAACAACCAAAACCCCCCATTCTTTTGATTATCTTTCCAACTCCATCTCTTTGTTAGATTTCTCAAGAGTTGCTAGAGCGTGACAACTTCTGATCTTTTCGTCGCGTACAATCATCTTGCGCAATTGGTGAATGAACCAATACACATTATGTGAGATGAAAGGTAGTTTCCTCATAAACTCGACCTTTTCCTTAGTTCACATCCTAGCAAGTGTAAAGTGAGGACATTTGCACCTCTCGGTAACACGAATCTTATTACCATAATTTATACATCTTTTTCATATTCTACACTTACTATCGTTTCACGGACAGCCACGAACTTATCAGTCTTTATTTATGAAAAGGCCCGTATGGTTGACAATATAATTTGAAACTTTATTTTCTGGGCGACAATGTTTAATGCTGCTGCGAAAATGATTTTACTTTTGCTGTAAATCATATTTCGGCTAAGTTAAGTGTTAGTTTAACCAAGCATGCAAGGTTGCAATCAGATCCAGTGATGAAGCGTTTTAAATTAGCGTAGAGACATTTACAGAGACCATTACAAGACAAATTTGCAAGATCTGAATGTGCATGTGAACAATGAATTCTTGCAAAAATTCTTTCTACTCATCGAGGCAGTAAGACCTTCTGGTCATTGGTCAACTCAATTCTTATAAGGGATAACCAATTATTAACTGAACCGGTTGAAAAAGGCAGCCTTCAGGCTGAATTATCCGCAAGAATTTCAGTCTTGCCGGGAAGTAATCATTCACTGCCCGAGCTCAAAATAATGACCTACTGATTATGGATGGTAGAAGTACTTATATGTATATGCAAAATAATGAGTTACTGGTAGTTACTGAAAGAAGTACTGAATTCGTATTTCTGTTTTTTTTTTTTGTTAATATTTATTGATTAATTTGTTTTGAAAAACTATACAGCAAATTAGAAAATTATCTGCCGTAAAAAGTGATTTTGCAAAAATTTTAAGATTTTAAAGGGTGTCTAATGTATATAAACTTAAATTTTTTAATGCAAAATGTAGTTATTTTAAATATTCTTTTTATTAGTTAAATACAAATTATTCTTATCGATTTCTTTAAGTTAGAAAATATTAGTTGAGTAAGGTCCTTTATTATTTTACTAAGAGTAACTACTTAGTTTACTATTCTAAGTATCCATTTATTTCTTCATGATGAGTAACCATGCTAGTAACTCATTATTCTCACTTTTTTGTAAACGAGAGAATTTTGGGACATCGCAACCCTTTGTGTGCTATTTACTCCCTTAATTAGTTGGTAATGTCTGTTTTTGCTGGAAAAGAATTGATGAGGTTCCTTTTGGTGAAAACAAAGTGGTTGCTCTGTATATTTCCAAGTCCTTCGCTTGTGTGTGGCATAAAGTACACGGGTAAAAGCTTTATGTATTCTCTCGTTTTATATCGAGATTTCTCTACGATCGCACTAGGGTCTCATCGGACGGGTTTCAGCTGGATTTAAAGGTGCCACAAGGTTTAGTTCTTTCTCCCTTACTTTTTCCAATGAATATTCGCTAGAAAAATCGCATTATTCTGCTATCGAAAGAAGCACTCAAGTGTTTAGGTTTACTTAACCGTTGCAAGAAATATTTCACTTCATGTCATATTCTCATTATCTATACCACCTGGTGATGTTTTCTATTATATTTAAAAATCAAAATTCAACTCAAATTTATTTTTTCTAAAAAATTTAATTACAAAAATTAAAAATTACGCAACTTATTTTCAAAGAAAGGTATCCCCACACACCTATACTCGGCTGAAAATTGCATACAACACCCATATATAGGCTGGGGCTTAAAATCTATTTTGAAGCTTCCGGACCGTTTTCAAAGGGTGGCGTCGACGGTGGAGTAACTGGCTCAAATGGCGCATCGTCGGAACGAGGATTGTGTTACACTGATCTATTAATATTACTATTGATGTTGTGGCGATATACGTATATTTTTCCCCCCGGGCCTGGGTTTATTTTTAAAAATACTCGCTTATACACTCCGTCTCATAACTATAGCACACTTTAAAATCTTTTTTTAACTGCTTATAAAAATTAATTTAAACACCCTGTATAAAACAACAAAATTAACAGAAAGTTTTCTTACTCTATTCTACTTCTTATCACATAATTTTTTTTATTTAAATTCTGCTTATGGAAAAGAACCGTTAAATATTGTAAAGTGATTGCATACTTGCGCCTCTTTTCTTCGTTTCATAACCATAGCACACATTAGTAAGTACTCTAATATGTAAGTTTTTTTTGTTAAATTTTATTAAAAAGAAAATTAGTAATGAGTTACACCTCCGTTATTCTAAATGCGCTCAAATATTCGGTTTTCCATTGAATTAACTAGGGTTTTTAACGCGATTACTTCAATTCCTTCCCAGGCCTCAAAAATTGCTGTTTTTAGTTCTGGAACTCATTCCAGAATTTTCATAAGCAGTTAAAAAGAGATTTTAAAGTGTGCTATAGTTATGAGACGGAGTGTATAATAGAATACAATGGATCGCACAAAGCATTACATAAGGAATAAACTTCTCGCGAAGAATTTCCTTACAACTTAGAGAAATAGACACTACTAGCCTTCACTGGTAGAGAGTTTTTGCTTTAATCTCTCTACCAGTGAAGATAATCTCTATAAATATTTTAAATAATTTAAACAACTTTTACTCCGGTTAATACGAACATCTTTTATTACAAGCTAATTTATCTGGTCCCAAGGAGTTCATCGTAATCGCGTTTAAATGTAGTATAGTCAGACTCATGCTTAAATTCATTTAATTCGGTTTAGAAACTTACTGTATTTATTGTTTTGTGTGCACCAAGGCGTATGAATATATCGCCTAATATTAATTGCGTGTTTGATTACATTAATGGTAAAATTTATCAATTTTCTTACAATGACACATTTCAGAAATATTATTAAACGTTTTTTTTTTTTTAATAAAGCATTTTTTATCAGTATGTTCAGATATTTTCCACAACCATCGTTTTTTAATAACTTTTTCCTAGAACCTGCAGGATGCATGCAAAAATTGATAAAGTTCTCAATTGTTTTTTTTTATTATTTTTTTGCCAAAGACAATATAACTACAGGTAAAGAAATCAAATATACAACATCTATAGTTTCAACCTCCTGACGTATGCATCTTTGTTGCTGTTATTGTCAATAATTTCTTTTTTTTTTACAGGTACTACCCCTTTTATCAACTGGTTACTGTTTGCCACTATGTAGAAGGTGCAGCAATGCAATGCAAAGTATTCCTATGGCATTTGTGTAAGTTTATATTTAGTTGCTGGTTGCTATATTATATGTTTGTATATTCTTCGAGTTACACTTTTCTAAAGCCCACAAGGCAACGATTGAACTTATTTAATATGAAAAATGTTTGTTCCCTTTTTATTTCTCTTTGCATTCTATAGATTTCAGAA
The DNA here is from genome assembly GCA_949748255.1 of Eustalomyia histrio. Classification (NCBI taxonomy): domain Eukaryota; kingdom Metazoa; phylum Arthropoda; class Insecta; order Diptera; family Anthomyiidae; genus Eustalomyia; species Eustalomyia histrio. Next base: position 42,141,418 of record OX456525.1, on the reverse strand, counting down.
ATATATATTTAGCTTAAAAACAGCTACAACAAGTTGAAATATTTCAATTTTCCTCTTCTTTCAAATACTTTGACGTAGTTTGGTAGACAACATGTTGACATGTTGTATGCACCAGTTCAGATTTGTAACCGTGATATGTATGAATATTTCTTTCGATATAAAATTTTTATTTTGTTGCCATGGTTTGGCAAAAAAAAGGTAAGTTATTCTATAAAGAAAAAATTGTTATATAAATATACGAATTTATAGACATCGTTACAGGACACTATGGGTATTAAAATCCTTAAAAAAAACATTAAAAATGTTTAATGCATACGAAACTTTCCCATTTTATTTAAATGCAATGTGATTAAAATGATTTGTATGCCATTTAAAGGACAACATGTTTTAAAATATACCTTTATACAAATTTCGGAAGATAACTGGACAAAACTTTTTAGCTTAACCTCTGTGTGCCCGAACTTACAAGGCTGTAATTTTCAAGGCCCACTTTGTAGGAACACAAATATTTGCAGAGCAGAAAGCTGATATTTCCAATTCAAAGCACCTTTAAATTTCAATGTTTTGATCCGATGTGGCTCCTCAACAAAATAATATATTTTGATCTTTGACTACAAAACGACTTTGCATGTTAATTAAAATGATTTGTTGTGTTTTTGATAAATCTACCAAAGTTAATGGGAACTAAAGCTTTAATACTGATTTTGCAAAGATTTATAAAGCTCTTAACTTTTAGGCATAGACCTGGCAGCATGCATTTTTTTTTGTAAATTAGTCCATACCTAAGAAAAAATATATCTTAAAATAAGCAGTTCGCAGCATCTTCCTTTTGAGCCTTTACTAAGTTTCTAGCAAATATTCCAAAAAGTATTTTGTCATCCAACTATCTTATAATCCAAGAAACAAATATTTTAAAATTCAGATTTTCTCCCCTTCTTATTAAAATTTTTAAAATTCTATTTTAGAGAATTTTTCAAGTTTCTTAATCCATACCCAGCAAAAATAAATGGAAGTGATTATTAAGGAATTTATTTTTCATTGATTCCAAAGTATGTGATTTTCCTCTTCTACGGCAGTTCTTTTTCACAACTTCCAAAAATGTAATTTTGAATAAAATTTAACACTTTTCAAATCTATGGCGGGTTACTTATTTTAAAAATAACCAAAGTTAAACATTAATCATAGATATTTATATATAAGTTTAACATTTATAACTATGGTTTAAGTTTAAGTGATTTGCCTTAATCTTTAACTTACAAATTACCAGATTTTAAATTATTAAAACCGTAGTTATTATTGCCACAAAAAGTAAAAAAAAAATAAATTTTGTAAAATTGCAAGAATTTCGAATAAAGCAATTTAATAAATTAGGCCCGATTACCGAATATCCCTTTATAATTTTGCAACATCTAACTCAAACTTTATATGAAAACAACAACAAATTTGTCATTAAAATTCTCAGGTAGAAACTAACGGGAGATTGTGGAAATCAGGCTAAGGCTCAATTACTTTTGTTCTGCTGAAATCTAAATTACAAATCAAAATTTATTTGTAAACATCAAAAGATCTACTTTTTCACTAAATTATAAGAAGGGCTGTAGATGCAATGAAAAAGGATTATAAAAGAAAACTTTCACCTTATAACACCCCTATGTAAAAATCATTGGTTCTGATCTAAATTTTCACAACACCGGAATCAAAATCACTGCTTCTTTTTCTCTTCTTTTGCTACTTTTTTTTGCTGGGTAACTTTGATATTTTTTTCATGTGAACCCCTCTCCCATCCACATTAAACTGTTGCCGCCGCTATAAATTATTTTTATTTATTTTTTAATTTGAAAACTTTATATTTAAGTATTGAAAACAAAATATAGATCATATAAATATTTTATTTAAAACTTATTGATTACAATGACTGTGATCATTGTACTAAGGAGTAAACAAAAAATCGCTCATTGAATTTCTTAAGTACGTATTGATTCTGTTTGTGTTGTAAAGTTTCTCTCCGCTTTTAAATCATTTTAATAAAATTGTATGAGTATAATAATCCTTATTGAGCCAAAGATCCTTTATTTATAAAAATTCAATTATAAATCATTATTTATCCCAATATTTCGTCACCACATTTTTGTTCATGTAATATTTTAATTTTTCAAATATTGTTATTTTTGTTTTCTGTGGTATTTTTATTTTTTAATATTGACAAAAAATTATTTTTGATTTACCGCCTTTTTTAAAAAAATTGTTATATATAAGTTTTCATTTTATAATTTTAATTTATTAATTATAAAAAAAAAGACAATTTCCCCTGAAGAAGTCACCCAATGTGGTGACGAAATATTGGGATAAATAACGATTTATAATTGAATTTTTATAAATAAAGGATCTTTGGCTCAATAAGGAATATTATATTAATAGAGAAGATCGAAGAAAACTAAAATAATTATTAAAAATTGTATGAGGCTACAAAATTATTTTGACGAAACGTCAATGGCTTTTTAGAGGTCATACGGAGGATGAGACAGCAATTCGTTGCCTGAAATCAAATCACGCGGTAGTCTGCTGTCTATGGCTGTCAAACACAAATTAAATGACGAAGGTTGTTCAAATTTTGACAGGATTCAACTGACAGATGTCTGTTGACAGGAGCAGTGTTGCTTTTTCAGTTACCAGGAGGGAAATTCTAAAAGTCTTGGACTTATTGACTTTCGTTAGTACAATTGGAATCACAAATTTTATTGTTTTGAGGTTGCTAAATAAGTTCTAAACTAAATATAATTGACAAAAATTTGTAAACCTAAAGCTCACACCCGCAGTAAATAAAATATTTAAAAACAACAAACTACATGTATTTTTTCTAACGTTTTTTTTATTATTTTTTAAACACAACATTGAGTAATAATAGATAAAGGTAGTCGACGTTTAAATCAACCTTTAATTACTCCTTTTTAAGAATGGCGGTAAATAAAAAGCCAATTGACCGGGTTTTACCCAAAACAATATTAATAGTGTAGAAAACAATATTAATTGTGTAGAAATAATTAATTATCGAGGAAGGATAAGTATAGAGATTTCATCGTAAGCAGCGGCCATAAATTTTTTTACAAGGTTCGGTAACTGATAGAAAATTAAAAAATTCCTCTGGTTTCAAAGCAAATTTTTTAAATTTGAGCAAATTTTCATGAAATCTGCTAAAACTCAATGGGGGTTGAAAAAAAATGTATTAGTTTTGCAAAGAAAATCAATCGGGGCTTTCGCAGGCCATCTAGTCACGATTATCATTTTGAAACACCTATTTTTACCACGTTCCTGTAGAAAAAACCAAATAGTAAAAAATATCATCAACATTTAAAATTAAATCTATAAATTAAGTAGGTTATCGTCTTCCGTATCCGCATTGCGATCACAGATATTTACTTCAGCGGTCGAAAATGTACAATTAATTTATAAAATTTAATACTGTGTTTACACAAGAAGTTTGTCGTGTGCCGAATGATTGATTGCAAATATTTCGTTTTGGTATTGCATGTGTTTTGTTATTGTATTTTAGTTGGCCTGATCCAAAATATATATAAAAGCCAACTTGAACTCCGATACACTTTTTTTTGTGAAGATCACTAGCGGTGATTGACCTATAGTGCTTTGATTTGTTAGACTGTATATAAGTATATTTTTATTTTTTTCATATCTACCATTTTTTGTTCCTTAGCCGAAGTTTTAAATTATCTCAATCGTTTGTGAAAATGTTGTAGGAAATACTTTATTTCTACTTTGACACGTTTTCCTTTCGTTATTATTTATAGATTTTTTTTCCATATATTTGAATGAATTTTTTGTTTTTATTTCCTTCAAATACTAACTTAAAAGCCCAATACTTCGGTACCGGTAGTTTTAATATCAGAATATATTAAGAAGGGAATAATTAATTGATTACTTTTTATACAGATTTTTTTAAAATAAATTTGTTTAACCTGTTTATAATGGATATTAAGGATCAATAAAGGGAGAATGTTTTATTCCTTAGACCCCATTTATACCACGTTTTTTTTATCCAAATGTATATCTTGAGGAAATATCTCAGGAAACAACTACTTTGAATTTTTAAAATTTCATATTTCTGGCCATTTTTATAGGAAATTTTCATTTTTAAAACGTTCCTGGAAAGAATTCCAATACTCCAGGAAATTTAATATTTTAAATTTGTAGTCAAATGGATTTGGTTAGGCCCGATTTTGATCCCATATACCAAATTAAGTCAGTAAATCAATCAGTCACATTATTCTTAAGTACATAGAAAACACATAAGGATAGTACATATAAAGATAAAAATAGTTTTTTTTTCTTTTATACAATTGTAAAATAAATATGCAGTAAAATATACAATTATATAATCCAAAATATACGATTGAATAAAAATTATATTTATGAAATTTTATTTAAGGAAAATATTTATATTCAGAATAGACTATAAAAGAATACAGCAAAACGTACTAGTAATAAAGTATCGCAATATTGGGCTTACATGTCAATACCAATTATGGTCAGACTCAAATAATAATTTATGCAAGCATTGTCTCAGTATAAATTTATACATATTTTTTTTTAAGAATCTTTACATATTCTGAATTTAGGATCATTAAGGGCATAGAGCAAACTTCAAATACTTAATATCCAATTAAGGTCGTTAATTTCAAGCAATATATAGCCAATAGAAAAAAAACCTAAGGGTGTCCCAAGAAGAACGCAATTTTTAAATCTGGCAACATTCGAAGTGTCATTGTTTGACATTTGAACAATTGTTATTGTTTGCTAGTAGAAGGTACGAGGTTAGTAAAAATGGAGCGCTACATGAATGAACAACGCATTCTCATTGTGAAATTGTTTTACCAAAATGGTGAAAGTTTTGCGGATACAGTTCGCAAATTGCGATCAATTTGGGGTCACAATAATGCTCCAAAAGAGTCAACTGTAAAGAGATTAATGGATAAATTTGCCGAAACTGGGTCTGTTAGTGATGTAAAGACAACAACGCGCCATCGACCAGGTCGATCGACCGAAAATGTCGCAGCTGTACGTGATGATGTCGCTCAAACTCCATCCACCTCAATTCGACACCGAGCTCAGCAAATTGGTGTCTCCAAATCCACTTTGCAGCGAATTTTGACGAAAGATTTGCATCTTCATGCATACAAAGTTCAATTGACTCAGGAACTGAAGCCAGCTGACCATGGATAGCGAAGGGAGTTCGTTAATTGGGTATTGGAGAGACAGCATGAAAATGCTGATTTTGCCGATAAAATCATCTTCAGTGACGAGGCCCATTTTCATCTTGATGGCTTCGTCAATAGGCAAAATTGTCGCATTTGGGGTGAGGAAAATCCTCTAGTGATTCACGAGAAGCAAATGCATCCTCAACGTGTCACTGTGTGGTGTGGTTTTTGGGCTGGAGGAATCATTGGACCTTTTTTTATGAAAATGAGGCAGGTCAAGCGCAAACAGTCAATGGTGTTCGGTATCGTGAAATGATAACCAGTTTTTTCTTGCCTATAATTGAAGAAATGAATGTGGAGGCCATGTGGTTCCAACAAGACGGCGCCACATGTCATACAGCCAGAGAAACAATTCAATTGCTGCATCAGTCATTTCCCGGTCGTGTTATTTCGCGTTTTGGAGATCAGAATTGGCCGCCTAGATCGTGCGATTTAACACCATTCGATTTTTTTCTTTGGGGTTTTCTGAAGTCGATGGTTTACGCGAATAAGCCGACGACGACTCAAGCCCTAAAAGAGGAAATTGGACGCTGTATTAATGAAATACCGCAGCATTCATGCAAAACGGTCATTGAAAATTTCATTAAAAGATCGCGTGCATGCCAGCAAAGCCGCGGCGGCCATCTGCACGATATATTGTTCCATACATAACCTTATTCTGTCTAATTTACGATATAATAAAGTTTCACGATTTTTTTTTAAATATCTGTGTTTTATTTAAAATTTAAAAATTGCGTTCTTCTTGGGACACCCTTTACAATAATTAGTTTTTTATAATTTGGGTACATGTAATAACTCAAAATTGGTAAAATGTTCAGTAGAGGTGAAAAACTGTTTGTGGTTTCATTTTAAGATAATTTAAAAATCCAAATACATCAGTAAGCAAATTCCATTTGAAAATATATTTACACTGTTTTTCTTTTTAATTTTTTTTGACTTAATACCATTTTTGTAAAAATTCTCTACATTTTTTTTTGTATTATTTTGAGTTGTGACGCTTTAGTTGAAATTTAATTAAAGTTTCCAATTTTTTTTTTTCAACAAAAAATGTTGTCTTACCTTGTTATGATATTCTATGAACTCCACATTTTTTTATATCTTGAATACATGTTCTTAATTTCAGATATACTACGAGTAGTATTTATTAAATGATAATATAATTTAAATGATAATATACATATTATTTTCCGACAGAGGAAGCCTTTCCGAATAAATAGAGAATAAACTAAATAAAACCGCTTTCTGCATTTCTATGTCCCAACAACTTCCTTGACTTACCAACGACGGATTGAAATCGTCATTCGAATCATCGCTGAATGGATCTGCAGAGCTATAACTATTATTGTCACTATGTATATCCTCTAAACGTAAAGACGCAGAATAGTGTTGCATGTTTGGACACTTCATATTCAATTTTAATTAAATATTGCTTGTTCGTACAATATAAAATACAATAATTTTTTATATTTCAATATTTTCATTATTACTGCAATGAACAATTGATTTCGTTATCAGAAAGTAGTTATGTTAAAGTAAATTTATTACACGATATCATGAAAATGGTTATAACTAATAGATTGAAATATTTCATAAAAAGGGTCACAACTCAAAAAAAATTTCAACATATTTATCAAAAAAAGAGTCACATTTCGAGTTAAAATCATACAGTTAAACAAATTTTATCAATAACACAGTATCAACTCAAAATACAACAAAATTTTAATGAAACAGTTTGATTTTGAATAAATACGATTGATTTCTAATTAAATTTTTGTTTTAACTCAAAATAATACCTTTTTGTTGATATAAAGGTAGTCACTACATTATCAAGAAAATGGTCTCAAATGTGCTTTTCGAGATGAAAGAGTAATTACAACTAATTGAAATTTTTACAGTAGATAGATATTGATATTTTTAATTGATTTCTTGCAAAAAGAAAAATTTTAAAAATTTTTAGTTATTACTCTCTTATTGATCAAGTGCGATATATATGTTTTTTTTGTTTGTTTTAAATATTATATTTTTTTTACCACAAGTTCATAATATACGATTATATATAACTATATATAATTATATATAATATTATATGCAGTTATATATAATTATATAAAATCAGATAAGTACAGAATTTATTTAGTCACATTAATTCAGCCATGATATTCAGCCATGATAAGTTTTTCCAATTATTCCCAAATTTCCGAATAGATAAATATATAAAAGGCCCAAAGCTATAATTATATATAACACAAGTATAAGAAAAATGTAATCTACTAAAGTCAACCTCACGCCGCTAAGTGCTAAACTCACTACAACACTGGCACACAGAGTTCAAATCCTGGCAAAGGCATTATTTTTTTAAAATTTTACATTTTTTTTAATTTAAAATTTTGTATACCTTTTGTAATGAACTAGATTCCATATATATTGTTGAATATAATCTGACACAATTCAATCTAAAATTTTTCAGATAACTTTGGATCTTACTTAAACCGTAAATATATATTGTTGGATATTATTTTATATGCCATAGTTCGGATAAATTTAGATCCTTCTAAATCTCCACATATATTGTGGATCTAATTTGATCTGTAATTTTTCGGACAAATTGAGATCCTTCTAAGTCCCCAAATATTTTGGTGCATATAATTTGATCTGCCATTTTCCGCATCAAATAAGATTAGATAGATTTTACAGCAGAAAGTAAAGAATATTAAACTGGATTTGATTAATATTGCGCCAGATAATTTTGTTTTTTACTCGGGTAGTTATAAATAAGGCAAAAATAACTGTTATAATTCATATAATAAACTGATTTTTTGTTAACAATTTGAAAAAAAAAAAAAAATAAAAATTAAACACCAAAAAGTTATATTAACTGCCAAATAAGTGGATAAAACACATTACTAGTAATTCCTTATTTTTACTTTGAAAGCAATGCAGTATGCAAGGATCAACCATGGTATATCAGTGGGTGTATAACACATTATTAGGAACTCATTATTTTTACTTTAGTTGTAAAGTATTTAGTATTTTCTTATATTTTTATTAATGTAAAAGCAAAAGCTCACTATTTGGATGCATGGATTTTTAAAAAGAATTAAATTTTAACGTCACTCAGAATATTATGTAGTTTAATAAAATAGTTTTCCGTTACATTTAAAAAAAAGGAACATCCATTTATTTTTTAAATAAATATTTATTTTAACTTTTTATGAATTTTTAAAAAATTTTCTGCTTTCATTTGCCGATTTTTTCAGTTTCATTTATTTATTAATAATTTGTGTTTTTTGCCTCCGTGAAAGTTAATACAAATTTAAATTTTGTAATAACTGTTTCAAAAAAAAATATTCTAAAAATTTCAATTTGTTTTTATTTAACTTTTTTGTTTATATAAAAAATTGTTTTAATTCCAAATACGTACATAAACATACACATTCACACAAAACTTGTCTATAGACATATATAAATTTCGTAGATTAAAAAACAAAAAATGGAAACAATTTAAAATAAATGAACAAATCAGTTATTTGTAGCTAAAATATTAACATTTATTTTTTACTTAATTATTCATTTGTTTTTACTGATGTGCCAGTTGTTTAAACAACATTTAAAAATAAATAAAAAAAACCATTTGATTTAAATGAATATTAATTAGACCGGTTTTTAAATGAAATAGTGGCAGTTAGCACGAAAAATACTACATATTTTTTTAATTAAAAGTTTAATTTTATTTTTCTTATATTTAAAAAATATCTCGGGAGTTCTAGAAATTGCATTCGGAGCGAGAACTTTTTTCACCAAAATGCCCTGAAAAAATTATTTTTATTATCAGTACAGCATTGCCCACAGCGTGGTGCGATAAAGAAATATTGTCAAACAAGAATTATAACTCTACTGTTCAGTGGTCTGGGGATATTTTTGCCATTTTTTACTTAGTTTTTTGTAAAAATTCCAAAAATTAAATTATACCAGGGAAGCAATATTTTAAATTTCAAGTTTATAGCCAAAATCTCTATGTATTTATAAAGATTTCTCAAAATACACATTTACTTTAACACACAATTTTTGACATTTATTTAACAAAATTTATAATCATAGCACGGTGTTCGAATTGGAAAAACTACAAGAATCGCCGGACTATTTTTATATATTTCCTTAAAATTTCTAAAGAATCAAGGTGTTCATTTAAAATACAATTGATGCATTGATTAGTTGTTCAACAAGTAAACATGTCTATTTGTTTTTCACTGCAGAGCATACAACAATTTTCTGTAAAATATATTTATAACAGAAAAAGCCATTTCAAGTGTTAAATATTCAAACATACAAATGCTACCTACTACAATCTACTTATATTATTGTACATCTACAAAGTAAATTATCGACTTTGGAAAATGTTCTCCTATTGAATAACAAAATTCATTTGTAACTCAGTATGTTGTCTTAACAAAGTAACCAACATTCATGCCACATGCTGCAAGAAGCTACTACGAAATGAACCATCAATTGCTTGAACTATTTCACATGCAATTGATTTGCTAATACAAAAACCAACTTGAGAGGTTAAGTCAGTTATTGATGACTACATGCTGAGTGAAATGGTACTAAAAGAATAGAATAGCAACAATTTCCATTGTTGCTGATTGCTAGAACAAATTGAAAACAGCAACAAAAACAAACCGACAATTATTTGTAACTTTAAATATGTGTAAAGTTGGTGTGTGTTAAAAGTGACATTAAATATATATTCTTTTATAGCAACAGTTTATATACATAAGCTTTTACCTACAATGTTAAAATCGAATAGGAATATAAGTTGAACATATTGCAGACAACATTAATCGTTATTAAATGTCTGTTTGTGATTTAGTTTTCATGCCAGTTTCAAAGAAGAAAAAACTTTTAGAAAAATTTCTGTCGGAACGATTACAAATGAAAAAGGTTGATGTTTAAACGGTGCTGTGTGTTTTTGAGATGATCGGTAAGTTGGTTGCTACATCATCATTATTAACATCATCTCTGTAGTCTGTATTAACATCAGTCTTAACTGAAAAACAAAATTGTTTTTCTTTATAACAAGTTGCAGCTACATGAACTAATGTAAGCTTAACAACAACATTGACAACTTTATCAGCATCATTATGTCTTCGAAAGCTTAAGATTGTACTCTTTTATTTTTTGTTTAAACTTTGTTACTTTGATATAAGCCATCCAGCCAGCAATCCTTTATTGAAAGTGCCAAAGACACTACACTAGAATGAATTACACTGCACCAAACTATGGGATGGATTTCAAAATATAACTCAATATTTAAGTCAAATATTGAACAAGCACAGAAGCAAGTCCATGGCGCTGGGAATAAAAATTGTCCATTGTTAAAAATAGTCAGTTAAAACTTTTTTAAGAATTTTTTTTATATTGAGTATTAAAAAAACGAAAAATGTATTTTTTTTTTTTCGATTTTGTCAGTTGTTTTTCTATTCGTACGTAGTTTTTTTAGTTCTAAAAATTAGACCTAAAAACAATTAAAATTTGACCTTAAAATAAAAAAAATTGACTAAAATATTTTTCAAAACAGAAATTACCAAATTAAAAAAAAATGTTTAATTCGTTTATATTTTAACAATTTTTAAGATTCTTCCTTTATTTTTTTTTAATTTGGTATCAAATATTTTTTTAAAAAAATAAATAAAATAAAAAAATTTTGATGCCCGATAAAAAAAAAATAAATTTTAAATTTTTTACTAAATAGTAATTTTTTTTGCTGATATTAGCAAACAGATTTTAAATACCACTTTACAAAAAGTTTACTAAAATTTAGTAGCGGCTACTAATTTTTCTACTTATTTCATTGTACTACACGTCCGCAGACATGTGTTGCTAAGATTAGCAAAAAAAAAATACCGCTGGGCTCAAATTAACAAAATTTCCCATAATAACAGCAAAATTTGTCATTACAGACTTTTTAAGGCGAGTGTATGAATGGATGTGTAAAAGGTGTATGATACATATTACATGAATTCGTTTGTATGTAATATTTGGGTATTTGCATGTGTAATAGTGTTGATAATGAAGATAGTCGTAACGGAAGTGAACATATACCAGCAAAAACAGTATGAGAAAATAAAAAGTTATGTGAATATTACATTATGTATGTACAAGGTGGCGCAAAAGTAATCCTCCTAACAGAAAATGCTATAAATTTTGCGATTGGCCCCTAATGTCAGTTCTGTTTTGACATTTGTGTAGTAAACACATGCGAAATACACGTTAATAAACAATGTTACGCTACATTGCTCCAGAACGCGGAATATTGGTGTCTATTTATTTGAGCAATAATGAAGATGATTTTTTATCAAAAATAATCATGAGTGATGAGGCCCATTTCCATCTTAGCGGGTAGGTAAATAAACAAAATTTACGCTTCTGGGGCACTGAAAATCCGCGTGTAACCCACGAAGAGCCATTACACCCGCTCAAAGTCACTGTATGGTGTGCTGTTTTCGCTGGAGGAGTCATCGGACCTTTTTTTTTCGAAGACGTCGCGGGCCAAACGGTTACTGTGAATAGTGAGCGCTACAGAGCAATGATCAACGAGTTCTTTTTGCCGCAACTTGATGAATTGGGATTGGAAAACATGTGGTTCCAACAGGACTGTGCAACGCCACACACTGCACGTGCCACAACCGATATGCTGAAGGATGCATTTTCCGGGCGCCTAATCTCCCGTTTTGGCGATTTGCACTGGCCAGCAAGATCGCCTGATTTGACCGCTCCAGACTTCTTTTTGTGGGGCTTTTTGAAGTCGCGGGTTTATGTCAACAATCCTCAGACTCTTGCAGCTCTTAAAGACAATATCCGTCAAGAATTTGAGGACCTATCGCCGGAAGTTTTGGCCAAAGTGATGGAAAATGCCATAAAAAGGGCTCAAATGACAATCAACTGTGTCGGCGGCCATTTACATGACATCATATTCTCGACTTGATGTAAAAAAAATTAAAAGACCAAATAAAAATAATCCACAAGAAGAATCAAAGTTTTTCATTTTTTTTAAATTACAGCCAAAAACATCGGATAGTTATTTTTGCGCCACCCTGTAAGGGAGATTTATATAAATCAAAATCGTTTATTTTTTCACAGTATATGGATACACTTAAAAAAGTTTGTAAGTTAAAATAACTGAAAATATCATTTAAAAGAAATGATATTTCATTTAAAAACCGGTCTACTTAATTTTCATTTAAATTAAATGACATTTGTTATTTATTTTTGAATGTTGATAAATCAACTGACACATCCGTAAGAAACAACTGATATAATCAGTTAAAATAAATGTCAAAATTTTACCCACCAATCCTTAAAAAATAAATGTTTTTTTTATTTATTTGAAATTATTTCCGTTTTTGTATTTTTGGTTTTTTTTTTAATATACTCGTACAATACAAAATGTATGTATGCATATGAAGCTATAAACACTTTTTGTGGGAATGTATTTGTATATGTATGTGTGTTTATGAAGTTCTTGTAAATTGTATTGAAAAATTTTGTATATATACAACCAATTTAAATAAAAAAACAAATTGAAATTTTTTGAATATTTTTTTTGAAACAGACAGCAAACAAAATTTAAATTTGTAATAACTGTTACGGACACAAATAAACCACAAGTTTCCGTTTTGTGGGTAAATTTTTATTAAATTTCAAACAAATGAAAAAAATAAATGAAACTGAAAAAAATCGGTAAATGATAGTAAATTATTTCGAATAAATGTATAAAAAAGTTAATATAGATGTTTCTTTGAAAAATAAATGTATCTTCCTTTATTTTTAAATGGAACGGAAAACTTTTTTATTAAACTACAAACAGTTAACTACATAATAATCTGAGTGTATGTACCTCTACATCAACAATAAAAAATACAAAAAAATATATTTAAAAAAATATTTCATATAGATGCGTGTAAACAGGTAACACCAAACATTAAAGTTAGATATATATACGCTTTGCTCAAATAATTATAATGTTCCCCATTTTTGTGTTCCTTCACATTAGGAGACTTATTTGTAGCTCTTAGGCTTGTAAATAATTTGTAGTATAAATCTGAAGCAAAATCTTTTATATTCTTATTTAATTTATAATCAAAAATTTTTAAGTTTTAGAATATATTTCCATCATAATATCCCGATTCCGAATATTTGCAGCTGTAAAGTGGTAAAAATCTCCACTACTTAGCAAAGAATCCGATTGTCTATTTAACTTTTGCGAAAACTATCTTTCAAAATTTTATTATATGAGTGTTTGTTTTCTTCGCCAAATAAAAGTTTATATAAAAATGTTATTGTTGCACAATTTTACAAACATTGTAAGCGACTTTTTTTAACATTTTATATCTTTTCTAATATAACTTTAATTTTGAAAAGAATTAGAGAATTTCAAAAAAAAAACAATAATTACATTTTTAGTATAGAAACAAAAAACGCTCAAATTGCATTCAGAATATCCATGTTTACAACACTAAAAAAATATAAAAACGAAAAACTTTCTCCTGTTTTGCTTTTCTCCCAAAAGCACAAGCGCATATATATACACCTAAAATAGTTTGTAAGTTAAAATAACAGAAAATGTAATTTACAAGAAATGATATTTCATTTAAAAACCGATCTACTTAATTTTCATTTAAATTAAATGCCTTTTGTTATTTATTTTTAAATGTTGATTAATCAACTGACACATCCGTAAGAAACAAATGATATAATCAGTTAAAATAAATGTCAAAATTTTACCTAACAATTCCTTAAAAAATAAATGTTTTTATCATTTATTTGAAATTGTTTCCCTTTTTGTATTTTTTTTTTTTTGTTAATATACTCGTACAATACAAAATGTCCCTGCGGGAAAAAAGGGGTCAGTTGGAAATCCGGACCTGTCTCGCGATAGGTGAAAACTGAACCGGTTCCGAAAAAACATATCACGAGATAGGTGAAAATAGCACCGGTTCTTAAAGTACCTATCATGTGACCAGTTTAAAAGTCACGACTTGTCCTTTTAGACCAGTCCTGTGACGTGTCACATAGGGCAATTGACCCCCTCCTAGGACAAGCCCATGTTAAAGTGATCGGTCCTGTGACCGGTCCCTATAACAATGAACCGGTCATGTGACGTGTCCTGGGATAGGTCCTTTTCCCGCTGGGGTATGTATGCATACCCTGCTGGAAAAAAGGGGTATGTTGGGAATTGGGACCTGTCCCGGGATAGGTGAAAACTGAACCGGTTTCAAGGAAACATATCATGAGATAGGTGAAAGGAGCACCGGTTCCTAAAGTACCTATCACATGACCGGTTTAAAAGTCACGACATGCCCTTTCAGATCAGTCCTGTGACATGTCACAGAGGGTAATTGACCCCCTCATAGGAAAAGCCCATGTTAATGTGATCAGTCCCGTGACCGGTCCCTATCACAATGAACCGGTCATGTGACGTGCCCTGGGATAGGTCCTTTTCCCGCAGGGTAGATACACACAGAAAATAAAAATGTATACATCTGTGTGTGTTGTGTTTTGTAAAATTACATACAAATAAAAAAAAATCAATTTAAAAAAAAAACAAAAAAAATAGTTTTTTCTACATTTTGTCGGTTAAAAATTGATGGTTATTTTAAACGACTTTCGATTGCTTTTGCTACTTTTGTCGATTATTAAACAATGATTGAAAATAAACAACAAAATGGGCTGAATATAATGAAAAATCAATAGTCCTCTTTTTGATTGTATTTCTGATTAATTTAATATTTATTTTAGATTATTTTTAACGAAATAATATTGTGAGTGTATTTCAATATTTCGCTTTCCAAAGTTTTTTAAATTAAAACAAAATGATCAAAATATAATAACAAAACATACAATCTATATTCTAAATATCTAAAACTTTAAAATGAATATTGTGAATTTTTTTTTTTTTTTTTAATTTTGCTCCATTGTTCTTTGCACTGCTGCATTATATGCGCCTGATGAACTTCGTAAGGTTCAGTTCGTGTCTGATGTAGTGTTTTTCTTCATCTTGTGATTGTTCTACACTAATAGGATTTTAAATAATGACATCCTTAAGTCACAAGCTTGTACAAAATAAATACACTTTCACCTTTGGATTCTATTTGTGTCTGTGTATGCTTTTTAAACTATCTGCAACTACTTCTATAAGTTGCTCTGTGTGTCTTGTTGTGTTTGTTTCTTTCATAACTACATACATTTACGTTTGTGGCTCCATTATGTTGTCTATCTTCACTGCACTAGCGTTTGTTGTTTTACAGCATATAACTTATGAAGTAGCAGGTTTCTTGCATTTTCCACTCTCTATTGTTATTATTCAGAGTGATGGCTTTTGTAAAGCTGTTTTTCTTTTTTTTTTTTTTTTTCTTTTCGTTTATTATTTGTGCGTGATAGTTTTATTTCAGCGTATTATCATGTTTAAACGTTTGTCATTATTTATATATAAATTCTTAGCAACAATGCGGTGGCAACCACCATAGTTATTTTATAACGGTGGGTCTTATGTTGCAGCATTAACTTTAACTTGACTATTGAATAAAAGCAAATGTCAAAAAATTACATAGTAAACAACAACAAATTTTTGGTTTAACTAATATTAAAATTAGTGTGAATATTGTATGTTTATATTTAGCGTAAATGTGGTCTGTTCATATTTATCCTAGGAGAAACTGGTCTGTCACAGGCCATGTGACTGGTCCATTTCACATTAAGGGACTACTCACTTTAACACAGGCTTATCATAGCATATGAACTTATCATAGGACCAAGCAAAAGAACCTGTCACAGGACTAAGGTAAAGTACCAGTCACAGAATTGACGCAAAAGAGCATACTTGGAGATGTATCTAAAAAAAGATTTTCAGATGGTTAATTAAAAATTTAAGAATTATTAGAGCGCCCCGGTAGGCTAGTTGGTAGCGTGCTAGCTTATCAGTACGGGGGTCGTGGGTTCGATTCCCACCAGAGGCCCTGGTCTGTTTTCGCTACAACGAGCCAAAAGCCTTCGTTGCTAGTGCTCGGTTAGGGTATTAAGATATAATTTGAAAATCGACTGGACGCTGTAGAGTAGATGGGATCTGTCATACGAGGTAGCTTTTGACAACGGCAAGGTAGGCATTTTAAGCTCGATGCCATCTATGACTGGATCCAGACATGGACTAGGTACTTTCAGACCGGTCCCTTTATCACTGGTCACGGTGATTTATAACGAACTTCACCTGCCTCCTTTTCCCCACGGGCTAGTTTTATGTTCAGGCAAATGTTAATGTTGTTTATTTTAATGTTTGGCAGTTTTATACTCAGAAAACAGTGATTTATTGTGACAAACCAGTTGTATGGTTAAGTTACCGCTAACGATATTTATGATTGTGGCAACATAACTTCGGTAAGACCATTGCATTATGATTGACCAAGAAAAAAATGTGATTTCAACAATCAAGTAATGGGCTGCAATCATGCCATTCCGAAAATCCTCTAAGACACCTTATATTATAGAAAATTATAGCCCTATGCCGCATTTAAGGTATTTTGCAAGTACCCAGCAAAAACAAATTGGCAAAAGAAGAGAAAAAGAAGCAGTGATTTTGATTCCCGTGTGGTGAGAATTTGGATCGGAACTAATTATTTTTACATAGGTGTTTTCTTTTTTAATTATTTTTCATAGCATCTGAAGCAATTCTTATGGTTTAGTGAAAAATGAGATATTTTGTTCTTCCCAAATAAATTTTTAATTTTAGTTTAAACGGTACATTTAGTTATTATTTTCCCAATGTTCCGTTTACTTTACCACTAAATTTGACTGACACATTTCTTGTTGTTTCTCATATAAAGTTTAAGTTGGCTGCTGGTTAAATTATAACGGGATATTCAGAGCCTTATTTATTAAATTACTTTATTTGAAATTGAAATTTAAAAATTGATACAAATCACTTGAACCTGATAACTGTTGTAAAATAACGAAAGTTTAGTACTTAACCATAGTTATGCATATCAAATTTATATGAAAATATATGTGGTTTTGGAAGTTGTGAAAAAGAACTCCTTTGAAAGAGGATAATCATAACTAAATGAATGAATGAATCAATGAAAAGTTGATTCCTTAACCCTCCGATGAGTGAGAAGGTCCCTAGGGACCTTTTTGCCTTTTCAAACTGAAATTACTCCTACTTCGGCCACCCCCCCCCCCCCCCAAAGTTCCAAGAGTATTTTGTTGCGCATCTTTTGGAAAAAAAATCAAGCCGATCGGATCATTACTTTAGGAGTTATTGAGGTTTTAGTGAGAATAGTACGCGGGCGTGTGAATAGGTCCGTATGGACCTTGTACTGAATTTCACTAATAAATGCATGTTTTTGGGCATCATTATAATTTTTTTATTGTTTCAACACATAATTTACTTGTTCTAAGAAAAATTCGAAGACATGAACTTTATTGCTTTCAAAGAAAGGCACACTATTCTAATTTTATACTACTAGCAATAAACCAGTTCTTAGAATTTTTTGTTTTTATCATCATCCCTAATGTCTTTGAGTTCAGGTCTTTGTGTTCAGAACAAGTAAATTATGTGTTGAAACAATAAAAAAATTATAATGATGATGAAGTAATCCCTAAATGTCTTTGAGTTCAGGTAGACGTACGAAAGAGTATAAAAGAAGTTGTAGTTTCGTAAACCAAATCAGTCAAAGTTTAGACAGCGAATAGTAAAATCGTGTGTGATAGAAACAAAAATATAAATATGGCAGATGCAAGTAATTTGGACGTTGCTCAAATGGTTGTACGCCGTAGTACACGTTACCAGCAAATGACTGCGGATGAAAGGCGTGCAGCTGATAGTAGATTTGCTGATTTTATGGATGAAGAAATTGATATTGCTGCAATTGATAATTATGAAGTTGAGGATAATGAAGATCGCACATACCAACCTGCTGAAGAGTCAGATGCCGAAACTGAAGGATACTTCGAGCTAAATGAAGATACTAATGACGACGATGATGAAGAGGAAGAAAATGATGGATAGGAAACGAATGAAAGTTACTATATTGGTAAATATGGCACCCAATGGAGTAAAAAAGCACCACAAATATCACGCACTCGTAATCATAACGTGGTCGACTTCACAAGAAAGAAGCCAGGACCAACAGGAAATATACACGACCCCTATACAATAATGCGTTCAATCATGACACAGGAAATAATACACTTAGTGCTACGTGAAACAAATCGTAAAGGCAGGGAGGTTACAGTTGCATGGAATTTGGCGAATCCCACGAAGAAAAAGGAGTGGAAGCCAGTGACAGTGAAAGAGTTTGACGCCTTTGTAGCTATTCTTTTGTATGCTGGACTCACAAGATCAAACCATGAACCAGTTATGGAATTATGGGGCGCGACGCGTTGCCCAATATACAAAGCTGCGTTGTCGTACGATCGCTTCATGTGTATAAAGCAATTTATTCGATTCGACAATAGAAATACTCGACAACAGCGACTCATCAACAGAAAAACTGCGGCTATTGACAATATTTGGCAAATGTTGCAACATAACTTGGCAGCAGCTTACACTCCTCATGAAGCACTAATAGTTTATGAGCAGTCGTTCCCTCTTCACGCAATATATTCCGTCAAAGCCAGCTAAGTATGGTTTGAAAGTATGGTGGTTATGCGACTCACAGAGTTATTATCCTGTGAAGGGAATGATATATTCTGGAAAACCAACAACGGGAGATAAACCAAGGGCAGAACGTAGTGCTGGATCTTGTGGAAAAATATTTAGATGCTGGCCGTACTATATACGCGGATAATTTCTTTACCACTCTTGACTTGGCGCGTATTTTGATGAGGAGGAAGACCGCATATGTTGGTACAGTGCGCTACAACAAAACATTCACTCCACAGGAGTTCAAGAAGAACCCGAAGCGCACCATCAATAGTACATTATTTGGGTTCAACGAAGGGGATATAGCGTTATGCTCATACGTGCCGAAAAAAAATAAAGTGGTGAACGTGCTCTCCACAATGCACTACACCTGCCGCGTTGACGAGCAAACCGAATTTAGTTATAAACAATAAAAACAAAAAAAAATCAAAAAAAAATTTTTTATATGAAAAAAACATGATTTACAAAAAAGGTCCGTAGGGACCTTTTCACACGGCCGTGAAGTTCAGAACTGTCACTCATCGGAGGGTTAAGAATCACTTCCATTTTATTTTTGCTGGGTACTGGAAGGTTTATAATTATAATTATTCCCTTCTCACAATGCCCCGTTAACTAGTAACTAGGACTTTAACTTATATGTGAATTTAAATTTTTGATTAAATTTTAACTGAACATTGTGTAATCGGGCCTTAGTTTTATTAACATTGTTTTTTCACAGTTTTTTTCTTTTTTGCAAAAATATTTGCTATTTTAGTTTCTAGAAAATAATGATTTATTTTACTTTGTGATAACAATCCTTTCGATGTTTTTATATTTTCATTTGAAACTTTTGCAACAATGACGCAACAACTTTTTTAATGATGTTGTTACCTTAAGTTTGAATTTTTTTTTTAATTTTTCCCCCTCTTTATAACAGGTGATTAAAAGTTAAAAATTTCATAGTAACGAAATGATATACTTATATAAAACGGAATATAGAAGTTTCTCTTATAATAATTTTAAAGAATTAAGCGCCAGTAATACATTCAGTACTTAGTAAGAAGTTTCAGCTTAAAATTTACTTAAGTAGGAGATTTTGTTTGAAAAAATTGCTATTAAGTGCTGACATAAAGGTGACATAACATAACTCCAATGGACATTATCTTAATATCCGACTTCGGCATTTTGTAGAAGTAGAGCTGCGATCAAAAAATTTTTCATCGTAAACCCAAGAAGGTAATTTTCGCTCTCCGTATTATATCTGCCGACTTCTTTGCTAAATAAAGGGATAGAGGGAACTAAGGGATTTTCTCCTCTTCTGTATGTCAAATTCCGGCTTCACTGAAAATAAATATATAGGTAAATCACTCACAATTAAGCACCTTTGAAATCCGGATATGTAAAAATAAAGATCAATAATAAGATACACGTATCCCACACTTAGGCTTCGAAATGTGGGGTCAAATATCATCCCAGCATTCATTTTGTGTTTTTTTTTTGTTTATTTTGCACTAAATAAAATTTAGAATCTAATGTTTTGTACAGGGAATTGTCATTCAGCTCGAAATAATTTATTAAAGTTGATTTTGAAAATTGAAAAAAACCACAGAAATTTTGCAAAAGTGAAGAAATGGGGCGATAGATAAATGCCTGCCATTCACTTCTTAAAGATTATTTATTGCCCATCAGCTACGCCGTAGGTGTTCCGTCCGTGAGCTCTGTACTTTTTCCAGTATTTCGGCCGTTATCTCATCAATGGCAGCTGTAATATTGTTTTTTAGGGTTGAAATTGTGGCTGGCTTTTTTCTGTCCACGAGGGACTTCACGGATCCCTACGAAAAATAGACTTCTGGAGTCAAATCGCATGGACTGCTCTAAAATGTGAGATTAATTACTTACCAAACTCGCCTGTGAATAGGTTCATGATATCGCGCAACATGTGGCACGTGGTACCGTTTTATTGATACAAAATGTCAACCAAGTTCAATTCTTCAATTTCGTGTACGATCGTTACGATTTTCATTGTGCATTTTTGGCATTGCCACGTCACGAATCCTTTTTTACACTGAAAAAATTACACTAAACAACCAAATAGCAAAAAAATCAACTTTTATTATTGCCTACTTAAAATAAATAAGAGGTATTTGATCTTTTTCTGATATTCATAATCGTTCCACAAAAGTTTTTAAGTACATTCGAAGTTCTTAAAATATGGGTATCAAAATTTTTCTTTCGCGAGTATTTTAACGATGCGAAAAAATTAATTTCAGACATATGTATGTGCACATAAAAATGGTGTAATTTTTATTCCAAATTTATAACTATTAATGTAATATTGGGATGCTAGAAAAAAATACGTGTCTCTTCTCCTTGATCACGCATCCACCATCTATTACCCAGTAATAAGTTTTTACGGAGGAATAAAGGTAGGTAACCTGTTACTTTTCTATTACAAAATATATTATTTTAACAAGGGCATGTCTTTCGAGGTATGTTTTTACACAGTAACATGTTACTTTTAAGTTACAGGTAAAATGTTTAAAAAAAAAATGTATTTGGTATCGGAAGTAAAGCAAAAATATGGTTAATGATTTTCAAGTAATGCAAGGGTAATGGGTTTGATCTACCAACTTATTACCAAGGTTTTGCTGGGTATGTAATATTTTTATAAAGTATTTGTTATGTCTAACAGAGAACTGCATTTGCGGATTGCAAAACGTTCATACGCAATCAACACAAGAATAAATATGTGTTTGCGTTCAAACGCTGAATATACTCCAACACACATATTTGTTGATGATTTTAAATCAATCAAACGACGTGCAAATTGTTTTGTCGCTGATTTATAATCATCGGTCGTTGTTAAACCATTGATTTTATTCTGTCCATTCGAGCCAACAATAATTATTTTGATGTAGAATGAATCAGAAAAAACAACAAAGAACGTGTATGAGTGTAATCATATTTAAAGCAAAATAGTTTCTTATCTATAAAAAGGGGGTGGTTTTGTAGAAACACATTTCATAAATGTTATATGTATATAACGGTGGGTCTAAAATACGTTTTTTTAGAATTTTTATTAGGAATACCAAAAATATTGTTCTTGTGAAAATTTGTTTTTTTTTTTTAATTTAGGTCGACATTTCAGGCTCGCCCAAACCGGTTAAAGTTAAATATTGCCTAATTTTCCAATCAAAATAGATATAAAAAAAATTTAGACAATATTTAAATTTTTCCGGATTAGGCAAGCCTGAGATATCGACCTAATTTTTTTTCCAAAAAAAATTTATATTTCACAAAGAAGAATATTTTTGATATTGTATTACTAATAAAAATTCTAAAAAAGCGGATTTAAGTTCCACCCTAATGTGAACAATATCACTTATGAAATGTGTTTCTATTTTGTATTAATTATGAATACACTCATACACGTTGTTTGTTGTTTTTTCTGATTAATTCAACGCTGACTTTTTGTTGAGTGGTTAAATATGCAGTAAACATAATCGATATATGATTCAAACTGATCCGAATAACGAGTTCAGTAACATGATGCTGATTTTATTCTAGAGTGAATTTTGTTGAATTATTAAATGTGAACAAGAATTTTTGTGTATGATTAAATCAAAAAGTTTATTTTGCAGTTCTCTGATGTCTAATATAATTTAATATAGAAAGGAGAGCGTATACTTGTTATATTTATAAAAATATCACTCATACGCACAGTAGCATTGCAGCTCAGAAATTGAATTCGTTGGGCAAAATCTAAATTTGTTATTATACACTTTCAAAATTTAAACGCCATTTAATAACAAACATATCAGAATTAATGTAATCGAAAAATTAGGTTAAAATATTTATATTTGTAGTCGTGGCATGGTGTTAGACACCAAATTTATATAGTATTTTAGAAAACTTTGATTTTTTTTACATTTGATCAAAAAGAAATTATCATTCCTCGCAAACTATCATCGGTAATGGGTTCCTCTCTTTTTTGCTAGGTTGATAGGATTGTAATATTTAATTATGTGCAACCACAGTAGCATTTATATTTGGGGTGTTAAAATATATTTTTTAAGCTACTACATTTTTGGCAAACTTCAATTTTAAAGTAATATAATTTGTGAATAGCCAGAAAACTCAACTACCCTGACAATTATTTTTTAATTTCTTTTTAACATTTTAGTTATTTAAAAAAATATAAAACAAATATGTATTAGAAAATTGTTTAAAATCAATTTGGTGTATTACAATAATTAAGTTTTAAAATCAAGTACATTCATATCAACTCTTCCATCTTTGGTATTATTACAAAAATTGAGAGGAACATAATTTGTTCTCATTGAGTAAATGTTTCGGTGTTTTTCCTCTTCTAACAGTATTTTTCTTATCAGTTTTTTAATTGTTACTTTTCAAAATTCAGACCTCGATGCAATTTAGTATTATACCCAGAAAACCGATTCGTGCTGAAAACCGAATTTGTAGCCAATCGAATGGTTCGGTTGTGATAATTAAAAACCAATTGAGACATGAGTAATTTGACTGTGACAATTGTATTTATATTACTTCAATAACAATTCGGTAGTCACAACAACAAAAATTCAGTTGCTGCAACTGAACCATTCGATTGGCAACAAATTCGATTGTCAGCACGAATCTGTTTTCTGGGTGTAGTTTCTTGATTTTTTAAATTTTTTTCAATTGTTCTGTGACATTTTTTTTTCGTTAGTTAAGTGATATATTCTTTTCCGTTGGTTCTGTGATATGTTCTTTTGCGATTGTCCTAGAATATTTTCTTTTTCATCAGTCCTGTGATATGTTCTTTGGGGTTAGTTAAGTGACATATTTTTTTACACAGGTCCTGTTAAATGTCCCAGAGCGCAATCGACACCCAGTTAAAGTGGGGTCGGTCCCTTTCATATAAACAAAAATCTATTAAATTGTTCTGGTCAAGCGGCTGGTCCTGTAACAGGCCCCTTTTCCGCATGGTAGACACACCCGTCCCTAGATCTTTAAGATTGTAAAAACCCGAGATTTTATAAATGTTTTTAATTAAAACAAAACTAAAAAACTGTTAAAAGTACTGACTTTTGAAGACCTACTACTTCAAAGGTATTTTGATTATTTTTAAAATTTAAAAAGCATCTGAAACCTGCAATTTATGGTTGTGCCAACCATAGTCGTTCCATAATATGGTTATCATATTATGATAATTAAATAACCATATTTTTATCATAATATGGTCCCTACAGTTATATTATGATTCAAAAATGACCATATTATGGTCCTAAATAAACATGTTATATTGAATCTATCATAATATGATCGCACGTAATCATATTGTGCTCAAAATATTATCATATTATGGTCCCTTATAACTTTATTATGATTCCTGGATTATCATTATATGATTCCTAATCTAAGAAAATTTCTTAAAGGAAAAGTTTTTAAAAACTATGAAAAAGCTCTTTTAATTTAAGAATATTTCTACTGGAAAAAGTCCTTAGAAAGTAAGAATTTTTGGAATATATGACTTTTATCTAATAAAAAGTTTGGAGAATCTGAGAATTTTAGTTTAAAGAAAAGTCTATAGACTCTAAAAATCTTTTTATCATATAAATTTAAAAATATCTATTTTGTGTAAAAAACCTTTTCGTACAGGCATTTTCTCATAAAAAATATTTTATTAATATTTTTAATTTAATTGTTTTTACTGAAAAGAATTAAAAAATATAAAATCTTTCAAAAGACAATGAATTGATTAGTGTATATTATATTTATAAGCAATTTTCGAAAAACCCCTTTAAACAAAATCTTCTAATGCTAAAAAAATAACTGAATCTTAATGAGTCTATTGATGAAATATTTTATTGACATGTGAAAGGTATTTTCTACCCATCTGAAGTTTGTCCAGTTTTAGTAAACAGTATATAATTGTTTTTTTTTTTTTTAAGACATTTTGAAGAAAAAACAAACTGACTGAACTGATAAAATTTTGGCTTTTATGAAAACAAGACAATATTATGACTGTAAATGATGTATAATTATTTATTGATTGTTGCCAGCACTTTATCGTTGCATAATTATCATATTTTTTGCATAGTCAGAATTTTTGTTACCACAGTATGGTTACAGCCAATCATGTTATAAAATATAAGGTGCCAATCATAAAATAGTAAAAAATTTACTAAATAATTATGGTAGCGACCATGTTGATGGTTAGAAAACCAATAACTTGGATGTGACAACCATACCCGATTGCAGCAAGCACAATATAGTAGCAGTGATCATATTGCAACTATGTTTTTTTTCTCTGCGTGTGTGTAATATTTATAACAACTATTAATGCAAATACAATTATTTAAGTTTACGTCTGTTTTATCCAATTACCCGAAAAATGCTTTTTATGGCAGCCATATTTTATTATAAATAGAATTAAATCAAATTAGTTTTTCCTTCTATGTCTTTCTAAGTCAGAAGTTTATTTCATATGAGTTTATGTCGAAATCTTTATCTCAATCGGACAACCTGAGGCTCATATTTAACAATCAGAATGAAAAAAGTGTGTCAAATTTTGTGAAAAAAATAAATTGCTTTCAGTATCCATTTAATACAAAATAAAGCAAGTGTCATACGGAAAATATATCTACGTTCAACACAAATTGAATATTAATTTTATTACAATGAAAATTTATATATTTTCCTTTTCTTTTAAATAGTGAAAAATTTACATGTTAACTAGTTAAATTGTTTTCATTAATATCAACAAGTTTTCAAAAAAAAAAAAAAACAAACCCAAATAACAATTTCAACACATCATTTGTAAACTCATTGTAATATGTATTTGTAACAATACAAAATATTACGAATACAAACGATATACGAGGCTTTCCATACCAACTGTCCAGCTACAAAAAAATAGTATATCCAATCAATGTCCGACTTATAGTATTCATTTATTTATGGAGCAAAAAAATATTTAAATTTTTAATTTTTTAAAAAAATTTAAAAAATTTGACGTGGTTAAATATTAACGTTTTAAGTATATTATTTATAGGGTTTTCCTATAAGGGCTGGTAATGTTATCGTGGCGGTCATATCTACCCAATTTGCCAAACCCTTTATAATATTTCGAAAAATTCCAAAAAATTTAATATATCAATATAGTTTTATATGCACAATTTAAAAACTAAAACTGAAAACTTAATTTATTTAAAAAGCGTTCAAAAATTGTTTATTTTAATTTTTGAAATATGTTCAGATATTTTTCTATCCAGTCAGGAAGGTAAAAAATGTTGTAGAACAAATATTAGAATTTTCATTTTCATATTTGAGACAGAAATTTTTAAACGAATATTTGCTACAAAACCGAGCCGATGCGCCGAGATTTTATGAATTGATAAAAAAAATTAGGCTTTTCCTATAAATAAAAAAAGAACTACATAATTTTGGCCGAATTTAAGTTTAATTGAGTTATTCATAACACTAAAAATTCGGAACTGGTTCTGAATTTAATATTTTTAAATTTTTCATAAAAACTCATTGACATGATCAGATTTTCTACACTCAAGATAGTTTGTGTTTAAATTAGCTATAAATTTAATTTAAAATAAATGAAGTCACTTAAAAACCGTTATACTAAATATTCACTAAAATCAAAAGAAACTAAATATTTTATTTCTTATGTAAATACATTAACTTATAATATTCGTCAATAAAACTAACCACAAAAGTGTAAAAACAAATGTTATTTTTCCTTTCTTTCAAATTTTTACAGTCAAAAAATTAACTACTAATTCCGTAAAAATAAATGATAATTCGGTTATTTTTTTTTTTTTTTTTTTTTTTGTTTTGAATGTCATAAAAATTAATTAACAAGGCTCTTTATATAGGGTGGGCCATTTTAGATTTAAATTTGAATCGGCTATAAAAAGAAAGTACTGATTATTTTTTCAAATTTCTGATTTTATTGGAAAGGTTGAACTTTGTCATTCAAGAATGGAACACAATATCATTTATATGACTACCACGACTTAGCCATATTTCTTCGAAAATGAGCAAGAAGTCGCCGTTACCGTCAACGGTAAACGTAACCGTGCCATGCTTAACGAATGACATGGAAGACATTTGGTTTCAACAAGACGGGGCCACATGTCACACAGCCAACGCAACCATCGACATTTTATGCACTGAATAATCAGCCGAAATCGTGATGTCAGTTTCTGTGGGGAGCCATTAAGGATAAATAATACGCAAAACCATCCAGAGACAATTGAAGCATTGAAACATGAACTCGAAGTTGCCTTTGAAGAGATTCGAGCCGAAACAATCGAAAATGTACGAAAAAGTTGAGTTGATCGGATGAGGTACTGCCAAGCCAGTTGAGGTAGTCATGTAAACGATATTGTGTTCCAATCATAAATGATAAAGTTCAAACAGAAATTTGAAAAAATAATCACAACTTATTTTTTATAGCCAATTCAAATTTTAAATTTTAAATGGCCCACCCTGCATAAATAAATTTTCATTTTTCAGACCATTAACTTTACAAAAATAAAACCATTTTAAATGCAAATATTATTGTAACTGTAACACAAAATCGATATTTACAGGTTGGTTGAAAAGTTCCTGCGCTCGAAATGATAGAATACTGTTTTTGCTACGAAATATATTTTTTTATTCAATATAATCTCCTAGAAGCTTAATACACTTGTTTCAATGATCTTCCAATAATTTTATCCCATCCTTATAATGGTTTTCCGGAAGCTCTGCAAAATAACCGTCTGCTATGGCCTCTTCATTCGACGAAAAATGCCTTCCACGAAGGAATTGTTTGAGATTTCTGAAGAGATAATAGTCAATGGGAGCCAAATCTGGTGAATACGGTGGATGTTCAAGCAATTCGTACTTTAATTCTTTGAATTTAGCCATCGTCAAAACACTTTTGTGAGCAGGTGCATTGTCTTGATGAAAAATTATTTTTTCTTCTTTAAACCAAGTCTTTTCTCACGAATTTTTTCATCTAGCTGATCCAAAAGGCTGCAATAATATTCAGAGTTCATTGTTTTACCTATCTGAAGATAATCAATCAACAAAATTCCTTTTGCATCCCAAAAAACTGATGCCATAACCTTCTTTGCTGATCGTTGTAACTTCATCTGCTTTGGAGCTGAACAACCAGCTTCAGTCCACTGTAAACGTTCTTGTTTCAATTTAAGATCTTGGTGGTAGATCCAAGTCTCATCCATAGTTATAAAACGATGCAAGAAGTCGGTTTTATTCGGCTTAAAACGCTCCAAATTACGCTGAGAAATTTGTTTTCGATCCAGTTTTTGTTGAATTGTTAATGTGTGCGGCACTAACTTTCCAAACAGTTTTTTCATACGTAATTCTTCATGTAAAATATGGAGTACTCGTTCGTCTGAGATGCCTATAGCATTAGCAATTTCACTCTTAGTCAAACTTGGATCTTCACTAACCATATTATGTACCTGATCAATGATTTCTGCTGTGGTTGCAGTTTTTGGTCGTCCTTCACGTGGATCGTCTTCAAGGCTGGTCGACCACGTTTAAATTCACCAGCCCAAAATTCAACGGTGCGTTTTGAAGGTGAGGACTCCTTATACACTTCTAACAATTGTTCATAAATTTCCTTTGCTTTAAAAACCTTCAAAACAAAGAATCTAATGACTGCACGATATTCAATTTTTTCCATATTAAAATAAAACAATGACACGTCAACTTCAAATGGCTTGTAAACAAAGAAAGAGTCGACAGAATGACTTGCAACTTTGCATGTGTTCTCAGGACAGTTATACCAACTTGAGAAAAAAAGTTTGGAGCTAGCAGTGCCATCTCTTGGTGAGCGCAGGAACTTTTCAACCAACCTGTATATGTAATTCATATTTATATGTAATTTATTCTTACTTTTTTAATCATTTAACAACAAATGTACGGATATCTTTTGTAATAAACTACAGTCAGTTTTTGGTAAAATATTTTGAGTGTATTATTTCACAAATACCAGAAAAATTTTATTAATAATATACTAAAAATAAACGCCAAATTGATCAATATTTAACAACGCACACTTTTTGTATAAAAATTGAAACAAGTATTTGAGTCATAACATCAGTAATTGCTGTAAGTTTGACATTGATATGGTATACCTTTTTCTGTAGCGGTGTCAGTTGATATGGAAAGCCATATAGTCAGACAAAAGATAAATAACTCTTTATTTCCGACTTAATTTCCTCAACTTGGCCACAGCAATTTTCTATTAAACAAAAGCCAAATACAAGTATATTGAAACAAAAAAGACAAACTCTTTACAAATTGGGCGGACAGTCTTAAGAACGACCGAAAAAAACACAAATAAATTTGCTTAACAAAATAGCAACAATAATAGAAAACACCCAACGTACAAAAAGCAATTAATCACAAAACAATTTTTGGAATATGTAAATTTTATGTTGTACTATATTGTTGGTTAAACAGACATAATGGGGAAGAACCCTTTTAATGCAAAATAATATAACAGCTTTTAAATATACATAAAATACTCATTTAAGTAGATAGGGTGTAATGCAAACTAGAAAAAAACCTTTTAATATTTTTATGGTATAACATTTTAATACTCCAAAAGACAAGAAGGACTTAAAACAGAGACATACATTTGTATACATGTAATACTATTTTGAACTGTTTGTGAAATATCTATATTAGAAGGGCTTAGAAATTTAAGATTTTGAGACATGTTTCTTATAGAAAACCTCTTAGGTTCTTTATGCTCTTTTCCAGTGAAAAATAATTTAGATTTTTTACAGAAAAACTCAAAAAAATATTAAAATAATATTATAATCTATGAGGGTCTGACTTCAAATCAAATCATGAATTAAAAATCCTGATATTTTTATACAATTTTTTTTTATCCTCCAGCATATGGAATGAGGGTATTTAGCAGTTTGTGACTCCGTTTGTAACAATTCAAAATATAGGCCTGGGAGCCTTACTCTTGAACATTATGCAATTATAAGTCAGAGATGGAAGTGTGTTTGCTCATTTATACCAAAATGAATGAACATCCTACCGTGCAGGTTTATAATAGAAACGAGCAAAATCAGTCCAGCGTGTAAAAAGTTGTGAGTGGAAAATTGAAGGAACTTCTAAATTTGCGATACAAAGTGCTGTATTTTTGTACAATTTCATACCCAGCAAAAAAAAAAAAAGAGCAAAAAAGAGAAAAAGAAGCAGTGATTTTGATTCCGGTGTTGTGAAAATTTGGATCGGAACAAATGATTTTAACTTTTATAATCCTTTTTGCACCTAAAGTCCTTCTTATGGTTTAGTGAAAAATGAGATCTTTTAAAGTTCCCAAATAAATTTTGATTTTATTATTTAAATTTTAACTCATATAGAAACAGTTTTGTAGGATCAATATTAAATTTTCTATATCAATGGTCATAAGCTGACATTTCGTAACAGACAACAAACTGACAAATTTAGTTAAGCATACTAAACAATTTATCCATCTTTTAAAATTCGTTTGCCATATTTTTCTTAAGTAAAACTGTTTTATACATAGTAGTGGACAACTTAAGACCGTCGGAGTTCAACTGAATATATTTATAGACAAATAAAGGTTTAAATGACAAAACCTTCGATAAATTATTTGTTGTGTGAAGGTAATGTAGAAGATAATATTTTGTTCCATGTTGATTAGAAAACCCAATATTTTAGATAATGTGACATTGATTCGGTTAATTTGATATATTTTCTGTTTATATTTAAATTTAACTATTTAGATTAAGAACTTTAAGTACGTACAATACAAAAATTTTATATAACGATACAATTTTGTTAATTCCGATAGAATTCCAACCAATTTAATTTCTATGTGTAAAAAGTTAATAACGCAACTTCTCTTAATTTGACAGTAGTTAATACACAGATGAGCAGTGTTGTCAGCACCAAAGTTGACAGAAGCAGTGTTAATTTCTACTTAAATTTGTAGGAAGTTTAGAAAATCTCGAAATTGTCACACTGCCTGTATGTACCTCATTAAAAGTGTTTAATATTTTATTTTAAGAAAAGAGGAAAATATACTTTATTTCAGGTTCTTTTAATATCGAATAGTAACATTTTTAATGGTGTTTGGTATGCAACTAAAATTTTCATTTATCATCCTTCTTGGAGGGTAAACAAAAACTTAGGAAAACCCGATTATAATGTTTTTACCTGTGCTAAAAAACAAATCCTTTCTATCGCTTAATTATTTTATTGCATATAAATAAATACATTAAATTCAAACAAAGAAAGTATTGCAAGCATGAAATTTTGGTTGTA
Source organism: Eustalomyia histrio (assembly GCA_949748255.1). Taxonomy (NCBI): domain Eukaryota; kingdom Metazoa; phylum Arthropoda; class Insecta; order Diptera; family Anthomyiidae; genus Eustalomyia; species Eustalomyia histrio. The sequence goes on along the minus strand of OX456525.1, from coordinate 42,110,131 downwards.
GCGAAATATAATTCATTAAGGAATATTTTTTAAAAAGCCTAATCAGAATTTAACTAAATTTATACATGTATGTAGAAATCCAAAAAATAAAGGAAACCGTATGTTTTTCATGGCAGCCCAATATCAAATTTTGAGGATCAAAACAGGGATAAAAAATGGTTTTAGTTTTGTTTTTTTTTTGGTTTTGGCTTTTTTTGTATCTTGCTTAGACTAGATTAGATTGTAAGGGCTGTGTAGCATTAATACTCAGAGACCAAAAGTATCCATTGAGATAAAGAAAAGATAGATATAGATAAAAGAGGTAAAGATAAAAACTGAAAGCCTGCGGCCTAGAAAGCAGAGAGCAAGTATAGACCGGGGTGACCCCAAGACCGCTACCTACAATAACCAACTTATCCCCATAACATATCCCTCTATGACGTTATCAACTCTATGGCAATCCAAATTGCTAGGATGTCTGCCTGTAAGACACTACATTCAACATGAGCCTGTATGACGCTTTAATCTCTCCATCTACTAGGTAAACTCTGGCCCCAGTGCCAGATTCCATCTTGTACCTATATGTTTAAAACTATTATACCTCCAAACAGCTGTTTAGATCCTATCCACTCGTCCCTACTCGAAAACACAATTGGAGGTGTAACTCCAAAGTCTAAAATCGTTACCCTATGGTCCGAAATCTCAGTGGCGATTCTATCCTGACCAATTAGACCTGCTTTGTACAAAATTTTGACAGGGAAAACTCAATGAGCCTAAACAAGTTCCTAGCTACCACAATTTCAACCTGCATCTCAATCGGTAGAAAATTTAGGATTATATCCACCGATGCCTGAGGTGTGCTACCGATGGCACCAGTTATGTAAATTGAATCGAGTATCTTCCTATAACTAATCTTTCTCATTGCCTACCACCAAACCGTGCAACCATAAATCCAGTTTACCATACCTGGTGAAAGTCCTCAATTCAAACCAATGGAATTCCCTCACGTACAGTAGGCATTGAGACCCTTTTCACCCTTTCCTAAGTATTCTTCTTACATGATAATTTACTATCAGGGAAGGTTTCTTGATACTTGGCTCCATCTGTAATTTAAAACTTTCAAACTTATATTTAATGGGGGAAAGTACTAACTCTGTTTTCTTTGGATTTACGCCCAACCCATTTGTCCTGGCACAGGTTGAAAGATAACCCAGAGCCGCCTGCATTACCTCACTCATGGTTGAAAGAAACTTTCCCTTTATCAGTATAACAACACCATCCGCATAGGCAACTATCTTCCTCCATTTAGAGTCACTTTCCTTCTAATACTTTCATCCCCTAGGGTTGAGTTGATTATCCTGCCACCAAGCATTGAGACAATTCAACTCACCAGGAAGTCCTGAACTCGGAGTTGTATCTTAAATAAAAATCTGTAGTATAATTGAAACAGTCAAAAAAAACGGGGCTTTGAAGAAATTCTAAATAGCGTTGTCAGGTTTTGAAAAACTAGCTGATACAAATTAATTTTTCTAAAGAAACCAATTTGTTTACAAACGCACTATTTTCATATAAAACTATACAACGGTTTACAAGGAAACTTTCTGAATTCTGAAAAGTCCCATATAAAAAAAAATATCAGTTTTATAGGTTAATAGCAAAAGTCTAACAATATTTTTTCTTTAACCAGAACATAAAAACATAAATCAAGCACTCAACAAAAAAGAACAGAAAAAAATACCCCCCAGGAAAACAAGCACATACCCACAAATTATATTCATGTAAATTTTTGTTTATTTAACAATGCCTTTCATTCATTCAGTCTGTCTCTTTATCAGAGAGTCATTATAGCAGTAGCTGTAGTAGCAGCTACTACTTCAGCTACTTTTCTCCACTTACCTTACGTTCCTGTTCATCTTTCGCTAGTTGACCACCATTGACATTATTATTTTCACCATCGCCATCGCCATCTAGTGGATTTGGTGTTGTTGGTATATCGCATTCTTCTGTTGGTGGCACAACGCAACGCAGTGAATGCCTATCAAATACAAGCATAGCTGGGCAACGCTGCAAACGTGGATAACCACCCTGACATTGCCAATAACGATTGCATGATTTACCCAAAGGAACATTACCATTAGCATCCTCATTGCATAGTGCTTTAATATTAATATATACGATATACACCAGGATGGTAATGTTGGCGGTAGTTGATGGCATTTTATTTATGGCGAAGTAAACAAACAGTACAGAATTTTATGAAAATAAAAGAAGAAGGAAATTTACATAAATCGTAAGAATATTTAAACATATTAAGTAAAACACACAGTAAATAATTGTTTAACAAATAGCAAGAGTTGTAAAAATGTTTTGAAGAATTTTGTAAATCATGGTGAATAATAACAACATGGCGTATGATTGATATTTCTATGCCTGTAATTTCAACTAATGTGTACTTACCGTGTATATGAATAAAAACCAATAGATATCTAAGCACTGGTAGGTTTATATTGATTGAACTAACGGACACTAATACAATCATAATCATAAGCATTGAAGAACAGTATAAAAAAGATTAGATTTTCTCCCGTAAAAAAGGAAAATTTCAAGCTGCTTAAATCGTTGTTTTAATAAAGTTCCATTTGTTTCTAAAAGCTTTTTCTGCAATTACAAATGTTTTCTTTGCAACACAAATTGATATTTTTACAAGCCCAATTAGTTTTTAGCAAACTTCCCAATTGCTATAAACTCAGGGAAATTTAATCAGTTTTATCAATTTTTTCTCACATCGCTACCGCACCTTTGTCTGATGGTTTTCAATTTAAATTTTTTGGTGATTTTTTTCTTTTTTTTTATATATATATTTTATCCCACGTAGGTGTCCAAAAGTACAAAATCCTTTACTCCCGAACGTTTAATAAACTTGCTAATGTGGGATGTTCTCTATAACTAATTCTTCCTCTACGATAATAATAACATGGCGTATGAGTGATATTCCTAATGCAATAATAAGCATACGCATTGTAGAACAGTTCAGAAGAAAATAAAATGTTCTCCAGTAAATAAAATCTAAACAGGTTGGGGAACACCATATGTTCTACATTAATTTTTTTCGTAAATTTTGGTTACAGATTATACACTCAGAAAAAAATATATGAACCCAAATCAAGTTTAAAATTAATAGTAAAAATGCTTTCAAGCAAAGCAAATCTAATTAATTTTAGTTTACGAAAATGTTTCATTATTTTAATTTTTATACCCTTCACCACAGGTGGAAGGGTATATATAAGTTTGTCATTCCGTTTGTAATTTCAACAATATTGATATTAGACCCCATAAAGTATATATATTCTAGGTCCTTATGAAGAGCGAAGTTGATTTAACGATGTCCGTCTGTCCGTCTGTGTGTTGAAATGGGTTTTCCGAAGAACCCAGACATGATGCGGAATTGATTGTTATTTATTTCTGTTACATGTGATCCATTTCTGTTTGCTATTGAAAATCAGACAGATCGGTTAATAAATGGCTGAGATATTAGCAAAAACCCAGGACTACCTCAAATTTTTTCCGTAAAATCCCTTTGTTTAATATGTATGTAGAATTTTACGCATAACAAACATATCCATTCCTTGAAATTCTTTTCTTTAATCTCCACCTTTTATATAAAGGGTGTCCCAAGAAGAACGCAATTTTTAAATTTTAAATTAAACACAGATATTTAAAAAAAAAATCGTGAAACTTTATTATATCGTAAAGTAGACAGAATGAGGTTATGTATGGAACAATATATCGTGCAGATGGCCGCCGCGGCTTTGCTGGCATGCACGCGATCTTTTAATGAAATTTTCAATGACCGTTTTGCATGAATGCTGCGGTATTTCATTAATGCAGCGTCCAATTTCCTCTTTTAAGGCTTGAGTCGTCGTCGGCTTATTCGCGTAAACCATCGACTTCAAAAAACCCCAAAGAAAAAAATCTAATGGTGTTAAATCGCACGATCTAGGCGGCCAATTCTGATCTCCAAAACGCGAAATAACACGACCGGGAAATGACTGATGCAGCAATTGAATTGTTTCTCTGGCTGTATGACATGTGGCGCCGTCTTGTTGGAACCACATGCCCTCCACATTCATTTCTTCAATTCTAGGCAAGAAAAAACTGGTTATCATTTCACGAAACCGAACACCATTGACTGTTTGCGCTTGACCTGCCTCATTTTCATAAAAAAAAGGTCCAATGATTCCTCCAGCCCAAAAACCACACCACACAGTGACACGTTGAGGATGCATTTACTTCTCGTGAATCACTCCAGGATTTTCCTCACCCCAAATGCGACAATTCTGCCTATTGACGAAGCCATCAAGATGAAAATGGGCCTCGTCACTGAAGATGACTTTATCGGCAAAATCAGCATTTTCATGTTGTCTCTCCAATACCCAATTAACGAACTCCCATGGTCAGCTGGCTTCAGTTCCTGAGTCAATTGAACTTTGTATGCATGAAGATGCAAATCTTTCGTCAAAATTCGCTGCAAAGTGGATTTGGAGACACAAATTTGCTGAGCTCGGTGTCGAATTGAGGTGGATGGAGTTTGAGCGACATCATCACGTACAGCTGCGACATTTTCGGTCGATCGACCTGGTCGATGGCGCGTTGTTGTCTTTACATCACTAACAGACCCAGTTTCGCCAAATTTATCCATTAATCTCTTTACAGTTGACTCTTTTGGAACATTATTGTGACCCCAAATTGATCGCAATTTGCGAACTGTAGCCGCAAAACTTTCACCATTTTGGTAAAACAATTTCACAATGAGAATGCGTTGTTCATTCGTGTAGCGCTCCATTTTTACTAACCTCGTACCTTCTACTAGCAAACAATAACAATTGTTCAAATGTCAAACAATGACACTTCGAATGTTGCCAGATTTAAAAATTGCGTTCTTCTTGGGACACCCTTTACAAACAACAAACACATACAAATATTTGTCATTTAAATAAAAACCAAACAAATCTCTAATGAACGAAGACTTTTTATATATGTACCTCTATTAACGATGATTTTGTGTGAGCTTCAATAGCTCAGTTGTCTAGACGCTATGTCTCAAATACTTTTTTTCTCTAAGGCCGCAGGTTCAAATCCCGGTCAATTCACTTTTTTTATTTTCTGAAGACTTCTTTTTGTTTATTTTTTGTTTTTTTTAACATTTAATAATAAATTTATACAAAATTTTATATTAATAATAAAATAATCCATACATAGGCTAAAAACATCAAAAATTTTATAAAAACCCTCTCATACAAACAAAATACAAACGTTTTTATTTATATTTTTTGCTCCGATTTAAAAGAATTTATAAACAGATTTTTAAACCATTTTATTTCTTAAGAAAATTTTATATAATTTTTTATAATTTATAATTTCCCTTTGCGTGCAACTATTTTAGGTCATAACTTATAATAATTAATAAAAAAAATTTATAAACTATTTTCCTTCAAATTTTTAAAATTAAGCTAAAGAAATTAAAAATATTTTTTAATAAAAAAGCGAAATAAAATGCCAGCTAAATGAAACACATGCAGTTCTAGTGGTTTTTTTTAACGATTTGTTGAAATTCTTTTTTTTTTCACCTCTTCACCTTTTATACACAAACAACAAACACTATTCTAGAGCTGTAATATGACCTATGGATACGTCTTATATAGCAAAAGATCGAAAATCTTTAGTATAACATATTTGCTGAAAAAACTCGAAAATATCGGTTCAGATACAAAAAAGTTATGCCCAAAACATACATTTTTTTTAAATACCTATTTTCTGGAACCATAAATCTTCCCGAGTTTAAGTTTTATCACCAAACTAAATGGTTAATTTCCTCCTAAAGGCGTCCGTATATAAATCTGTCCATTCCTTATATGTCCATATATAAACTTCAGTTTTTTCCCAACCATGGTGAAGTGTATATAAGATTCGGCATAGCCGAATTTAGCCGCTCTTAGTTGTTCTTTCCTAATTTAGGTTCATGTTCTCAAAAATCGTAAGGAAATGTATTTCTTGTTAGTAAAAATCATAAGAATTGTCAAGAATTTATAAACTAAAAAATAAGCAAATTTAAATTTGTACACTCACCAAAAAAAGTCTGTAAAGGCAACTGAAAATGTTGGTGTTATTACGAGAAATTTTGCTAATTTGAGCACAGCGGTATATTTTGCTAATCTTAGCAACACATGTCTGCTGACATGAAATTTGTATAATTTTTAAGATTAGCTGCCGCTAATAAATTTTATTAAACTTTTTGGAAAGTGGAATTTTAAATCTGTTTGTTAAAATCAGCAAAAAAAAAATGTACTAAATATTATTAATATTCGTGCAAAATTTAAAATTTACATTTTTTTATCGAGCATCAACATTTTTTTAATTTATTTATTTTTTTGTTCCAAAAAAAATTTTAGAAAATCCAAAAAAAAGCAAAGGCTTAAAAATTGTAAAAACAAACGAATTTATCATTTTGTTATAATTTCTATTTAAAAAATTTTTTAGTCAACCCCCCCAGCGCCGAAGGGGTTGGGTCAAAATTACCCGTCACTTTTCGAATTGATTGTGGTTTTAAAAATGTACTTCTCTTCTCTACGCTCTTCTCAGTAGCTGGAGATACTGAATTTCTCTGAATGTTATAAATTTCAAATCAGTCGCATGGTGATTGTATTTTGAGTTACACGTGCTTAAAGTTAAAAAAGGTAAATATGACCCATCCCCGCAGTCAACGTAGCTATTTTTGTATTTTATGTATCTTGCATATCAAATAATATTTTAAGTTGGAAAACTTTACATTATTGTTCAATATAACAGTATATTAATATTTTTTGTGCAATAAGGTAATTTAGGGTTTTCTAAATAGTTGGTAGTTTAAATAAAGATGGACAAAGAAGAAAAACAACTGCAGCGTATTTTGTCAATTCTCGAAGAATCTGACTCGGATGTCACATTTTCTGATTCACAGTCAATGGAAGAGGGCGATAACGTCAGTGAGCGTAGTATGACGAGTGACACTGAGCAGGATGTATCTGATAGTGAAGACAATATGTCGCTGTCTGATATAAGATTCCATCTATCAACATTTCACTCGCCGCCACTTCATAGAAATGCTTCATCACAATTAGAAAATTCTTCGATTCTTGAGGTACAATTTTCGCAATATGTTGGTAAGTACGGTACAGTTTGGGTTCAAAAACATTTTCGTACAAACGTTTGTACTAGAGTTGAAAATATAATTAGACAATTGCCAGGTGTTGTACCAGAAGCTAGCTCTGCTAAATCTGAAATCGAATGTTGGAGCTTGTTTTTTACTAATGATATGTTGCAAAACATTCTCGTATACATAAACGCAAGAATTTAACGAAAAATTGTTGCATGTACTAATTTATCTAAGTACACTCATAGAAAAGAATGCGAAATGAATGAACTAAAAGCTTTTATAGGGCTTCTGTATATGGCTGGTATCTACCGCTCTGGAAGGCTGAATACAGACGGATTGTGGGCTGCTGATCGCACAGGAGTAGAAATATTTAGGCTTGTTGTGTCTCAACACCGATTTCACATTATTAAAAGCAATATGTCAATTTAATTTAAAGACTGATAAAAAAAAATAAGTGTTAATTATATTTAAGCTAGAAGACGCCTCATATTAACTATTTTAATATGATATGTTTTTTGTTTAAAAATAAAAATAAATATGTTATTTTTTAACAAAGTCATGTTTTTTTTCCTTAATAAGGTAAGATTCAATCTTAATTGTATATATTTTTTCATAAATATAGCACTTAAATTATAGCACTGCAAACTTAAATTGCTTAAGGCAATTTAAGTTTGCAGGTGTAAGTTTTAATTACAAATAATATTTCCTTCAATATTCACATTTTTAAAATTAGTAATTTCTTGCTAATTTAAGCAAATGGGCTTTCAAAAATTTGTAAAATGATTTCTGAAATTAGCAACAAAAATTTTTTAATATTCTGTGATTTGTAAAATGTAAATAGCAAAAAGATTTGCTAAATAAATTTTTTTTACTGAAAATCAGTAAAAAAAAATAGTAAAGTGGGATTGGAAACCCAGCAAAAAAACATGGTAGTCATTCTGTGACTATAACTTCTTTCATTGCTTCCTAAACTTCAGTTGACATTCTTTTATGATTTTTTGGTGTTATTCTAAGGCACTTCCAAAAGCATTCATGTGTTCATATTTCAAATGCAGTGATGTGGATATAAACCCGATGCATATCTTAAAATATCACTCTTCATTACTTCTAAAGCATAAGTTATAGTATATCGTATATTTTTTTTTAGTCTAAAGCATTTATTCAAATTGAAAAAATTGTTCTGATGAAATTTTTTAACTTTTTTATTAAATAATTTTTTATATTTTAGTTTAAAATTTCAGGAGGGTTAGAATTTATGCAGTTTTGCAATTTTTATAAAAGTCTTGAAAAATCAAAAAAACACATTTTTTTGACCCTTAATTGAAACTAGCTGGCCAGTCATTTGCATTTTTTCAGCCTTAAATATTTATGACAACGCAATCTGTGCATTTTTGCATTATGTTTATTATTTATCAAAATGATTTTAAAATTATGTAAACAATATTCCAAATTGCCCAAAAAAGTTTTAAAATTGTGCAAAAATTTTTTAAAATTGTTCAAAAATATTTTAAAATTGTCTAAAAATGTTCCAAAATTGTACAACCAGTTCTTAAATTATAAAAAAATATTTTAAAATTTGTCTAAACATTCATAAAAATTTTTGAAAAATGTTTCAACAATGTTTTCACTAATGCAGCATTATTTATTTGTTTTAATAAAGAGTATTTGTATATCAGTGCATACATTTCGCTTCTTTCAACTTATTTTTCTGCATTCTTATGAATTAAATTTTCATCAAAGCTTAAATACTACAACGTATATGAACATTTTCCATTCATGCATCAGAATACCTAACCATTGTGTTATCATTGCTTCCCTAGAGTAAAGTTTGATTAATGCTAGTAGCTACATTTGAATACTTCCATCCTATGACACGCTAATGTTAAATTCATCAATGAAACCATCAGAAAAGAAGTGATGCCTTTGCCATAGTAGTGATGCTTTTATTGCTTCTTTGGCAGCTTCATTTTTGCTGGAAACCGTTTACGTTTCTACTAACTTTTTTTCTGAGTGTAAAAAAAATCTAAACATGGAACTTTTTCGAATTTAATTCAAACATTTTAACTTATTTAAAAAAAGTTTGTTATCTTCTCTAATTTGAAGATATCTTTTTTAATATTCTTAAAAAAAGTTAACAATATTTTAATTATCATTCCATTTATAGTTTATATTGTATAACTAACTTCGTATAAGCCAGTATTTTCAAGCAATACATACCTCCTGGTAGGTATCTTGAAATTAGTCTATCAAATTTTATATAATAAGTTTTAAATTAAAAATTATTTTCATCAATATTCTTATAAACAAAATAATAAAATTGCTTACTTAGTTTTAATGAGGCAAACTAAAATACTTATCTATTTATTTTAAAGTTTGCACTCAATAAGAAATTCGTTTTAAATTTAAGAACAAATGTATATTAAATTTTAATAAAATTAAAAAAAATACTTAGTTGAAGTAAATTGTCTGTATTTCTTTTAAAGAAAAGGGTATACTTCATCTAAGTTTAAATTTCTTTGAAACCAAATTATTTTTTAAAATTTAGTTAAATTACTTATATTTGGAAAATATATTTCTGAGTGTAGCTTAAAACTTTTGGTTATTGTTTGTTTATTATTTTTTTTTTTACTTAAATTGTTTGCATATATACAAATATATTTCAATTCAAATTATAATAATTTGACGAACTTGATGTTAGATGTGTGTAACGCCATACGCAAAATATGTATTTGTAGTGTGTGTCGGCATTTCTCAGATTAAAATATGGAAACCGAACAATTTGAAATGAAATTAATAACGTTGTACTTTCACCGATTAGATAGGTATAATTCTAGCATTTATTTTTAACTGAATAATCAGTTGTTTTTACTAATTTGTTAGTTGATCTAAATTAAAAATAAGTTGACCGGTTTTAAATATTAATTTCTTTTCTCCTGTTTTAACTAAGACACCGATTCTGCTGTTTTAACTAAGACACAATTTTAAATGTTCAAACTAGACTAGCTTGCTTGAGAACCGATTCTTAAACCAATTAAAGAAGTAATTCTGGGATAGCAAAAGCATACATTTTGACTCTCAAGAATAATCTCTAGAATCTGTTCCATTTAACCGGTGGTAAAATAACCTGTTCTTGAATAGATACAAAAGGAACCGATTTTTTAAAAGTTTTTTGGGTTGGATTTATTTCAAGAATGCATGCAATCGTTTAAGTAAGCAGTTCAAGAATTTCATTGGTCACAATAATAGTAATTTTTACTCTTCTTTGAAACCTTGTAATAAATGTAATGCTTGCGTTACTGGAGATAAATGGCAATATATGTAACTTATGAGGTCGAGGGATATATCCTGCAAATACAAAGATTTCCTTGTTCATACATAAGACCAACTTTCAGATGCTCAATTTCCCTAAAATACTTCATCAATTTTAAATGAGTCGAAATATAGAAAGCTTCTTGGAGCAGCATATACTCGTACATAATCCACTTAATTTGCACGGCAATCTTAGACCTATATTAGGCAGACAACGAAAAGATATTTTTGGAATATTTGTACCACTTGGTGTAAAAACTGACCTGGTGAAAATTAAAGCCAAATTAGATTTGCGAACAAAAAAAAAAAAAAATTTACTTAAGATTTTTACAAAAAAAAAAAAAAAATTCAATGTAAAGGGTGTCCCAAGAAGAACGCAATTTTTGAATCTGGCAACATTCAACAAGTGTCATTGTTTGACATTTGAACAATTGTTATTGTTTGCTAGTAGAAGGTACGAGGTTAGTAAAAATGAAGCGCTACACGAATGAACAACGCATTCTCATTGTGAAATTGTTTTACCAAAGATGGTGAAAGTTTTGCAGCTACAGTTCGCAAATTGGTATCAATTTGGGGTCACAATAATGCTCCCAAAAGAGTCAACTGTAAAGAGATTAATGGATAAATTTGCCGAAACTGGGTCTGTTAGTGATGTAAAGACAACAACGCGCCATCGACCAGGTCGATCGACCGAAAATCTCGCAACTGTACGTGATGATGTCGCTCAAACTCCATTCACCTCAATTCGACACCGTGCTCAGCAAATTGGTGTCTCCAAATCCACTTTGCAGCGAATTTTGACGAAATATTTGCATCTTCATGCATACAAAGTTCAACTGACTCAGGAACTGAAGCCATGATGAAGCTGACCATGGACAGCGAAGGGAGTTCGTTAATTGGGTATTGGAGAGACAACATGAAAATGCTGATTTTGCCGATAAAATCATCTTCAGTGACGAGGCCCATTTTCATCTTGATGGCTTCGTCAATAGGCAGAATTGTCGCATTTGGGGTGAGGAAAATCCTCGAGTGATTCACCAGAAGCAAATGCATCCTCAACGTGTCACTGTGTGGTGTGGTTTTTGGGCTGGAGGAATCATTGGACCTTTTTTTTATGAAAATGAGGCAGGTTAAGCGCAAACAGTCAATGGTGTTCGGTATCGTGAAATGATAACCAGTTTTTTCTTGCCTAGAATTCAAGAAATGAATGTGGAGGGCATGTGGTTCCAACAAGACGGCGCCACATGTCATACAGCCAGAGAAACAATTCAATTGCTGCATCAGTCATTTCCCGGTCGTGTTATTTCGCGTTTTGGAGATCAGAATTGGCCGCCTAGATCGTGCGATTTAACACCATTAGATTTTTTTCTTTGGGGTTTTTTGAAGTCGATGGTTTACGCGAATAAGCCGACGACGACTCAAGCCTTAAAAGAGGAAATTGGACGCTGCATTAATGAAATACCGCAGCATTCATGCAAAACGGTCATTGAAAATTTCATTAAAAGATCGCGTGCATGCCAGCAAAGCCGCGGCGGCCATCTGCACGATATATTGTTCCATACATAACCTCATTCTGTCTACTTTACGATATAATAAAGTTTCACGATTTTTTTTTAAATATCTGTGTTTTATTTAAAATTTAAAAATTGCGTTCTTCTTGTGACACCCTTTATTTAAAGCAAAAAAATAATAGTGACAAAAAGCAAAAGTAAAAACACTTAAAAACACTGTCCAACAGCATTTTTGGAACAGAATAGCGACCCTATAATTCTGAAAGGGTATGTTGTGTAGATCATTTTTGTAGAACAAACTTATGGTCCAGCACGTCTGAGTTTTTTTTTACAGTGGGTCAAAGTTTTCATTTTTTGGTCGAAGGGAGCATTATACAATATGAAAAAAATGCTGTAAGTTAATGTCTGAGAGAATTCTTATGGTCAGAGTTGTATTGTGGAATTGTATGAGGATTATTTTTGTGGAAGATCTTAACCCTCTAACTGGTCTCTTTATGGTTCAATTTGACCCTTTTTTCGAGAAAATCAAAAAATATCCTTTAAAAAAGCACATTTAAGGATTAAAATATTCTACGAAAATGTTTGCCGGAAAATTTCAGTGGGGGTCACCAAAGACACCAGTGTTGTAAATAAAGCTCTTTACGCTTAATTAGTAAAATTATACAACAACATATACAAAACAGGTAAAAACGGCGTCAAGTTCGGCCGGGCCAAACACTGAGTTCTCGCGTCTAGTCAGCTGTGACTTACAAATCGGGTGTGATATTTATTAAAATTAATAATAAAAAATAAAAGAAAAAACTCAAGTATAATTGAGCTACTAAGCAGTACATATCGAGTGTGATTTTTACTAAAATTAATATAAAAAAAGAAAAAGGTACTTTAAAGCTAAAAACTGGAAAATCCAAAAAAAAGAAAACTAAAAACATCAAAAGAAGTAAATTTTTCTCTTCTGCTTATGACACATAGTTTCTAATAAAATTTAGTATGCTGAACAAGAATATGGAAACATTTTTAAAATTGGTCAAAGGACGGCACGGAGACTTTTGGGGCGAGGAGTACTGACTTAAAAGGTAGGTTATAGGTTTTGATGATTAGGCAATGAAATTGTGAAAAGAAAATGGGACATTTTTTGGCGCCTGTTAGTTTCGGGAGCATGCCAAAAACCAACAAATTTCGAAATAAATAAAAACTGCATAGGAACAAATAATTCGTAGAAAGAGAAAGTTTTATATATATAATGTATATGTTTTAATCTAGGTTTGACAAGTTATTAACGAAATATTAAGAATATATAATAAAATACGTTTTCACTTATATTAAGCAGAGAATACAGTAGGTAAACTCGGAAGTTATTGCAGTATGCTGTGTGCTTTTTTGCTCATTTAACATTTTTTGGGAATTCAAATCAAACAGCTTGAACCTGGAAATAGTAAGAAGTTTTTTGCTTACCATAATTTGCAGCAAACCTCAATAAGTCACCTCAATCAATGTTATGGACGTATTATCAAAGAACTTTTAAATGTGAAAATCAGGTTTTGTTATATAAAAAGAAATTGCAAAAGAACGTTTTGTTCCAAAAATAAAAAATAACGTTACGGTGTTCGATTTTTTTTAAACGGTAACATTTTTTAAAATATCCTAAGATACACCCATATGTTCGGTAACAATTATAGACCAAAAAAAAAAATTTTTTAAAAGTCAATTTTCTGGTTGAAAAAATTATCAAAATTTAGCATTTTTCACAAAATGCAAAAAAAAAGCTTTTTTAATTTCATTGTGATCTCTTAAATTCCTGATGTTGCCCATAAGCCGGGACTGGTCGATTTTTGGAATTTTTCTGTTTTAAAACAAACAAAAGTTTCAAATTTGGAGAGTTTAGCTTAGAATAGTTGCCTTGTGAGTCGGCCTGAAGTGTCTCAAACCCGATGACCGTTGCCTAACCCAAGGAGAACCACAACTCTTCTTGATTTTAGCAAACGGATAATAAATAAGCTTATACACTCACAAAAAAAAGTTAGTAGAAAAATTTGTAAACGGGTTTCAATCCCACTTTATTATTTTTGTACTGATTTTTAGTAAAAATTATTATTTAGCAAATCTCTTTGTTATTTACATTTTACAAATTACGGAATTTTTACGTATATTAACAATTTTACAATTTTTGAAAACCGATTTGCTAAAATTAGGAAAAAAAAAAATACTAATTTAAAAAAAAGTGAATATTGAAGGAAATTTTATTTCTAATTAAAACTTACACCTACAAACTTAAATTGCCTTAAAATGTTACATAGATTAAAAAATGTGATCGGAAGTGATTATACTGGCTCATGTCTGAAAATAGGACATCCACTTAAAAGGACATCTCCCTAAAAACAATTAAAATTTGACCTTAAAAGTAAAATAAAAATTGACTAAAATATTTTTCAAAACAGAAATAACCAAACTAAAACAAAATGATAAATTCGTTTATGTTTTTAAAATTTTTAAGATTTTTTTTAATTTTGTATTAAATATTTTTCGTAAAAAAAAATAAAAAATTTTTGATGCTCGATAAAAAAAAATTTATAATTTTGTACTTATATTAATAATATTTAGTATTTTTTTTGCCGATTTTAGCAAACAGATTTTAAATTTCACTTTACAAAAAGTTTACTTAAATTTAGTAGCGGCAGCTAATTTTTTCTACAATTTTCATTGTACTACACGTCAGCAGTCATGTGTTACTAAGATTAGCAAAAAAAAACCGCTGTGCTCAAATTAACTCAGACTTTTTTTAGCTGAGTGTAGAGATACGCACTCAACACTGCGAAATAAGCCGGATAGCTGTACTCTGAGGATACTCTCGCGGGGATTACCGTAGGAGCTGTGGGAAACAAGTGACAGTGCATCATCTACTCCGTGCTTAAGATTAAAGAAGCGGTAACTTAGACATGTGAAAGAAAAGCACTTCAAAGAGAAAACAGATACGCGGTAACAACAGTGTATATTAAGGGTTTTGAGGTTAAGGAGAAGAAAAAATGTTTTTGTCTAAAAATTTAAAACACTATTAATTTTCAATCAGACTAGCTAGTTTCTGCCTCTTTTTTGGACAGGTGTCGTCAGTGATTTTCCATTAAATTTTACTTATTATTTTGTGTTATAATTGTCTGAATGTCTCTTTATGATAATTTTTTCAACAACACGTCGGTTGTTGGAATCGAACCCGTTGTCCTACATTACAAACGTAACTATGCTGAAGTAAGACGACTGCTTACACACCTCACCTAAGCACGACCTAGATTGCAATGGAACTAACTCCGAGTTTGTTCCTTTGTAGCTTTTTTTTATTGTTTCTTATTTAGAAGTGACCAACGCAGCCCAACAAATATTTTATTCTTAAATTTTTTGTTTATCTTCTAATCTCTCGTGTATCTTTTTTTGCATGTTGCCAGTTTTAGTATATTGCCAATCCAATTTTACAGTTGTTTTAACCAAATTCTTCGGTAGAAATTTATTTATGACAACAGAAATTTGGTTACCACAACCGAACGATATGCTTGGCAGTAAATTCGACTGTCAGCTCTTATTTCTTTTTTAAGTGATCGAAGATCTGGATTGTCTTTTGACGTTGTACTAATTTTTACAAAAACATGATCACCATATGTTAAACATAATATATTTATTTTAAATAAAGTCTAATACTTACGATGCTTTTGGCAACCTTCGACATTTTCGGGCCAATCACAAGTGTGAGCATTTTCATTATAGAGTAATCCACCAATACAAAGTTGTTCTGTCGCTGTACCATTCCAACAAGTCCAGTAACGTGTACATGATGTTTCATGTCCAAATATACCATACAACCAGTCACAATGTTCTGTGGAAATTGCACCATCTGTTGATAAAGACAAGAAAAGCAACAAAAACAAAACATAAAATTAAAACCAAACTGAAAATGTTGAACAAAAAAAAAAACACTACAATCAATTAATACATCGATATAGATAGAGAGAGAGCTTAAAAACAAGCTTAATTTAGAGAGAAACAAGAACTAAAGAACCTTGTGGTTTAGTTTAGTGCATACTTACACTATCATAGTAAAAGTATACGGAATATTATTTTTTATATTTAAAAAATGCTTACAAATATTGATATAAAGAGTAGGTAGTTCCAAAGTAATTAATTGAATCTCTCTTGAATCACTGATTTAAGTCAGTGAAGGGCAACACTTATACTGTCACATTTACGCTTGTGTGTGAACCAGCAAACACAAAGTTCAACTTGACGTTCCCTTGGTGTACACTGAAACATTTTTCATTTATCGAAAGTAAATTTATTTTTTTTTTTTTTCAATAAAAATATTTTTACAGAAACAGACTGAAGTTTATTAAAAAAAGTTATTATTATAAAATGATTTTATATTTGTAGTTGAAATACATAGACATATACCCAATAAGCATTTTTGCTGGAATTAAAGCTAAAATCAAGTGTCATTCAAGTCATGTTCTCCAATTTCAAGCCTTGATTTATACTTCAATTAACTCTTTTAACATTTATTTGACGAGTAAATTATACACAGAATAAAATTACAAAATTCTGTTTGTAATATGGAACATCTTCTACAGAAAATTTTTGTAAATACAAAAAAAAAAAATAGTTGTTTAAAAGGCACCAACAGTGGAATTTGTAAATACAAAAAAACTTTTTGTTATTTTTTTGTAACTAAAATTTTTATTTTCAAAGAATTTTTATATGAAAAATAACAATTTACAAACAATTCAAACAAAAAATTATTAGAAATTGAATTTGAATTTTTACAAATATTTTTAATTTCTTAAAATTTTATGAACCTTTTTCTGTGTATATAAATACGGATTTTCCATTACTATTAATATGTTCATTTAAATTTTATTTTTTATAAACAATTTGTATGAAAATTTGTTTATTTTTACACGAAATATTATTAAATTTTATGGATTTTGTAGTTAATTTGTTGAGAGTGAAAAAACCGGAATTAAGGAAAATAATTCATGACTACCCAGTTGAAAATGTTTATATATGGTAATATATGGGTTCATATATTTTTTCACACATTAAGTCTATGGATACAATATTATCCTTACAGACTAGCATCTTAAAACTATTACATTAGTTAAAGTAAATTATTTAAGAGAGATTTAAAATTCAAAGAAGGAAGACTTATATCAAATTGAGGGTATATGGCTATACACAGAATAAAATTACAAAATTCAGTTTGTCAAATTGAACATCTTCCATAGAACATTTTTGTAAATACAAAAAAAAAATTTTTTACAAAGGCACCAACAATAGAATTTGTAAATACAAAAAACTATTTGTTATTTTTTTGTAACTTCAATTTTTATTTTCAAAGAATTTTTATATGAAAAATAACAATTTACAAACAATTCAAACAAAAAATTATTAGAAATAGAACTTAAATTTTAACAAATATTTTTAATTACTTAAAATTTTGTGATACTTTTTTCTGTGTATGTATATGCTCATATATGGACATATATGAATGTTCTTATATGGTCACATATGAGTACTTTTCAGTATACCCAGGTGAAAATGCTCATATATGATCATATATGGGTACATATATTATTCCATATATGGTTGGATTCGTAATTTGAGGGTATATGGCCGTATATGCTCATATATAGACATATATGAATGTTCATATCTGGTCATATATGAGTACTTTTCCTATATGCCCGCATATTAATTTTTTATTATACCCTCCACCATATATGGTGAGGGTATATATCAGTTTGTCATTCCGTTTGTAATATGTCGAAATATAGGTTTAAGACCCCATAAAGTATATATATTCGTGATCCTTATGCAATTTTAAGTCGATTTAGCGATGTCCGTCTGTCTGTCTGTCTGTCTGTTGAAATCACGATCACGACGCGAAGACACAAGCGGGGGTGCCCATTTTTACCCAGATTATTGAACATCCTCCCGAGCAGTTTTGTATTTAAAATAAGCAAAATCGGTTAAGCGGTTCAAAAGTTAAGAGTAAAAATGTGAAGGTACCTCTTAATTTTCCATACAAATTTGTACAATTTTTCTGTATCTATTTTTTTTTTTTTTCTGTTAAGTAAGTAAAAATGTTATTAAGTCTTCTTATTGTTCGATTACATTTATTGTATTACATACTATGATAACTAAGTTAACGTAAAAATGAACAATGTTAAAGTCGCTAACAGAGCAGACCTCTGTAAATAACATTACTAAAACTAAATAACAAAAGTTCGTTACATAAATTGACAAAACATATTCATATTACAGTTCATGCAAAATTTAGTATATACGTATATCATCTTCATCGCCTTTGGTGGAGGGTATTCAAAAATTCGGCACAGCCGAATTTAGCCCTTTTTTACTTGTTTTTCACAAAAATATTGTTTTTTAATTAAATTAAGTGTAAATATTATACTTCTACTCGTATTTACATGATGGTAATAAATTCATACATTTTGAAGGAATTAATTAAATTTAACATTCAGTAGACCTTAGCGATTTTTTTGTACTTTCTATTGAATTAAATACGAGTAAAACACTGTTTCCATTTGAAGTTTTTATTAATTAAAAGAGAATAAAATATAAATAGATATATATTACAAAAAAAAGAAATACTCAGATGAAATACTAAAGATGAAATACTAAAGATATTTTTTACAAGAGTAAAGATAAGAAATATATTCGGACAAATTAAGGAACCGCTGCATCTGACTCTCAAGTCACATTTCTGTTCGCATTGTCTAAAGTATAACCCCCTAATTCTGAAAACTATTTCATATAGAAAACTCCTTCGATTCTGAGTAGTTTTCCTTAAAAAGAGTTTAGATGTAAGAACTTATTCCTACACAAAACAAAATTTGGAGGGAATGTTTTTAAAGGAAAACAGCCTCGAAATCTGAAGAAATTTTCAAGAAATCTGCTCACAATCTTAGTGATTTTCAAGATAGCAGAATCTGAAGGCTATTTTATAATAAAAATTCACCGAATTAATTAGTTTTTAAAGAAAAAAAAACTTAGAATCTTACGATTTCTTTGTTGGAAAATGTACCTCGAATTTCTGGGTTTTTTAAAAAAAGTCTTTAAAACCAATGCGAGTTTTAAAAAAGAAAAAATAAAAGTAATAAGATTTTGAGGGGCTAATATAATTTTTAGTGTGTAAAAATTGTATGAAGTTTTCGTTATAGAACTTTTTAGTAATTTGCATTTTGGTTTTTGAAATCAACATGAAGGAAACGCAATACACAAAAAATGGGGACAAAATGTAACCCCTAAATATGAGTTTGTGCAGCTAAACTATATACATATAAACGTCGCTTATTTGTTCTCCTCTACAGCAGACCCGATATGAGGAACAGAGCCAGCAGACCTCTGTTGTAAGTATTTTTTTTTTGTATAGTAAAATCCGACACAATTTCAGTGCTTTATTTCTTTAAAAAATCATTTACCATTCATTGTACCATTTTGTGAGCTGGCGGCAAGAATCGGAAGATTTTATTTTTCATGCAACCTTATACAACCACGTTATATGAGAATTTGCTTCACAAGTGTCACTTGATAGTTGAAACTTGTTAAGAAAGATGTACTGAAATTTTCCAAAAAAAAAGTTGTTAGTGTTGTGAACAAACGCTCCTGTACCAATAAATGTTTAGAGTGTACAAAATAGTTTTATCTCAATTACCTTTAATTTATTGCACCGTCAGAATCCTATTCAAAACAATTTTATATTTCTTATTTTATTCCTTTATTTTTTTATATTTTACAATATGTCTTAAATTTTTAGTTTTTTTTCATAAATATATTTTGAGTTTTTAATTTTGACAATTAAGAAGACGAATGTTTTTCGATTGTGTTTATTTTTTCTTGAAAACGTTGACCAAAATTTTAAAAACAAATATTATTGTTTTTTTTTTTTTGAATTGGTAAAAGCCAACTGAAATTTTTTTATTAAATTTATAAGACCATAAGTACATGTAACCATTATTTGAAAGAAAGCATTTAGTAAGTGATTAGTAAAGAATAAGTAGGCAAATTTGATTATTACAACCGACATATTATGACTACCGTTTAAACTCTCCAATTTTTTCACCCCTGGTCAAAGATTTATTTTCGGTTACGTGTTACTCCTCCAGAGGCGTAGGCAAAATAGACTAAAAATTACTAAAAGAGAGGTTTACACCAATTTTCGCTAAGAAATCATTATGGCCATATCTGATAAAAAAAGGAAACATATTACCATAATATGGAATAATATATGTAGTCATACATGAACATATATGGATCAATATATGCAATATATTATCATATATTTCCGTGTGTGATATCATATATTACCATATATGGACTTTTTCTTTTAATTTTGTTGCCCACACATAAGCATATACATACATGGCATATATGTTCATATATGCTAATACATCAAACCATATATGCTCATACATGTAACCATATAAACATATATGAACATTTTCACCTCGGTATCTAAAAAAAAAAATATTTTTCAACTAAAATATTTTTTTTTTTTCAATAAAATCTTAAGTCGGTTAAAAATCAACCAAGTTACAACCCGCAGCTGATGTTTCGCAAACAAAAACTTTTAAATTTATTGAAATAATCTAGAATACTCAGACAAAATTACTTTTTGTTTTGCGTTTTGCTAACTGGTTTTAAATGAATGCCGAAATGATTAGAATTTTTAAATACTTTCAAATGTGCTATTGTAAAATTTCACAAATTTTAGGAATTCATTTGGCTTATGCAGCAATTTTATTTTAATTGATTTTGATAAAACAATACCTTTAAATTCTGAAATATTACAATACAATATCATCCTCTAAATTTCAAATTTTAGCAGATTTTAATTATTTTCTTTAAAATATTTATATAAAAGATTATTGCTGAGTACAGTACAAATATGTACATCAACTTTATCATACGTATGGTGCCTGATAGTAGGTTACGTTGCGTATGAGTGATATATTTTTATAGTTCAATATCACTCATACGCTAAATAAAAGGCAAAATATTTCTATTAGCACTTGATATTTTTTTACACTCACCTATTATTAAACGAATCACCTATTATTAACACGAATCACGAAAGGAAATTATTAAAGTTATTTATAAATATATTTCGTGATCATTGAAAAATAGTTTAAAGTAAATTAGATGTATTGTTTAAAATCTGAATTAATTTAAGAAATTTAAGTATTGCAAAAGTATTACAATTTTTATTTAGCAATCGTGGCGTTTTTGAAGACGTTGAAGTTTGCCAATTTTTTGGCTTAGTTCTTAGTACCCATCCTTTTTTTGACCATATTTCGTTTCATTTATTTATTTAATGTAATATTAAAAGCCAGATTTGGCCAATGATATTAATACTAATATGAAAAATACTAATATTAATACTAAATATTACAGAGTTTAACAAGTTTATGTACCATAAAGAAAATAAATTTACAATTAAGCTATAAACATCATCTATGGCCCCCCAGCCAAAAAAACCAGTATAAAAATCCACTGCAAAAATAAATATCCACAAAAAATGAATTATATACATTAATATGAAGTCCATGTTAGCGACAAACTCTGAATTAACTGGCGCAAAAAATTAAATTGTAATACATCATAAAAAAGTATAAAAAATGTAAAGCCAAAAAATAATGATGTTAATGTTTAGTTTTCAATGGATTCACAAATATAGGAGAAAAGTTTACTTCAAAAACATTACGCGAGTCTGCAAAATTTCTTAAATTGATAGGTAACTTGTTCCATATACGGGACACCCTGACTAAAAATGAACGTTCAAAAATAGCGCTAGTTATGCGTGGTACTAATAGCTGTACATTCCTACTAGATCTTGAAAAATGAAAAGCGTTACACAAAGTGGGAGGTGATGCACTTACTATAAGTTTATGAAAGAATAATAACAATCTTAATTTAACAAATTTCCGAAAAGTACAACTCAAAAACTGTTAAACATACGAAGATATATGCTCCCTTAATCTAACGTTGAAAACAAAGCAAACAATGACATTAAGTAGTTTCTCTAATCTTAAAAAATACACAGAAATAGTACCAGATGTAACTTCTATGCGATGACACAACGTAAGGAAAGCTAAAGCCACCCTTCGCTTAATATGTAGAGGCAAAAAGACATCAACATTAAACAACCTACGTATTTTAGGTGTTAATGCATCAATGTGTTTATCAAAACTGAGTCTTTAATCTATTATAACTCCCAAACATCTCAGGTTTTCAACTAACTGTATTTTAGAATAATTAATAAAGATATTAAAATCATAGTTATGAGTATTACCAAAAACCATACACTTCGATTTAGCTAAATTAATATTAAAATGATTATTTGACATCCATAATGAAATGTTCCTAGGGCTTAAATTTGTAACAGCTTCAAGAACATCCGAGAAATCTTTTTCGTGACTAAAAAGCAATTGAACATCATCTGCATAAATAAAAGGTTTACAACTTTGAGTTTGCTAGTTCACGGGTCTCACTTACTCTACCTCCAAAATCGACAAATTGAGAGCGACCTTTTAAATAGGAAAAAATAAGCTTACAAGCAGGTTTCGAAAATTTTAAATTGTCACGTAATTTAAAAATGAGTCTGCTATGATCAATGCTGTCAAATGCTCTAGAAAGATCAAGTGAAACTAACAGACTAACATTACCTTTGTTCAAGTTGTTCCTGATCAAATCAGTCATTTCAATCAAAAGAGAGGAGGTACTATAACCTCTTCTGTAAGCATACTGACTGCCACAAATAAAATTTCCTCTATTTAAATACTCCAACATTTTAAATTTAAGCAAGTGCTCAACAATTTTTGATATAACAGGAAGAATGCTAATAGGCCTCAAATTTTCAACTGATAACCCATTACCTGTTTTGGGGATCGGAATAACCCTCGAAATTTTCCAAGAACTCGGATAAACAGAGGTTGTAAAAATAGTGTTTACGATATGTAACAAATGCCTACTTATCCCAGGAAAAATAAGTCTTATAAACTTTAAAGGAATACCATCAACACCAGTAGCGTTTGATTTAATCATACTAAAAGCATCCAAAAGTTCTAACTCAGAAACATTATTAAAAGAGAAACACGGATTATAATCAATATAATTAAAATCAAAATTCCCCTCAACAGATCCCGAAACACCAACAAAATGATCATTAACTTCATCGACATTTAAATTCGAAGAAAAGGTTTCACTTTTTAAACAACCCGCATTTTTTAACAATCTCCACACATTTGTATTATAAGATTTATCAAAGATTTTGATTCGATACTGTCTTCTAACTTTACGAATAACTGATTTGGCTTTATTGTGATATTTACAATAGTTGCGCCAATTTTCAAGAGTACGATTTTCAATAAAACCTTTATATGCAATATCTCTCACTGACACAGCATATACAATCTCCCTAGAGTTCATCCAAGATACACCCCTTGCAGCAGGTCTACGGCGAGCGATAGGAACAAAAGAAAAAGCATAATTAAGAAATGTATTGAAAAGATTAACCTGATAATTCACATCATTCGTATGGTAGATTGAAGAAAAATCATAGTTATAACACAGAAAATTTAAGCCATATTATTGAAATCTTTAAATTCCAAGTACATATCATTTTTGTCTACATTTAAATCCACCGAAATAAAAATAAAAGCGTGGTGAGAGTCTAAAAAAGGGCATTGAAATTGGCTGGATAATACAACATTAGTTTCAGTACCAAGCATAAAAAAATCAATTAAAGATGATCATCGATGACTAATATCAAAATGGATAGGAATATTATTATGATGAATAGATAAGCCATTCTGACCACAAAAAGTTCTAACAAAATCAGCTTTAGCCGAATCATAAAGATGCAAATTGAAATCTCCAACAATTATAATATTTTCGTACTGATAAAAAAGATTTCCGTGCAATTCTTCAAAGTCTCTAAAATAATTAAAATCATCATTTGGTAAATACACCACACCAACCAAGGTTTTACTATTCCCAGTTTTAATTTCTACAAAAATAGACTCACACACGTAAACTTAAAAAAAATTAAAATACTGGTGTAAAAAGCACAAAGTTGATTGTTGCGTAAACTCACCAACAATGCATTTTTTTCTTTGATATTTAAACATTAATGTTTGCCGTTTGTCGCTCTCCACAATGGGTATACAGAGACTGGCCTGTCTTGCCAAAATAGCTTAATTTTTGAAAATTAATATTTCTTTAATAACAAACATTTTGAAATCTGTATTAAAGATCTTCGAAATATGCCTGCCAAAGAGGGGTAAAAAAGATTGAAAATTACTAAAAGTCTTATGACCATACCAATTTTTGAACTGGATCTTAATTCGGTAGAACAAGAGTTTAAATTAAAAAAAAAAAACCTTTGCCTTCAATATGGCCATAGCTGATAAAAAATAAAACATATATGAACACATATGGCATATACAAATTAAGATATGGA
Source organism: Eustalomyia histrio (assembly GCA_949748255.1). Taxonomy (NCBI): domain Eukaryota; kingdom Metazoa; phylum Arthropoda; class Insecta; order Diptera; family Anthomyiidae; genus Eustalomyia; species Eustalomyia histrio. Next base: position 42,085,623 of record OX456525.1, on the reverse strand, counting down.
TCAATATGTGCAAAATATTATCATAAATTGCCATATATGGTATCATATATTACCATATATGACCTTGTTATTTGTATGTATTTGCCCATATATGCTTACATATAAGACGTATATCTTCATATATGCTCATACATGACGATATATGCACTTATATCATTTTTACCTGGGTATAAAAAAATAATTTTAGTATTTATCAACAAATTTTGTTCAGTGCATTTTAAAAAGTTGCACAGCGTGATCTGGCTTCAACAAGTGATGATCGACAACTAATTTTAATTACTTCTACGAAATCACATCAAAGCAACAATCGATTCTGGAACGACACGAAGTAGCTTACAGTGTACGTGTGCCAACGTTGTGGAAACAGCACTTAGTAACCAATACATGCATTTATAGGAATCGGAAGAATGCCCTTCACGTGGAAAAGCATTATAAGATTACTTCTTTTGGGAATATGCTAAAATAAGTCTAGTTTTACCCTTGTACAAAGTTTCATGCAGTTATCTTATAGGCTTTTTACACTGAACAACATCTTTGTGAAACGCATGGAAGATGTTGAAAACGTGAAACATGAATTTAGATTGGCAACATCTTTCATATATTATTTATTCAGCTGTCAAAAAATTAAAAGAAAAAGACGCATAATTTTTCTAAAAATTAGGATTTAGAGAAACCATTAATAATTGAAGAAGTTTTTGCTTTGCAAGAATAAATCAGAATATTAATGCAGTACATTGAAATATTAAAGGCACTTCTGGAAGATGATGATGAAGAAGATTTTTTGGTACACATAAGTATGAAATTCTTACATGTGCTGCTCATTTTTTTTTTTTTTTTGTTTATTTGCAATGTCAGTTTGCTAGTGATGGCATAAAGAAAATCGATTTTTTTGTAATTTTTTAGTGATGGCACTTAAAATAACGAAAGATGTAAGATAGAACAAATTCAGAAAGGATCATCATTTGTAGTTGTAAAAAGATGTAGAATTTTTGGCCTGTATAATTCTTATGGGAGATGTTAACATCTTTGCAAATTGATGAAGGATGTAAGATGTAGATCAGTGTAAAAAGCCTATTAGCGATAACATCTAAAATTTTGCTATGTAAATTGGAATAATAACATAATTATGTTTTCATTTTAGGAATTTAACAAATATCAGCAATTTAAAGTACATTAGAGCTTGAAATTTTAAATCTTAAACAGTTGGTAAACACAGTACGAAGTTTAATTTTTTTTTTTTTAATTTCGTGAACCATGGAAATAGAGGTTTTAAAAAATTCGCGGTCACAATTTATGACAAAATTTATGCCAGCATATTTGTTAGTATCTGCAAAAAATATATGAACGAAAAATTGTTGGATTTGTCGACCTTGTCGAGTAACACATTCATTTCTATTTCAAACCAAATATTTGTAATTTGTTTGGTTTTTTCAAAAAATCTTGTATACTTTTAAAACATATTCTACATGCAGACGAATCTATATCAAAGAGGTAAACAATTAATGCATCTGTGGCATAAGAATACTTATTCAAATAGATTTTCAAAAATAACACTCAACTTGTAATATTCGACACTAGATTGTATGAAATTTCAAAAGCAGAAAAAAAAAACTTAAAACATTCTTCTATTCACAACATATGTCTGTTTGTTCGTTCAATTGTTCAATCGGTTTTGGTATTTTAGTTTCCATAAATTGTCACATTAATAGTTTTGCTTGCTGTTTTAACCATTTGGTATTTAGTTCAAACAGATTGTAAATTACAACCAATTTTCTCTAAACATTTTTGTTCATCTATTCCATAACCCCAATCACTGAATGTGTATGTATGTATGTACATTTTCAAATAGTAGCTTAAATCTGTAAAAGCAGTTCGGACTTTGCTCCATTTTAAGGTACACACTAGAGGTGTTCAGCGTTGTAGGGAGTATTTGCAAAATAAATTTAAGGAATTCAGAACTTGATTTTTTTTTAATTGCATAAAATAATATAATAAAAACTCAATTAATCGCTAAAAAACCAAAGCTAAAAAAACTTTTAGCCTAACATTGTCAGCTTAGCACAAGGTATGTATCCCCATAGCTTCCCCTGTAGTGTGTTAAACTACTTTAAAATCTACAAATCTCAAAATATTTCATATCATGTTATAAAAATTTAAAACTTTTGGTATCAAAAATGGCATACATTTATATATTTAACTTTTTTAGGCACAAAAGAACATTTAAAATTCTAAAATATACTATTATATTAACAATATCACCTCTGCAAAAAATAATTTTCTTTTAAACAGCATTTAACAGAATTTATATCACAAAAGTTGTAAAAATAAATAGAAAAAAGCATATTCCCTTCGGGTAGTGCATATTAAAGATATTACCTTCGGGTAGTACCGATCATAAACGATTAAAACTTGCACAGTCTTCTCCTCTAAATCCGTGTCGTATTGTCGGCCATCGTTATAAAGGGTTGGCTTATCGTGTATAAGCATACCTTTGGCGGATTTGGACAGCTGAGCTATACCCCAGCTGGAAAATAAACTGCATCACAAGTAGTAAAAACAATCGAAAGTCGTTTAAAATAATCATAAATTTTTAACTGGCAAAACGTATTTGTATTTGTACCACACCTCTCAATTGTGAACCACATTTCTCAATTTCAGACTAACTCAATTTGAACCATGGAAACATACACAATCGAGCAATGCTTTAAAAGTATTCAGGCTTATTCTGAAAATGGGCGTTCAAATCAAAACGCACTTTGTGATTTTTTGGTCAGCATAATCGACCAAATGTGTCCATAATCGGGATAATTGTGCACATATTTCTGCAAATCGGATCTGTAGGAAATGAGAAACCCCTGTGCATGCTCGCCAAGTTTGTTCTGCGGACAACATTGCTGTTGTTGGCGATAGTGTTGCAGAAAAACCGTCAACCTCGACTCGCCGTCGGTGTTCGCTATCGCGAGATCATAACGAAATTCTTGAAGCCAGAAATTGAGGATAAGGATGTGCACGATATGTGATTTCAATACGACGGTGCCACTTGCCACACGGCTAACGAAACAATGGCTCTTTTGCGCGACAAATTCAATGGCCGTGTTATCTCACGTGGTTGCGATGTCAATTGGACGCCAAGATCATGTAATTTGACAACGTTGTACTTCTTCTTTAGGGTTATTTTAAAGAAAAGGTGTACGTCGATAAGCCAGCAACAATTCAAGAGCTAAAGATGAGATATTTCGGCACATTCACGGCATAGAACCTCAATTATACCTCAGCGTCATCGAAAATTTGGACTATCGGATGGAGGTGTGCCGCCGAGGTCGCGGCGGCCATTTGGCCGATATTTTGTTTCATACATAATTAAACCATACCATATTATCATAATAAAAAGAAATGACAATAATTTCCTTAATAATTTATTCAAAATCAACATCGGCCCTTAAAATTTAACCACCCTTTATTTATTTAATAAACATTCAGGATTAAATTTTTGTTAGCTGGATTTTCAGCGATTTTCTTTAAAAGACAGTTATAAGATAGTTAAAAATATCAACATCACCTTATTTGTTTACTAAAACCGAGTAATTTGAACCCCCTAATGTAAATTGTACCTATAGTATCAATTAATCTGTCTATATTTTTTCTGTAGTTGGTTTTGGTCTTATTGAATTTACCATTAAATGGTTTTGTTTTAGAATCAATCCAATGTTTCTTGGATTTATTGATACTCATCTTCGTAGAAGTAAATGCATTTTTTTGCTGTTTAAAACGAGCTTATGTATTTCCTAATTGCTTTTTATGATTAACTACATTTTTTTTAAAATTAAGAACACATGTGGTAACCTAAATGTTTTAAAAAGAATAAAAAAGGTTGAGTATAAAGTTTATTATTAATTGTGATAATTGACCGCAATTTAAGGGGCAGTTTATATCATTAATGTTAGGATGCTGCCACAAAAATATTTTTTGGGCGCTGTCGATAAATATTCGCTAACTGGCAAGTAAAGCTCTTAACCATGGTTGGTAACCGACAAAGTTCGACATTTTATTTATTTTGATATCGATATTTTAACAATAACAGTATTTCAGTTATTTCGGTATTTTAAGGGCAACGATAGTAAATTTTTTCCAGACAAATAAATTTATTTAAGAAATCTTTGCGAATTTTGCAAAGAAAATTGGTGTGGCCAGAGTTGTGCCCAAGTAAGATATTTATGATTTTTTTGATTTACCTTCCACGCCATCTAACGGAGATATTTGCAACTAAATTCGAAACGTTGACTGGCTGAATTTGTTTAATGGAACCAGATTTTTTCCTTTTTTTTTTTTGAAAATACAATTTTTTATTTAGTCTCCTTGGTGAATAATGAAGATTTTTTACAAGAAATTTAAAACCCAATTTTAAGAATTTATTTTTTCCTTTTTTAACAAAATCCGACACTGAAATTTTTAATCAATCCAATGTTTCCCAAAACGATAATTTAAATTTTATTAATTATGGTTGTGACAAAATTGTATCAACCAATTACCGATCCAAATATATGGGTTCTTGATAATAATAGTTAAAAAGGGCCACTTCCCAAAAAACTTCTAAAATCAGCAGAATATGTGTGCTAAATATATGTAATATAAAATCAACAAAATGAAAACTGTAGATCTATAATAAGAATAAAAATAACAAAAAAAAAACATTTTTGTCTACAAAATTTTCGTTATAGTTAAGTAAGTTTGCTGAAATCAGCAAACTATATTTACTGAATATTAGTATAGTTAGAATACCCGCTTGCTGTTAATTTTCTAAGGATAGATTGATATTCGCATTTAAAAATATATAAAAATAAAATTTTTTAAATACAACAATTTTTTATGATTTAAGCTTATAAATATTTGGAAAAATTGTTTGCTGATATTATTATTATTTTCAAATAACTAAAATAAAACTGAATTATAACCAACATTTGTAAACTTAAGAGGGAATTTTTTCTACTATTCAGCAAAAAAAATGGTATTCATTCTTTCATTGCTTCATGCACTTCAGTTAACCGATGATATAAACCCGATGTATACCTTAAAAAATCATTCTTTATTGCTTTTAAAGCATAAGTTATCGAATATTGTATATTTGCTGCATCTAAAGCATTAACACCCAGAAAACCATATCAGTTGTGGCCACCGAATTTGTTACCAATCGAATTCTGGCGATTACAACAACTTTCTTCATATTAAATTATATTTTTAGTTTATTTAGTTGTCTAATTTAATATTTATTTAGTTGTCTAATTTAATATTTATATTCCACATAAATATTATTACGTTCCACAAAATTTTATTTACAAAAAAATTATCTTTAGATTTTTCCGGTATCGAACCTGGGCAATCAGATTCATAGTTCACACTCTTGCTTACTGCACCACAGTTCAATTAAATTTTCTTTGATATATTTGTTATTTAAACATTAGTATTTTACTTAAATTAAAAAAAATATTTTTTTTAATGTTTGCCTTTGCCGGGATTTGAACTCGGAAATTAGGAGTACTAGGCTAACTCATTACCCACTAGCCCACAAACACTTATAAATTTTAATGACTAATTTTGAATTTAAATAATTTTTTAAGAAAATAAATTCAGCAGAAAATTCGTTTACAAATACCAATTTTTAGTGGCTTCTATAATCAATACAATCCACAATTCGGTTGGTTCAACTGATATATTTAATCAGGATAACCGGATAACTTTTGAATATCGACAATTTATCAATAAATTTAATAGATTGTACTAATTTTCGAGAACATTCACTAAATAAATGTTTGCTCCTACTGTACACAATTTCTGAACGAATTTTATTAGTTATGTAAGTTGATTCAAAATACCAATAATTTGATAATAGTATTCTTTTTTAGTTTTCTTTCCTTTTTTTAAACGCCAATGCCATATTTTTGCTATAATAATGGATCATAGGTTATTCCAAATATAATACAATTCTTACAAATAAATGCTCGAATTGCAACCAATATTTTCTCTGAGTGTTTATTTGAAATATTGTTTTCTGATCATTCAAAATCAAAAATCAATCAATAAGATAATAGTTCTGATGAACTTCTATAATTTTTTTATTAAATATTTTTTTATATTTTTGTCTAAAATTGCATGAATATTAGAATTTATGCAGTTTTACCATTTTTAATAAATTTTTTTTAATTACAACAGATTGAAACTAGCTTACCCTGTCATTAGCATTTTTTCAGACTTAAATAGTTAAGACGACGCAATCTGAGAATTTTTGCATTGTGTATTTTATTTAACACCACACCATTTTCAGGTTTAATTTCGAATTTACCAAAATACTTTTAAAGTTGTGTAAAAATGTTTTAAAATTATTCAAAGTAATTTTAAAATTGTGTAAAAATTATTTCAAATTACCCAAAAAAGTTTTAAAATTGTGCAAAAATTATTTAAAATTGTTCAAACATTATTTAAAATTGTTCGAAAATATTTCAAAATTGTACAACCAGTTTTTAAATTATCCAAAAATATTTTAAATTTGTCCAAAAATTTATTTAAATTTTTGAAAAATGTTTTGAAGTTGCCCAAAAATGCTTTTTCATAAAGAGTATTTGTATATCAATGCATAAAGTTCTATGCTTTAAACTTAGTATTCTGCATTCTTATGAATTAAATTTTCATCAAAGCTTAAATACTATAAAGTATATAAACATTTTCCACTATTATCATTGCTTACTTTGAGTTAAGTATGAGTAATGCTAGTAGCTATATTTGAATACTTCCATCATATGACACGCCAATGCAGTAAAGAAGTGATGACTTTGCCATAATAGTGATGCTTTTATTGCTTTTTTGGTAGCTTTATTTTTGCTGGGTAAGTAATGTGTTGCTTTCTTTGGAAAGGGAATAGAGAAGAGACGAAAGGTGGTAAAAGATAAAGGGCTTCAAATATGGCAACACTGTACTTGCGCGAGATGATAATTCTTAGAGCAGTTGTTGCCCGCCATCTGATGGTGAATTGGCGAAATTGTTCAAGCTTTTTAGTTCACAGGACGTTGCGATATGTATGATAGATAATAACTCATACATATTATTTTTGAAAATTTATGTTGCCATCGCTGGCGATTGAACCCGCAACATTCTGTGTAACAGTCCAACTCACTAACCATTACATCATAACAACGCCCACATAAATTCGTTTTTAATTGATACAAAGAAAACAAACCACAATCAATGCTCATATTGTATTATATTTCAAACTCCTCAACATCATTAAGTCGATTTTTTATCACTTGAAAGGATAAAGTTATAGCAAAAATTCCAACTCTCAATCCGGAAAACACTAAAACACTTTTTCTACGACCATGTGTGAATTTACCTGTGCAATTTGGAGGCATGATAGATGATCAAGTAACTTCACAAATTTCCGATATGAATAATTTAAGTTGAGTGAAAATCGAAGGCGAGATCTGTACCACAGTGCTGAAACCTTCCCCTTCTCTTCTATATTTTAATTTTTAACTCTTCAAATTGTTTAAACAATTCAAAGATCATCTATTAAATTACCTGCATCTCTGCAAGTATTTTTAGTAAATGGTTATTTTAAGCAAATTTTATTTGGGGTTAGGCACTAATATATATACTAGGGGTATAACCGCATTGGCTAATATTGCCTGAGTAATGAAAATAGTTTATCACCCTCATTTAAAAAAAAAAAAAAATCAGGACGAAAAAGAGTTATTAAACCAAATTGCCTACGATTTCGTATAATGTCTCAAAAAATATTCTTGGAAAATTACTAATATACTCTTCACAACCGACACATGTCCAAAAATAAGACATACCCTTAAGCTCGAAAGTCATCTTATTGTGCCCTGTTATGTACGTTCGAATTTTACTGAGGATAGAACCGCTTCTTTACCAGAAATATTCGCCATTTTTATGGGCTTGTGATCAGCTGTCTTCACCGAAGACAAGATGTCTTATAAAAGCTTTTGGCTTACAAGTAATTAAGTATCAAAAAAAACACTTTATTTTTCTTCATTGCTTTTCATGGCCATTGCCATTTTGATAATTTAAAAAATTGTGCAAAGTTATTACCCTAATGGATTCGAGTATCAATAAACAAACCATTTATGACAATTTACAAATATTATTTCCGCAACAAAAACAACATGCATATTTGCAAAACTATTTAAAAAATGGAATAATAATAAAAATTCATACCAAAACCATTTATTCGTTTTTTTATTATTTTTTTTTTTCAATACTCACTTGCTAATTGTTTATCCTCACAATAGCTGGCACGCCATGGATAATCACAACCTTCCGTTACACCGCGATGTTTACCGGCAAAGACAAGACCATTTGGACAATCATACAATTCCGGTTGATTATTAACACACTCCCAATAACGGTCACAATAGGTTACATCACCAACAACACGACCTTTAACTTTACATGGATCCTCTTGATTGGGCTTCAATTGTTGTGCCAGTGTTGAGGAAACTATATTTGGTTTGAACAGAGAAAAGAGGAATTGGTTAAAATACCGAAAACACAATAGTTAAACCTTGTTAAATGTACAAATGTTTAGATATTGAAGAACAAAATGTTACAGTTAAACAAAAAATAAATTTATCCATAGAGTAGATGGGGGAGCATTCGCCATTTTTATTTTTTTTTTAATATGCTGTCATTACTTCACTAACAATATTCTAAAAAACAACTCTACTTATATCAGCTTTAATTTGTATTTGTAAAATATCAATTATTTTAAAGCTTTCTTTTCCTATTTTTAAGATTTTCAAAGTAGCTGAAAACGTCTTAAGTGCTCCATGCATGGGTTTAATTCCATAAGTTGGTGTTGCATATTTGTAATGCTATAAATATATAACTTTTTAGTGGAAATTATATATTTTTATTAATAGATGGATATAAGTAGCTTTAATTGCAAACAAAATTTTTTAAAAAAAAGTTTGTTCTTGTTTTAGTTTACATAAAGAAAATAAAGAATCCCTTTTTTTAAAATATCTGTATCACTATGTAACAAATTAATATTACGTATACGTCTATTAAAATGATACCAATGTACATGCAGAGATAAAACCAGGGTTGTTTAAATTAAAGGTTTGTTAAAATATATCGTGCAGTCATTAGATTCTTTGTTTTGAAGGTTTTTAAAGCAAAGGAAATTTATGAACAATTTTTAGAAGTGTATAAGGAGTCCTCACCTTCAAAACGCACCGTTGAATTTTGGGCTGGTGAATTTAAACGTGGTCGTACCAGCCTTGAAGACGATCCACGCGAAGAACGACCATTGAGCGGGTACATAATATGGTTAGTGAAGATCCAAGTTTGACTAAGCGTGAAATTGCTAATGCCATAGGCATCTCAGACGAACGAGTACTCCATATTTTACATGAAGAATTACATATGAAAAAACTGTTTGGAAAGTTAGTGACGCACACATTAACAATTCAACAAAAACTGGATCGAAAACAAATTTCTCAGCGTAATTTGGAGCGTTTTAAGCCGAATAAAACCGACTTCTTGCGTCGTTTTATAACTATGGATGAGACTTGGATCTACCACCATGATCCTAAATTAAAACAAGAACGTTTAAAGTGGACTGAAGCTGGTTGTTCAGCTCCAAAGCAGGTGAAGTTACAACGATCAGCAAAGAAGGTTATGGTATCAGTTTTTTGGGATGCAAAAGGAATTTTGTTGATTGATTATCTTCAGAAAGGTAAAACAATCAACTCTGAATATTATTGCAGCCTTTTGGATCAGCTGGATGAAAAAATTCGTGAGAAAAGACCTGGTTTAAAGAAGAAAAAAATCATTTTTAATCAAGACAATGCACCTGCGCACAAAAGTGTTTTGACGATGGCCAAATTCAAAGAATTAAAGTACGAACTACTTGAACATCCACCGTATTTACCTGATTTGGCTCCCATTGACTACTATCTCTTCAGAAATCTCAAACAATTCCTTCGTGGAAAACATTTTTCGTCGAATGAACAGGCCATAGCAGCCGTAGACGGTTATTTTGCAGAGCTTCCGGAAAACCATTAAAAGGATGGGATAAAATTATTGGAAGACCATTGGAACAAGTGTATTGAGCTTCTAGGAGATTATATTGAATAAAAAAATATATTTCGTAACAAAAACAGTATTCTTTCATTTCGAGCGCAGGAACTTTTCAACCAACCTGTATATTAGGAGAGCATTATATATTTTTGGTATTATAATTGTGCCAAATATACACTTAAAATAGTTTGTAAGTTAAAATAACAGAAAATGTCATTTATAAGAAATGATATTTCATTTAAAAACCGGTCTACTTAATTTTTATTTAAACCAAATGGCTTTTGTTATTTTTTAAATTTTATTAAACAGTAAATAAACGTTAAAAATTTTCCTACCAATTCCTTAAAAAATAAATGATTTTATCATTCATTTTAAATTTTTTCTGTTTTTTTAATTGTTGTTTTTTTTTAATCTACAAAATGTATGTATGCATGGCTATATACACTTTTGGGTGAATGTGTTTCTGTATGTTTGTGTGTTTATGAAGTTCTTGTAATTTGGATTGAAATAATTTTGTATATAATCAACCAATTTATATACAAAACAAATTGGAATTTTTTAAATATTTTTTTTTAAACAGACAGCAAACAAAATTGAAATTTTAAACAACAAAAAAAAAACAAAAATAAACCAGAAATTTTCGTTTTGTGGGTTAATTTTTATTAAATTTCAAACAAATGAAAAAAATAAATGAAACTGAAAAAAATCGGTAAATTATTTCGAACAAATGTATAAAAAGTTAAAATAGATATTTCTTTGAAAAATAAATGTATGTTCCTTTATTTTTAAACGGAACGGAAAACTTGTTTATTAAGCTACAAACAGTAAACTACATAATGTTCTGAGTGTAGTCGTCCTATGATATAGCTATAATATTATGGTATTAAATAATCATGATACGAAACTTTAAATGAGTTCTTTAAACTTAAGAATATATCTTGAAGAAATGATTTTGTTAAAGAAAAAATTTTTCAAGAAAACTCTTTGATTCCATGGATTTTTTAACAAAAAAAAAACGTAGTTTCTATGGACTTTTTCTAGTAGAAAAATTCTTGGGTTCTAAGGACATTTTTAATTTTTTTTATATAGTACTTTTCTTTAAAAAAAATCCTTAGAATCTAAGTATTTTTTATAATGAAAAGTCTTCAAAGAATTTTTTATTCAATAAAAGCCCATAGAATCTAAGTTTTTTTTAAGAATGTATGAATTTTTATCTAAAAAACAGTGCAATCTGAGAATTTTACTTAAAGGAAAAGTTTAAAGAATTTTGTTTTTAGATAAAGTATTTACAATAGAAGCATATTTTATACTAGAAAAAGTTCTTAGAATCAAAGTATTTTTTATGATGAAAAGTCCTTAGAAACGAAGAATTTTTTATATAAAGAAGGCCCTTAAATTCTAAGTTTTTCAAAGAATATATAAACTTTTTCTAAAATACAATTTGCAGAATTTGAGAATTTTACTTAAAGGAAAAGTCCATAGAATGTAAAAATTTTAAATATTTTTTCATATAAAAAATTATTTTATTAATATTCAAAGTTCTTTTTCCACATATATTTTTGAGATAAATTTCTTATTTTTTTTTTATTAATAATTAATTAATTAAAAAATATAAAATCTTTATAAAGAATCTTTTCGACATAGAATTTTTGGAACAATGAATGAACAATAAAATTATTATACATTATATAGGGTCCGCCATCTAACGTTTTTTTTCAACTAGTGCTTATTTCGTGACACTTAGCTCATGTCTGATTTGACAGATAATTAGTTTTATCCTTCCGCTGAACGAATACGGTTGTGTATACGCTTGAACAACGCTGGGAAATATTGCGACATTACTTTGAAAATCATGGTAATGTTGCAGAATGTCATCTTTTCAATGTCATCTTTTCGGATGAAGCTCATTTTGATCTTGGCGGGTATGTAAACAAGCAAAATTGTCGCATTTGGGGCACAGAAAACCCGATTCACCCAAAACGAGTCACTATTTGGTGCGGATTTTGGTCCAGAGGCATAATTGGGCCATTTTTTTCGAAAATGAGCAGAAGTGGCCGTTACAGTCAATGGCGACCGTTATCGGGCCATGTTGAACGAATTTTTGTTTACAAAAATTGAAGAGGACGATATTGGCAACATTTGATTTCAACAGGACGGCGCTACGTGCCACACAGCCGAAGCTACACTCGATGTTTTGCGCCCTGTTTTTAAAGATCGCGTTATCAGCCGCAGAGCTGATGTCGTTTCGCCACCTCGGAGCTGCGATTTGACACCGTTGGACTATTATTTGTGGGGTGCCGTCAAAGATAAGGGTTACGCTGACAAGCCAGAGACAATTGACGCTTTAAAGGACAATATTCGTAAAGCCATTGGTGAAATACAGCTGCACACAATCCATAATGTGCTTAAAAATTTAACCGATCGTGTAGGCTACTGCAGGGCCAGCCGAGGCAGCAATTTGAATGAAATTATTTTCCATTATTAACCGGATGGATTGTACTTTCAAATAAAAAAAGAAATTTGAGAAAATATTCAGTAGTTTTTTTTATAGCATTTTCAAAAAAAAAAAGTTATTTGGCGGACCCTATATTTACATCACCCATGTGATGTAAATATAATATATTTAAATCACATTTTATGAAAACAAGACATTATTAATACTGTAAATGTCAAAATCATATTTTATTTTATGTATAATTATTCATTGTTTGTTGTCATCATTTTATAGTTCCATAATTATCATATTTTTTCATAGTGAGAATTTTTGTTACCACATTATGGTTACAGCCAATCATATTATAAAATAGAAAGCGGGAATCCTAAAGTAATAAAATATTTACTACAATAATGATGTTAGCGACCATATTCATGCTTAGAACCTATTTATAAACCAATAACTTGATTGCAGTGATTATGTTGCAACCATGTTTTTTATCTGCATGTACGCTGGTCATTCAATCCACTTGGTTACCTGGCGTTTGTGCCCCATGACTAACCGCCCACATATTTTTTTTTTTAACTTTTTAGAAAAATATTTAAGAACATATACTCATCTTCTAAGTTAATATCAGTGCTTTAACATTTTACTGTTATTGCAAACAGTTTTACATCCCAAAATATACAAAAACACTTTTATCTACAACCTTGTGTAAAGTAGAACTATACAATTTGAAAATATGAAAAATGGTCCCTTAGGTATAGTGAAAATCGTCGGTGACATTTGTGCCGCAGTGGCGAAACCTTCCTCTTTTGCCCTACGTTTTTTTCCAATACAGGTTGGTTGAAAAGTTCCTGCGCTCGAAATGCAAGAATACTGTTTTTGTTACGAAATATATTTTTTTATTCAATATAATCTCCTAGAAGCTCAATACACTTGTTCCAATGATCTTCCAATAATTTTGTCCCATCCTCATAATGGTTTTCCGGAAGTTCTGCAAAATAACCGTCTACGGCTGCTATGGCCTCTCCATACGGTGGATGTTCAAGCAATTCGTACTTTAATTCTTTAAATTTAGCCATCGTCAAAACACTTTTGTGAGCAGGTGCATTGTCTTGATGAAAAATGATTTTTTCTTCTTTAAACCAGGTCTTTTCTCACGAATTTTTTCATCCAGCTGATCCAAAGGGCTGCAATAATATTCAGAGTTGATTGTTTTACCTTTCTGAAGATAGTCAATCAACAAAATTCCTTTTGCATCCCAAAAAACTGATGCCATAACCTTCTTTGCTGATCGTTGTGACTTCACCTGCTTTGGAGCTGAACAACCAGCTTCAGTCTACTGTAAACGTTCTTGTTTTTTAATTTAGGATCATGGTGGTAGATCCAAGTCTTATCCATAGTTATAAAACGACGCAAGCAGTCGGTTTTATTCGGCTTAAAACGCTTCAAATTACGCTGAGAAATTTGTTTTCGATTCAGTTTTTGTTGAATTGTTAATGTGTGCGGCACTAACTTTCCAAACAGTTTTTTCATACGTAATTCTTCATGTAAAATATGGAGTACTCGTTCGTCTGAGATGCCTATGGCAATAGCAATTTCACGCTTAGTCAAACTTGGATCTTCACTAACCATATTATGTACCTGCTCAATGATTTCTGCTGTGGTTGTAGTTTTTGGTCGTCCTTCGCGTGGATCGTCTTTAAGGCTGGTACGACCACGTTTAAATTCACCAGCCCAAAATTCAACAGTGCGTTTTGAAGGTGAGGACTCCTTATACACTTCTAACAATTGTTCATAAATTTCCTTTGTTTTTAAACCCTTCAAAACAAATAATCTAATGACTGCACGATATTTAATTTTTTCCATATTAAAAAAATCAATGACACGTCAACTTCAAATGGCTTGTAAACAAAAAAAGAATTGACAGAATGACTTGCAACTTTGCATATGTTCTCAGGACAGTTATACCAACTTGAGAAAAAAAAGTTTGGAGGTAGCAGTGTCATCTCTTGGTGAGCGCAGGAACTTTTTAACCAACCTGTACATCCTTGCTTTAGATTTTTTGTACAAATAAGTCAGAGTGTTAGTAGTTGTTTAGAAAACTACAAATTGTCAAATATTCAAAAACAAAAAAATAATGTCATTTCACAATATTTAGATCATGGTTTTGTTTTCGGCATTGCATTTACTGTTGTAGTTTTGGGTCAATTTTATCGATTGTGGTTACTGGGAGTATACTACTAGTAAATGAATTAGAAATGTGTAGTACATGTTGAATTTAAATGACAATTCTTATTGGGGTCAACAACAAACAAACAATTGTGTTAACAAAAAATATGAATTGCAAACAGAAAAAATATCGATGATTTTTATTCGAAGCAAATTGTTTTTTTTTTTTTTTTTTTTGTTTGCTACAAATTTGAAATAATAATACTTTAAAAACTAGCACTAGTTCCACAACATATTCCCTGCTATTTATAAATTCGTAGCTTGGAACAAGTTCCAAGACTAGAACTCATTTTTAAACAATGTTCCTAATTGAGATACTGCTGATAAATAACAGTTCGTATGTTTTGTCTACCCTTCCACATAAACCTGCGACAAGTGTATCAAATTTATTGGAAAAATTAAAAAAAAAACAAATAAATATACAGATCTTTGGATAATTTTAAGTTTTAATTTTCACAGTTATTTTTTGACAAATTTTTACAAACTAATTGCTTAATTTTAACTAATTTGTTGCTAACGTGACATTCTGGAAACAAATCTTTACACTCAAAATATTTTTACAGTAAATGACTGTAGTTTATTTAAGAAGTTATCAGTAATACACAGTTAAAATGATTAACTTTAAATTTAAATTAATTTTTTATAATTTGATGTTTTTAGAGAATAAAGAAAATCGTAATGAATTTTATTTTTTCGTTAAAAAATATTTCCAAAACAAAAAAGTAAATTTGGTTCTAAGTATTCTGATTTTTAAATTATGTACTTCCCTTCCTTAAAAAATAAAAACATAAATAACAAAATAACTGACAGGAAAAAGTCATTTTAGGTACTAGCAGAATAATGTTAAGAGTTATTTTTTAAATACTGAGTTCATTATTTCTTTTAATATTGATAAAGTAACTGAATGTCCAACATTCATGTGAAACTTATTTTAGATAAATTCAATAAAGAATTGTTAAATTGTCGGTTTGTATTGTTGAATGCATTGTTTTAAGTACCTGAATGCTCAATTTTGAAATTATCCCATAGGTTACTTGAAATAGAATTGATATTGAATGGTAGATGAATTTACCTAATCAAGAACCTAAATATAGACTTTAATAGTTGTATCATAGGTTACTTTGAAGTGAAACACATTGTTACAATTATATGATAATCATTTGATGAAATTTAAGTGGAATTAATTAATTATGTTGAATATTAAATTTACTGTAGTTTATTGTCTTGTTGTTATTAAATGACCAATTATTATAGCGATTAACAGGTTGATCACAATTATATAACCATGCATTTGAATACGTACCATCTCGGATGGCGCATAGGTCACATGAAGTTAAATAATTAATTTAATGATGCAGCTTATCCTGTAATATATGAGCTGATGTCTTAATTAATACGATATTTAAAAGTTGGTGTTGATGTTAGGGTAGTATTTTAAATTAGTTGAATGTAAGTAGTTTTGGAAATAAACGTCTTTTGAAATCTTCAAAGATGGGTACATTTATTTGACTATACCTTCCAAAGAGATTGACGAACAGGAGTTTTTGTAGCACATCTCGAAATTAGAGAATCACCAAATTTCGTATAATATATTTTATAAATCCGTATTTGATTATTTGTTTCAAGTTACAATCTTGAAGGTCTATTGCACGATCGCCAATAAAATAATTTAAATTAATGGAATTTTATGAATTGTTGATCTGTTATTTTGTAAGTGAATATTATAGTAGGATTTAAGATCATATCATATTCTTTTTATTAATTATTTATTGGTAAGAAACATCAAAATTTTATTAGAAAGTTATAGAGAATAAAAATTGAGAAATTCCACAAAGCCAGCAGGATAGAATACTTGTATTTTCGGTTGGCGCTACCCAACCTTGTCAATATACATGCTCTTCTTCTCCCTTTGCGGTCATTGCTTGTTGATGATTGTCTATTTTATATTGAGTGTAAGGAAACAAATTAACAAACTTGTAAACAACAACACAATTAGACTAACATCAACGAAATTTAACAATTTTATAATTATCCTCTATATTTTACCGTTTTTTGTTATGAACTTTAATTCTGTAAGTATCCCAGCAAAAAAAAATGGTTGTAATTCTGTGACTATAACTTTTTTCATTGCTTCCTAAACTTCAGTTGACATTATTTTATGGTTTTTTGGTGTTATTCTAAGGCACTTCCAAAAGAATTCATGTGTTCATATTTCAAATGCAGTGATCTGGATATAAACCCGATGCATATCTTAAAAAATCACTCTTCATTACTTCTAAAGCATAAGTTATAATATATCGTATATTTTTGGAATCTAAAGAATTTATTCAAATTGAAAAAAATAGTTCTGATGAATTTTTTAAATTATTTTTTATATTTTAGTTTAAAATTTCATGGTGTTTAGAATTTATGCAGTTTTGCAATTTTTATAAAAGTTTTGAAATATTAAGAAAAACATATTTTTTTAACCTTTAATTGAAACTAGCTGGCCTGTCATTTGCATTTTTCCAGCCTTAAATATTTATGACGACGCAATCTACACTACACCATTTCCAGTCTTAATTTAGAATTTATCAAAATAAGTAAAAATTATTTCAAATTGCCCAAAAATGTTTTAAAATTGTGAAAAAATTATTTTAAATTGTTCAAAAATATTTTAAAATTGTCTAAAAATTTTTCCAAATTGTACAACTAGTTTTTAAATTATCCAAAAAAAAATTTAAAAAGTGTCTAAAAATTCATTAAAATTTTTGAAAAATGTTTTAAAAATGCTTTTTCACTAATGCAAAATTATTTATTTATTCTTATAAAGAGAATTTGTATATCAATGCATAAATTTCACTTTTTAATCTTATTTTTCTGCATTCTTATAAACTAAATTTTCATCAAAGCTTAAATACTGCAAAGTATATGAACATTTTCCACTTATGCATCAGAATATCTAATCATTGCATCGTCATTGCTTCCTTAGAGTAAAGTATGAGTAATGCTAGTAGCTACATTTGAATACTTCCATCCTATGACACGCTAATGTTAAATTCATCGATGAAACCATCAGAAAAGAAGTGATGCCTTTGCCATAGTAGTGATGCTTTATTGCTTCTTTGGCAGCTTCATTTTTGCTGGGTACCAAACAACACAGCTTATATGAAGCATTTAATATCAAATGTTTGTCTTAATCCATATTTAATCTACAACTTAATCTATGTTGATAGTTAATGAATAGACAATATTTTGAATTTTATTTTGCACTGTATCCTTGTATGTAAAGTAATGGAATTTTATGAATTGTTGATCTGTTATTTTGTAAGTGAATATTATAGTAGGATTTAAGATACTTAAGACAAAAAACAAAAAATTAAATTTAATACTAAGTATTTCGATTTTAAAATTAAATATGAAGAGTATGTAGGGAGAAAATGCCTACAACCCATAATTAGGATATAAGAGGGAAATTTCACCATTAGACCACAAATGTATCCGCCGATTTTCAAACTATATAAAAGAGTTATTAAATTATTCTAACCGATCATTTGTGATCATCTGATCATCCTTAATTTCTATAAACTTCACAGTTCTTCTTCTCACGTGGTCATATGTTTTTTAATAAATTTTCAAAAAGTGTAATAAACTTTTCTAAAAGTGTGTACATAGTTGGTCATGGGCACAACCGCCAGACCATCATGTGGGATTGTATAGACAGCACAAATTGGTTTATTTGTTACAGACGTATACGTAATATTAATTTGTTACAAAGTGATCAATTTTAAATAAGAGAGATTTGGTTTTCCTTTGATCATTTAAAACCAAATCAACATTTTTAAAATGCTTTCATTGAAATCAAAGCTACACTCCCAATATATTTTCCGTTACCGACTGTAGTTTGTTTAAAAAGTAATACGTAAAGTTTGTTTTTAAATGAAGAATCAATCGAAATTCATAGAAATATATTTTTTAACTATTTGAATCAGTCATTCAAAAAACAAACTATAAAAATGTACAGATATTTTGATATTTTTTGTTAAATGTTAAATTTTATGTTTTCTGTTTCTAAAAATTAAAATTCATATAATTCTTTTTTGTGTTTTTACCAAAATAATTTGTATATATACAAAATTATTTCAATAAAAATTACAAGAAATTATTCACAACATACACATAAAGCCAATAAAAATATATACATCTGTGTGTGCTGTGTTTTTTTAATTACATACAAATAAAAAAAACTCAATTTGAAAAACAAACCACAAAAGTAGTTTTTTCTTACTTATTGTCAGTAAAAAATTGATGGTTATTTTAAACGACTTTCTATTGTTTTTACTACTTTTGTTGGTTATTAAACAATGATTGAAAATAAACAACAAAATGGGTTGAATATAATGAAACATCTTTTTAAGTTGATTTTAACAAAATAATATTGTAAGTGTAATAATAGCTATGTTTGGGCGGCAAGCTATCAAAGTTGGCTTATATCATTCCCATATACATTTGACGTAAGGCAGTGTTGACTCTTAACTCTTAACATCACTTATGTCAAATTTGCATGGGAATGACATAAACCAGATAGCTTGCCGCCCAAACTCAGCTAATATCCATCTACATAATTATTTACTGCAAATAAATGTTTTCCATCACAAAATTATTTTTATAGCATGACAATTAAGCACCACAAACTCGGTTAATTTACCGCACAGTTGGGGTTGTCAAAAAGTATACAAGGGTATAGAGTGTCAGAGGTAATCTTCGAGAAATTCAACATGCTACGAGCCAGCTGCAAATTAGAAAAACATTAAATTTGGTTGATGCAGTGTTGCCATACAAGCAGTTTAATTGTTTATCTCAGCTTTTGGGATTCTTTACAGTTTTCCAGCTTTTTCACGAATTCATCCGTTTTTCAAATTCATGTATTTTTTATCGTTTTTTTATTATAACTATGTTGCAACATGTAATAGTATATTTCTTCTCTTTATTATATACACTCAAGATACTTTGAAACTTACAACGATATTGTGTGAAAATATTGTATTGAAAAATTATTTAATGCATTTTTGTGTACAAAGTTATACATGTTTTATTATTCACAAAAACATTTTATATTAAAATTATAATAATTTAGAGCAAATATGATTATATTTTAATTTTACACATTTGTGTCTAATTCTAATAAAAAGGTCTACCAAATAAAAGTGAACTAAAAGATTTGTGAAAGGGATCAACACTCTTTAGACTTATATACTTTTTAGGGTAGTTGAGAAAACCTGTTTCATTAGATAGAGCATAATAGACAAAAATTGGGTACATTTAATTTAAATAATCTTAACAAATATAAGAACTTTGTGAGAGTATACATAAAAATGTAATATCAAAAGAGTTTTCCGGTATAGTCTACTGAAAATGATATTTTATACAACATAATATGCTATTTATTAGGTGACAAAGTTCTTTATGAGGAGGCCATCTCTGCAAGAAATCCTATTTTGCAGTCGGCTATAAAAAAGTTGGAGAATAGCTAGATGAAGTCTATCGAGCTAAAAACTCAAAGCACAGTAAACATTTATTGACGTGCCCTCGTACAACAAAATTTTCTATTTTCTATTTGCAATCGAAGAATAGATTTCCAAACAAAAAAATAGAAATACAAAACAGTTATAAACTAAACGAGAATTTTTTAAAACTCAATGAATTTTTTATTATTTTGTATTTTTTCATAGAAAAACAAATATAATTGCAGTTAAAAACAACAACTAATCACTACAGCATCAACTGTCATGTTATAACTGACAATTTTTTTGAGTGTAAAAAAAAATTTTTTAATTTCTATTTCTTCAATTTAACAAAAAAATTCTGTTAAGATTAATAAATCGATTGTAAAGGCGGAAACAGGATTAGCTTAAGTTACTTGAATAAATAAAGAAAAATTTGCAATTTTTTAAAATAATTTCTAAAATTTCCTTTCATTACCAAAACAAATCAAAAGCCATTTATGGTTTTTAAATAAAATATAATTTATTTTAAATGGAATTTTCTGTTATTTTGACTTTTAAACTAATTCAAGTGTGAATTACAAATCAGTTTCCTGGAACGAGATCTCAAAGAAGTTCCATGAAACCGCTTCGCCTAGAACGACTCTAAGACTAGAACTGATTCTAAAAAAATGTTCCTGATTAAGATATTTGAGTTTTAAAGACCCCGTATACCAAAAATCCGGTTTTTGTAATTCTAATTCCGTCTGAATATCCGGTCATCTTTCTTCAGTTCATTTTAAATTGTTCGTAACTGAAATTATTCTTTGCAAAAATACAAAAAAAATCAAATATTTTTATGACAAATATTTTTATGGAAAATTTGTATTGTAGATTTATGTATAAAACTTTCGACAAAATAAACTTAATATGGAACGTGTATTTCCCAACTTTATTCCAATTAAAAAGTATTTGATTTGTGTACTCTGGTTACATGTTATTGAAAAACAAATTCTACAAAACTAAAAAAAAATAGTTAATACAACAAAACATTTTCTTAAAACAATAAAAATTGTCTTTTGGACTATTGGCAAACTTACTTAATTTAATATTTACCCAAACAACAAATTCGATATTCAAACATAAAAAAAAACTTAAAAGTTTCCAAACCATACTACATATAGTGTACAAATATACATAAAGAATCAACTTTTGCTTTTTGGACAAAACTTTTCTTGTGAGTTTTGGCCAACAAAAACAGAATAAGATTAAATATATATGTTTTCATATAAATTACAGGTAATCTAGATCAAATTTCATTTCTAAATTGAGCAAAAATCCAAAATTACTTTTACAAAAAAGTTACTACAAAATAATTGTTAAACAGTATTTGCTTAGTTTAAGTTAGTATAGAAAAAGATTTAAGTAATTCAATTAAGTCAGGCAATTTATGTTATTAAAATGAAATAAAAAAAAATGTTCTGTTAACTTCTTCCTACAAAAAATTATAATAACTAACTTAGAACTGAAATTAGATTGCAAAAAAGACAAAGGCAACATGACCATATCAATGCCTTATCGATTAAGTGTCACATAAATTGTATCGTGTCATGGCATAAAACACAAAGCTATGCTAAATCTTTCAAAAGTCTTATTTAAGCTTTTTGTATGCTAAAGTAGATTTATTTTCTTTTACAGTAATTCTTGTCAATCAATCAATTTTACGATAAAAAAAAAAATTATACATAATTGGAGACATTAACCTTATTTTCTTACGTTTTACACGGTGAGGATGGATGGGCAATACCAACAAACAGAAATTTTTAAGTAAAATAATAAAGATCCTGTGATATCCTTTACTTACAAACTGTCGTGTGTTTTCAGAATCCCCACCATATAAATATGTAAAATCAGCTGGCATTGAAGACATATGTTTTTTTTTTTTTTTTGTTTCTTATGCTGCGAATGCACATGGAAATTACAAAATTACAAAGCCGAGGCTGACCTATTTTAGATAACTTTTTTTCTATACCATATCCGAAGTGTTTAGGTTGTAGTACTTTTCATGATGGATGTAAAGGCAAGAGTTTAATGATTTTTAAATTTATTCATAAAAATATGTCCAAAAACTATTGATGTGCTACGCCAATATGAAAGATATTTGTTTAAACATTTATTTGTTATAGATACAAACGTGTTCAATTATGAAATATGACCGGCACTATAAAAATCTTGTTAAGAGCAAGATTGTGCTGTTAATAAAGGGTGTCCCAAGAAGAACGCAATTTTTAAATTTTAAATAAAACACAGATATTTAAAAAAAAATCGTGAAACTTTATTATATCGTAAAGTAGACAGAATGAGATTATGTATGGAACAATATATCGTGCAAAGAAAACAATCTAATGGTGTTAATTCGCACGATCTAGGCGGCCAATTCTGATCTCCAAAACGCGAAATAACACGACCGGGAAATGACTGTATGACATGTGGCGCCGTCTTGTTGGAACCACATGCCCTCCACATTCATTTCTTAAATTCTAGGCAAGAAAAAACTGGTTATCATTTCACGATACCGAACACCATTGACTGTTTGCGCTTGACCTGCCTCATTTTCATAAAAAAAAGGTCCAATGATTCCTCCAGCCCAAAAACCACACCACACAGTGACACGTTGAGGATGCATTTGCTTCTCGTGAATCACTCGACGATTTTCCTCACCCAAAATGCGACAATTCTGCCTATTGACGAAGCCATCAAGATGAAAATGGGCCTCGTCACTGAAGATGATTTTATCGGCAAAATCAGCATTTTCATGTTGTCTCTCCAATACCCAATTAACGAACTCCCTTCGCTGTCCATGGTCAGCTGGCTTCAGTTCCTGAGTCAATTGAACTTTGTATGCATGAAGATGCAAATCTTTCGTCAAAATTCGCTGCAAAGTGGATTTGGAGACACCAATTTGCTGAGCTCGGTGTCGAATTGAGGTGG
This sequence comes from Eustalomyia histrio, assembly GCA_949748255.1. Lineage (NCBI taxonomy): Eukaryota > Metazoa > Arthropoda > Insecta > Diptera > Anthomyiidae > Eustalomyia > Eustalomyia histrio. The sequence continues at coordinate 42,062,406 of OX456525.1, read as the reverse complement.
ATGGAGTTTGAGCGACATCATCACGTACAGCTGCGACATTTTCGGTCGATCGACCTGGTCGATGGCGCGTTGTTGTCTTTACATCACTAACAGACCCAGTTTCGGCAAATTTATCCATTAATCTCTTTACAGTTGACTCTTTTGGAGCATTATTGTGACCCCAAATTGATCGCAATTTGCGAACTGTAGCCGCAAAACTTTCACCATTTTGGTAAAACAATTTCACAATGAGAATGCGTTGTTCATTCGTGTAGCGCTCCATTTTTACTAACCTCGTACCTTCTACTAGCAAACAATAACAATTGTTCAAATGTCAAACAATGACACTTCAAATGTTGCCAGATTTAAAAATTGCGTTCTTCTTGGGACACCCTTTATAATGCGGTTTAATAGAAATATTGGGTGAATAAATAAAAAATGCGGAATTCCAAACAGATGTCGCATCTTTCACACATGATTTGTGTCTTTAATAATTAATGTTTTATGGCATATTTGCAGGGTTTGGCATTTTGCATAGTGTAAACTAAGATTTTTTTGTGCTTCGAAAATTTTGAATTTTGTGCGGAAAGTTTTGCTTTATTTCTGCAGTTGAAAAAAAAATCAGCTGAAGCACTTCCATCGATTTCAATGTGCGAGATATGTTTTGTAGGGTACAGAAGTGGTGATTTTGACACGGAAGACAAAGATTGCCCAGGTCAGCCAAAAAAAAAGTTCTAAGATGATGAATTGGAGGCATTACACCAAGTAAATTGTTTTAAAACTCAAGAAGAACTTGTAAAATCATTGGGAATCACTCAGGTACACACAAAGAAAAATTTTGTCATTTTCCAACTGAAAACCGTTGATACAACTGAATATTGCTTTCCACAACAAAATGCTGTTAACACAACAGAATTTTAGTAGGAACACCAAATATATACATTTGTATATGATCTTTGAAGATTTAATTTTATTTTGAATGCATGGAATTCAATTTATTATTTAATCGAATGTATTCCTTTTTAAGCATTCGCGAGAATTCATTCAATCAAATTCACATCTAAGGAATTCAATTAATTTATTTCATACGATTTTACTAATTATTGAATTTGATCATTAGGATATCACTCGATTTCTTATTCATTCGATTTACATGGGAATTCAATCAATCATTTGTTGGAAATTCAATAGATTTTTACACAATCGATTTACAAATTCGGGATTTATCGCTCACTCGATTTCATTTGATTGATTGCAATGAAGAGTTCTAAAGATTAACACGATCTAAAATATTGCCAAGTTACTCATAACCTGAGTTTTCTTTAGCGCCTTAAGATATATGGACGATTAAAAATATATCTATGCGACTAAAACTGTATCTAAGCGATTCTGTGCGATTAATTTTTTATTTTAATTTTTGCTTAGATTTTTTTCCAAGTGATTTTGTTTTTCGATTTGGCGAGTTTTAAAATTTTTAGCGATTTTTCCAATTTTAACGATTTTTACAATTCTTAGCAATTCTTTTACAATAATGATTAAATTGAGTGTATGAACAAATCGAATGGCGAAAAACGAAGAAAGTCTTTAAAAATAAAATCGTTTAGGACCAACTAAGTATTAATTCCAATCATAAAATTCTAGTTTGAGAATTCAATCACTCCATAGTCAATCAAAATTGAAAATCAAATGAAGGAATGAATTCTTTAGAAACTAAGTATATGGTTATGCTAACCGAATTTATCGATTATTGCCACCAAAATACACTTTACAATTCGATTGGAAATTTACTTTTCTGTGTGCAGCAATTTTAAAACGTTGCAATCAGCAGGATTCATCCAAAAACAAGGAAATTAGGTACCAAACGAGTTGAAGTCAAGACACTGGTGATCAAAAATTAATCTATTATGACAACCCGAAGCGCAAGAAATTGTATGTGAAGCCCGGCCAACCAGCCAAATCAACGCTATCGCCAAATATCAATGGCTATGTACTTAAAGGGACCAAAAGATTGCCACCTATTATGAGCGGATGAAATTGATTCGTTAGAAGCGAGCATTGGCCAAAAAATGCCCGGAATATGCGACAGGACATGAAGCTGCAATATTCCCTCATGACGATGTTGGGCCACATGTTGCAAAACCGAACTCAGAATATTATGTAGTTTACTGTTTGCAGTTTAATAAAAAAGTGTTCCGTTCCATTTAAAAATAAAGGAACATACATTTATTTTTCCAAAGAAATATCAATTTTAACTTTTTATACATTTGTTCGAAATAATTTACTATCATTTACCGATTTTTTCAGTTTCATTTATTTTTTTTATTTGTTTGTTTGAAATTTAATAAAAATTTAACACTTTTTACAAATTTAAATTTTGTTTGCTGTCTGTTTTAAAAAAAATATTTAAAAAATTCCAATTTGTTTTGTGTATGTATAAATTGGTTGATTATATACAAAATTATTTCAATCCAAATTACAAGAACTTCATAAACACACATACATACACAAACACATCCACACAAAAAGTGTATATAGCTATGCATACATACATTTGGTATGTAGATTAAAAAAAAAATAAAAAATACAAAAAGGAAAACAATTGCAAATAAATGATAAAATCATTTATTTTTTAGGGAATTGGTAGGTAAAATTTTGATATTTATTTTAACTGATTACATTATTTGTTTCTTACGAATGTGTCAGTTGTTTAATCAACATTTAAAAATAAATAACAAAAGGCATTTTATTTAAATGAAAATAAAATATCATTTCTTGTAAATGACATTTTCTGTTACTTTAACCTACAAAATATTTTCAGTGCGGTTAAAAACTATATAGAAAATAGTGGTTGGAGTTCTGCCTCACTCGGCTTATAGTTTAGTTCTTGCCCCACTCGTCTGCCAGTTGTGTCTTGACCTATGTAGAACGCTCTCACTGAAATACACTTCACTTCAGGACAGGGTATCCAAAATTGACTTGATTCATGCTTGCCCTTAAAAAAAGAGCACAGCTTTTGGAACGGAAGTGATATGCTAACAGAAAGATGGGAAAAGGTCATAGCTATCGATGTTCAATACTTTAAATGAATTTATATTGTACCATTGTTTCAAAATAAACGCCCAAGATTTACCAAAAATCCCTCATTTTTTAATTATACACCTAATAATATATGTATGTACATAAAACATAGTCGTACAACTATGACATTTTTATTGGTTTTTTTTTTATTATTTAGTTGACATTAAATATAATTTTATTTGACTTTTTTCAAATCAAAATCATGCAAACGAATTTTTAAATATCATGAATAAATATGTTGTGTTGTCTACTTTCACTTTTCGTGTTTGCAAGAAAACAGTCAAACACGCATATCTGTGTGTTTATTATTGACAGGAAATTGACAGGAATTGTTGTGTATTCACATGTGTGTACAGTAAAGCTTTACGATAAAGGACACTTTAAAAGTGTCATCATATAAAGAAGACGAAAAACTAAACGCCAAGCTTTTTAACTGGTAAGTCTATTTTGGTTGCCACAACCAACGATTAGTGTAGCCATTTTTTAATGATTTTCTGCACTCAGAAAACAGTGTCAGTTGTGGCCATCGAATTTGTTGCCAAATTCAGGCGGTTACGACAACTGTCTTCATATTAAATTATATTTTTAGTTGTGAAAGCCAATATTCAGTTGTACAATATTATATTTATATTCCACAGAAATATTCTTATATTCCACAAAATTTTATTTTAAGAAAAATTTTTTTGTAGATTTTTCCGGTATCGAACCTGGGCATTCAGATTTATAGTTCACACTCTTGTTTACTGCACCACAACTAATTTAAATTTTCTTTGATATATTTGCCATTTAAACATTTTATTTGAATTAAAAAAAATATATATTTTTTAAATGATTGCCTTTTTTGTAAAAAAACGGGTTTTCTACGTGTAACAAAAAATGTTGTTGAGTACAATTATCTGCCAATAGTGGACATCTTCCTATAACGCACAAATTGTTTGAGACAGTTGCAAATGACTGTACTGTATATTGATAAAATATACTTTTGTTTTGGAAATCGTAACGGATATTAGATTTGTGGTTGTAAATACATATGTTTATTTGATTTTAAAGATTTTTGTTGCGTGTTGTTGGTATTTTTGTGGCTTTTGTATTGTATTTAGCAGATTTTCAACACAATATAGTCGTGATTTGGTATTTGTTGATTTGTAATACACTTCCTCATGTGTGGTTGGGGTATTTTTGTATTAGTGTGTCTTTTAAACAACGAAGTGTCGATTTGGAATTGTTAAACCCTTAGACTAATGTTGTTAAGCATTTGCGAATGCAAATGCTACTTGATTAAAGTTTTTTTAAAAAAAATAAAAATTTATTGTTTTAAATATTGAAGTGTTTTGCACACGTTCAATTAAATTGGTAAATTTTTTGAAGATGAACCAATCAGTACACCTTAGCTTTGAATTCTTTGTTCTCATTCGTTTATTTTCAAAAAAATATCAACTTTATTGGAGGTGTGTACACCACTTAACGTTTTAAATGAACATTAGAGAGTTTCAGAAATAAAAAATGGGAGTTATTAAATGCACACTAGGAATATAATTTTTTTTATTCAACTAAAATTTTACTAGGCACTAGGAAATACGAGGGCGGATTAATAAGTCCGTGACTTTTTTATTGCAAAAAAAAAAACATATTTTTCAACATAATCTCCTTTTAGCTCAATACCCTTAGTCCAACATTTCTAAAATTTTTGTATCCCTTCGAAAAAAAATATAATTTTTCGAGGTCCATTAAATAGGCATATGTTTGATCAATATTTGGAGCTGAATCTCTTTCCACCGAGCCACTTCTTTAGGTTTGGAAATAGTAAATAGTCACTGGGGGCAAAATCCGTAGAATATGGCGGATCAGGTACTAATTCGTAGCCCAATTCATGGAATTTTGCCATTGAGACTACACACGTCACACGATTACGTTTTTGGTCGATTGAGAGCAAACGCGGCACCCATCTTGCAGACAGCTTTCTTAAATCCAACTGATCATTTAAAATTGAAACCACACTGCCATATGAAATGCCCATGGCATCAACTACCACACGCACTTTTACTCTTCGATCGGCCAACACCATATCGTGGATTTTTTCGACAATTTCGAGTATATTGACCTCAATTGGCCGTCCAGAACGTTCAGCGTCATTTGTGCTTGTGCGACCACAACGAAAGTCAGGAAAGCACTTTTTTATCATTGAAATCGATGGTTCAGAGTCCCCATAGTATTTATCAAGCTTTTCCTTGGTTTAATTGACAGTTTTTTTTTGCAAAAAATAATGTTTAATGAGAACTCGAAATTCACGTTTCTTCCATTTTTTAAAAAATTCACGAGGTTGTATATTTAGAACATATAACTACAAGGGAAATTCGAAAAGCCACGGACTTATTGATCCGCCCTCATACTGTACTGATAATAAAAACTGATATCTTTGGTCAGTTTGAAACAAAAACTTTCCAAGATTTTTTTTTATTTTTTTTTTTAATTTAAAATAATATAAAAATATTACTAAAAGAAATAAAAATAAATAAAATTGAAACAAAGAGTAAATAAAATCTATAAAAATTCTAATTCCAAACTTCATGGCATTTGGTGCGGAACCTATTTTAACGATCGCGAAAATGTAAACACGCAATTATTTATATTTTCCCATTGACCCCCTTGCAAGGCAAATTTTGATATTTGTAAAAAAATTCCAGAAGATATATCCCCTTTCTAAAGGGTGATTTTTTTCCTATTAGTTTTTTCAGAGTTAATTTTTTTTTAGTGTAAAAAAAATCGTGACATGGTGTAAATGCCAAAAATGCTCATGAGACGAGTGAGTGTGAGCATGTGTTTTGTTTTTGTATTGCATGTATTTTTTAATTGTATTTTCTTTTATCTGACAAAAGCAAACGTAATATGGAGACATCACCGTAATCCCAAATATGCCCAGCAAAAACATACCTTAACAAATAATGAGTGTAGTAATCTAAACTCCAAGGTTTTCACGTATTACCCTTCATACTATAATTCTAACTTTTTTATACGGGATGTCCCAAAAGGTAAGGTGTTATGCTTACGAGCAAGCTTAAGAAAAAATAAAGAATAATGGGTTACGAGTATGTATACTAATAACCAATTATTGTTTAATTTGCCGTAAGAAATTGAGTAACACATTATTTTTTTTAACTCCTGGCAACCAATTATATTTTAACTTTGAGTAAGCGATAAGGTAATGCGATGAAGTGTTGTGAATCCCAATTTCAAATACGCTTTTCTTGCAAAAGGAAATATATAAATTAACCCTTCCACGGCCAATGGTTGATAAATGTCACTTTTGAAACACATTTTGTCATTTTGCCGATTTCTTTAATTTTTAGAAACATCAAGATATTTGGAATTGGTTTACTCCATTTCTTACAGGATACTGATACAATTTGGGATATATGTATCCCATGGGTCGTCAAAAGTCAAAAAGAGAAAGTTTTTGCTCAGTTTTAAAAATTTTTTTGTGCGCAATGAAATTTAAGTCATTTTTATTCGATTTAATTTTTATAGGTTTTTCCCCTGATTCCAAATTTTATCATTAGAGCGCCCCAGTAGGCTAGTTGGTAGCGTGCTATCTTATCAGTGCGGGGGTCGTGGGTTCGATTCCCACCAGTACCTCTGGTCTGTTTTCGCTACAACGAGCCGAAAGCCTTTGTTGCTAGTGCTCGGTTAGGGTATTAAGATATAAATTGTAATTATATGTTTAATAAAATAAATAAATCAAAAAAAATAAAATTTGATCTCCAAAATTTTCTATCCCTTTACAATTTTGAAAAATTGTATCTGAAATTGTATCGAAACTACAGTTAAAACTCGATTTTTGCCAAGTTATTTTAAGATGTGTCATAACACAAACAAGTTAAAATAAATTTATTCGACACTACTTTAAACTCATTTTTAGGCTTTTTCCTGTTCACTTACGTCTTAATTTGTTTTATTAAGCTCTTTTAATTCATAAATTAATGAATAAAGTTATTTAAATTATTAACAATGACTCATTATTATTTATATTAAAGTAATAGAAAAGGTAAGCTACTATAGGTAACTTCCCAGCAAAATAATATGGATGTTATTCTTTTCGAATCTCTTTTTTAGAACATCTAAAGAAGTTAATAGTGCAAATTTTTCGATTTATAAAAAGTCCTTTTAAACAACTTCCAAAATGTTGATAGTAACCCCTACTTATGAAGTCATAAGAATAAAATTTTTTGTAACAATTCCATTGAAAAGCATATAAAATTTTTAATTTTAATATTTATTTATAAAAGTTTAATATAATTATATTAAAAAAAATTATTATTTAGTTGGCCCATAAATGGTTAATTCCAGCAGTTTGTTTTTAAGGGAATAGTATAGTAGGATTTAAGATCATATCATATTCTATTCTACTATTCACTTACAAAATAACAGATTCATAAAATCCATTATTTTTTTACCTTTTTTTTATTCAAATATTGAATCTGCCCACCTTAGGCCTAACAATATGTAATACAATCTTTTAACTAATCTTAAACACTAGGGGCCTCATCTTAACGCGGCGGCATATCGGCTCTTTGAAGCCTTGTGTGCGTTCGGTTTCGGGTCAATTGTCTCGCAAGCGGATTCGGATGATCACACAGCCTTGAAGTGCAACTAGCACGGACTTCTCTAAATACGTCTTTTAATAACGGGACCCCAAGGTCATTATGAATATTCCAATTTCGTATATACCATGGCGCACCTGTTATGGTTCTGAGAATTCTAGATTGTGCTCTCTGTATAAGTTCAATATTCGAATTGCTGGCCGTTCCATATAGTTGAATTCCATATTTCCATATGGGTTTAATTACACTTTTATACAGGGTTACCTTAAGGTCAAGACTTAATTTTGATCGGTGGTTTAATAACCAGTGCATGTCACAGGCTTTAAGCTTCATCTGAAGCCTCTTGGCTTCAATGTGCCGACGCCAAGTAAGACGTCTGTCTAGATGCATACCAAGATATGTGACGTCATCAGTCTGTGGGATATGTACATTAATTAAGTGTAACAGGGGGAAAATTTCGCGTTCTTAAAGTGAACGTAACGTATATACTCTTAAGTTCATTCACCCGTATTCGCCAATTTTTTAGCCACGTCTCCACATTTCTGAGATGGTTATATTTTGTATACCAGTGATATCCACTTTGTCCTGCTCGGAATAATAATTCTTGGCGTATTCAAAATCACATTTTTAACTTTAAAACAAAACCACTCCCAGTATTTATTTTGTAGTTCTTATATTTAACAAATTCCGTAAACTAATGACAAAGTCCATCTGATTATCGATTTTTTATAGCACCGAAACAAACCTCTTCCTACAAATGACACACCAATGTTAAAATCATTAATGATTCACCGAAATTTTCACAACTTCGGGTTCAGTAGATTTACTGTTTAACTACTTCTTCCTCAGCTCTTATTTTGCTGGGTTATTATTATTTAATTTAAAATAATAAAATAAGTTACATATAGGTAAAACATTATTTTTATTTTGAAAATAACGCTAAATGTAAGGAGTACTTATTACAAAGTAATGTATAAAGTAATGATATGTCATTACCATGTTTTTTTGGTTGGTTCTCGAATTGCACAACTCACAACTGCAAATAAATTTGAATATTTTGTGTTCACAATAAAATATTAATTTTTAAACTTATAGAAATTTTTTTAATCTATTTCTTGAGTCATTTTTTTTTTATTTTAATATTTTATTTGTTAGCCTACTTTAGCTCCTTTAGCTGTGGGGAATATCGGAACCCATCGCAGGGATGGATATTAACCACAACGGAATTCAGTAAACACTGATGGTGCAGAGTATTTATCAAACATTTTCTTGGTTTCTGTGATGGTTTTTTACACAGCAAATAATGCTTGGTGAGCACACAAATTTCAATTTTTTCCAATTTCGGTGAAATTCACGAGGTTGTCTGCTTTCATGTCTATCGAACAAAAACTAAATAACGCAGCTGGCTTAAAATTTTACAATAGGGTCTTAACAGATGGTATATGACAGGAGCAGTGTTGATTTTTAATTAGCTACGAAAAAAATTCAAAAAGTCACGTTGTTGTCAAACTGCCTAGTACCTCAAAAATGATAATGTAACATAACCTGGCTGATGTAGAGTATTATCGACTTTGACATTTTTACACGTTTCATAAAAATATTCTGATGGATCATTGAAATATTTAAGATAAAAAACCATTCAAACACTTAAAAAAGTTTGTAAGTTAAAATAACTGAAAATATCATTTAAAAGAAATGATATTTCATTTAAAAACCGGTCTACTTAATTTTCATTTAAATTAAATGCCATTTGTTATTTATTTTTAAATGTTGATTAATCAACTGACACATCCGTAAGAAACAAATGATATAATCAGTTAAAATAAATGTCAAAACGTTACCCACCAATCCTTAAAAAATAAATGTTATTTTCATTTATTTGAAATTATTTCCGTTTTTGTTTTTTTTTTAATATACTCGTACAATACAAAATGTATGTATGCATATGAAGCTATAAACACTTTTTGTGTGAATGTATTTGTATATGCATGTGTGTTTATGAAGTTCTTGTAATTTGTATTGACAAATTTTGTATATATACAACCAATTTAAATAAAAAAACAAATTGAAATTTTTTGAATATTTTTTTTTGAAACAGACAGCAAACAAAATTTAAATTTGTAATAACTGTTACGGACACAAATAAATCACAAGTTTCCGTTTTGTGGGTAAATTTTTATCAAATTTCAAACAAATGAAAAAAATAAATGAAACTGAAAAAAATCGGTAAATGATAGTAAATTATTTCGAATAAATGTATAAAAAAGTTAATATAGATGTTTCTTTGAAAAATAAATGTATCTTTCTTTATTTTTAAATGGAACGGAAAACTTTTTTATTAAATTACAAACAGTTAACTACATAATATTCTGAGTGAACGAATATAAAATAAATTCATTCCCCAATTAAAAACAAATAAACCATAAAAATTTAAGATAAATTATAAATTAAAAAAAAAATCCATCAAAAAAAAAAAAAGTAAAGCAATACATTTTAAACCATACAATGTGTGTTTACACTAATACATTAGTATATACACTTGTGTGTATGATTGTTTATAGTATGTGTTTATTTTGAAATAATGAAGAAAATACCCTTAACATTTTGAAAATGATTAATGGATCAACGTTGATTTGACAAGTTTTCATTCACACACATTCATATATACATACATACATGTTTGTTAATGCTGTACGCTATTTTCTACACAAGCTAGGAAAAACCTAACCACAATACAACAGTTTGAAATACACAGAACGAGACTACTGTCTAGAAAATTTACATGCATAAAATGATGAAATCCATATATAACTACTATGCATTATACGAGTACTATAAGTAAAAGGAGTCTTTGTACTTTACAGCTTACTTCATGCAGTAAAAGTATAAACTGGTTTTTATATACTTTAAATTTTCCAATTATGTATCTATGTATATGTGTTTTTTGTGTACTCTCATATCCATACTTTGTTTTGGCAATTTTAAAATACACACTCGCACACATTCATGCAATGATGCTGAAAAAAATAACTTATACGCCACGATGCACATTAGAGTGGTAATTATTTTGTCAACTAGCGAATAGTGACCACAACTGTTCCTAGAAATGCGTCGCATATTAAGAAGGCGTAAAGCATCTGCCCTAAATATAAAAGAAAGAAGAGATTATTTATATTGGAAAAATTTGCATATAAAATGATTTTCATAAAATTTTAATATTTTAAACAATAAAAGCGTTGTGACAAAATCATATTTTTAAGAAAAGCCAAAACAGTGTTCTATTTAAAATAACCTGATCGGTATATATTTCTATTTTTTAAACTATCATGTAGATATAAGTAAAAACATTTTAATGCAAAATTAAAGATTAAGAAAACATAGAGTTACGAAGACTTAAAGTGCATGCAGATAATAACAATGTAAGTAACATAAAGATATTTTAAATTCTTTGTAAAATTCAGAATTAACTCTTAAAATGAGAGGCTTCCCGTGTAAAACAGATTAGATCTGACCAGTTCTGCTTTTCTTATATCTAATTATATATAATTGAATCTAATTAGAATACATGGCGGATCCAATCATATATGATAAGATATGGCATATGTGATGGACTTTGCTGCCAAATCTGATCAGTGCATATCTGTAGGGATCTGGAAAACTTTGTGATATTTGTGGCTACATATGAGCAGATTTGGTCATATAGGACCATATCTGGTGCCAGATCTATTTATATCAGATAACACATCTAGTAAAGGTAATGGTGGTTTTTTATAATTTCTACTTTTTTTATTAAATCCGATTAGATATTATATATCCAGAGCTAATTAATTCAGATTATATATGTTGATGCAAGGGTTTTCAGATACCAAAAAGTCAAATAACTGGACAGTGAAAAAAATTCACCTAAATTTTGAAAAAGTAACTAGACAATTTAAAAATGCCCTTATGGTTCAAAAAAATAATATTTTATTTTAATTTTTTTTACAAAAAAATAACGTAAAAAACAAGTAAATGTAACAATTAAAATTCAGTCTTAGTCCGCCATCTAACGTTTTTTTTCTCAACTAGTGCTTATTTCGTGAATGGTAACACTTAGCTCATGTCTGATTTGACAGATAATTAGTTTTATCCTTCCGCTGAACGAATATGGTTGTGTATACGCTTGAACAACGCTGGGAAATATTGCGACATTACTTTGAAAATCATGGTAATGTTGCAGAATGTCATCTTTTCAATGTCATCTTTTCAGATGAAGCTCATTTTGAACTTGGCGGGTATGTAAACAAGCAATATTGTCGCATTTGGGGCACAGAAAACCCGCCGATGCACCCAAAACGAGTCACTGTTTGCTGCGGATTTTGGTCCAGAGGCATAATTGGGCCGTTACAGTCAATGGCGATCGTTATCGGGCCATGTTGAACGAATTTTTGTTCGCAAAAATTGAAGAGGAGGATATTGGCAACAATTTGGTTTCAACAGGACGGCGCTACGTGCCACACAGCCGAAGGTACACTCGATGTTTTGCGCCCTGTTTTTGAAGATGTCGCTGATGTCGTTTGGCCACCTCGGAGCTGCGATTTGACACCGTTGGACTATTATTTGTGGGGTGCCGTCAAAGATAAGTGTTACGCCGACAAGCCAGAGACAATTGACGCTTTAAAGGACAATATTCGTGAAGCCATTGGTGCACTCAGAATATTATGTAAATAAAAAAGTTTTCCGTTCCATTTAAAAATAAAGGAAGATACATTTATTTTTCAAAGAAACATCTATATAACTTTTTGATACATTTATTCGAAATAATTTACTATCATTTACCGATTTTTTTCAGTTTCATTTATTTTTTTCATTTGTTTGAAATTTAATAAAAATTTACCCACAAAACGGAAACTTGTGGTTTATTTGTGTCCGTAACAGTTATTACAAATTTAAATTTTGTTTGCTGTCTGTTTCAAAAAAAAAATATTTAAAAAATTTCAATTTGTTTTTTTATTTAAATTGGTTGTATGTATACAAAATTTTTCAATACAATTTACAAGAACTTCATAAACACAAATACATATACAAATACATTCATACAAAAAGTGCTTATATTTATAGCATACATACATTTTGTATTGTACTAGTATATTAAAAAAAAAAACAAAAAATACAAAAACGGAAATAATTTCAAATAAATGAAAAAACATTTATTTTTTAAGGATTGGTGGGTAAAATTTTAAAATTTATTTTAACTGATTATATCAGTTGTTTCTTACGGATGTGTCAGTTGATTAATCAACATTTAAAAATAAATAACAAATGGCATTTAATATAAATGAAAATTAAGTGGACCGGTTTTTAAATGAAATATCATTTCTTTTAAATGATATTTTCAGTTATTTTAACTTACAAACTTTTTTAAGTGTGAAATACAGCTGCTCACAATCGATAATGTGCTTAAAAATTGGACCGAGGCAGCCATTTGAATGGAATTATTTTCCATTATTAACCGGAAGGATTGTACTTACAAATAAAAAAAGAAATTTGAGAAAATATTCAGCAGTTTTTTTTAGCCTTTTTAAAAAAAAAAAAAAAGGTAATTGGCGGACCCTATACTTTGTAGCCGGAGTGGACTTATATTTTAGGCGATTATCAAATATCAGAATAACGTGTGCTTCTTAAGTCCTTCTACTAAGATGTTTAGAGCTTGTCCCCCTTACGAATATCGTCACATCGCCTAAAAGACTGTGCATGGTGACCACCCATAGAAGTGGTGGAAGAAAGCCATCCCTGTAGGTTTGATGTAGTGCAGTTTCTAATGAACGTCCATTTATTTAATTTTTTGCAGCTCGCTAGGAGCTTGATCCTTAACCACAACATCATTGAGCCGGTCTATGGTTTTCAGCAGGCTTATGGTTCGGTGAATCCTCGCGTTTGCTCTCTTTTCCGGCTTTCGTGTGTAGACAACTTTTGCTTAATGCCATAACCTGCTAGTCTTAGGAATGCTAACAAAATATTAGCCAGATTTAAATCAAACAAGTCAATGTTCTGTTGCAAAAGAGGAGGAAAGATCTCACCTTAAAAGAGGAAAAGCTTTTAACAGCTTTTTTAACCAAGTAACTGGCTATACGTACTAATTTTCCGGAAAATATATTATTAGTTTCGAATTTTATTGAGGTGTTCCAAATTTGAAAAAAAAATTCGCATTACAACGAAATAAGGATAACTCTAATGCACATATATATAACATAGTCCTTTATTATATATCAAAAAAAGAAGATTAAGCAGCAATAGTGATTTTAAAAAAGAATAAAACAGAGATGTCTTCAAATTGTTATCTATAACTCTCAGTATCCTACTGGGGATTTGCGCAATCCGCCACGGGGCCGATAGCTTTATAAAAATAGACCTATGATATTGTCCTAGAAGATAGAAATTGTCACCTAGTGACATTTCAAAGAACTAACCTAGCACCTATCACTGACATGTCCTAGTACATGTCATAAAACTAACTTAGCACCAGACATCGTACTAATTTCTTTACAAAAGTAAAACATCGTCAGTTAGTACTGTGACATATCTCAAGCGAAGTTTTACACCGTCTTATTCTGAATGATATAAAATCTTTCATATACGTCTCTGTCTATAATAAAATAAAAACCATAATATCCATCAAAATAGTTTACAAATAGATAAACTCTTAGGGGATTGAGTTTTGTATGTATAAAGGAAAACAAAAACACACACACAAAAAATATTTGCATGATGATTCAAAAATATTTTACCGCAACTTCCTCTATGATGATTTTGATGATTTAAAAAGTGACTTAACATAATCTGAACTATTTTTTATTTGTATTTTTTTTACCGCAGCATTACATGCTTTGTAAAGCCAATAATATACTTAACAAATATTTAGGTCGTTTCATTTTTCTTTTACCAGTGTATAAAAATTTCAAATATTTGCAATACAATTTAATTACAAGTTTTTAAAATGTTTGTTACTTTTTCAGTTGCTTGTTTAACAAAAATGCAAATTAGCTATAAAATAGTTTTGCGTCCAGCAAAATAAATTCTTTTTAATATGATTAGTAATGATAACCCTAAGCGTTTGAAATTGAAGTTAAGAAAATTTAATTCAAAAATAAATTTGTTGTTAGTTACAAAAGTTTCAAAACTGTTAACAAATTAGGTTATTATTTTTTTTTAACAAAAATGGTTCACTTCTAAAATTAGTTAAAAAGTAGTATATATTAGCAGTAAAATAAGGGTTTGGAAAAAAAAAACACACATTTAATGGTTTTAAGTTGAATGACAAGTGTTATATAATATACTCACATGTCCTTTAAAAGCTCATATCCATTTTATTTCAATTTTCTTTTTATTTTTTTTTTTAATATTGAAACAAGAAAATCATCTTATGGTAAGTGTTACCAGAAATTGAGTTATAAAGTATATTTTCCTTTATCCTTTTAATTCTATTTTTATTAGTTTATCTTTTTGTGAAGCTTTTATCTAAAGCAGAGGAGTTAAAAATATTTGTTACATAGTTAGTAACATATTGAATCATAAAGTGGGACATATAAAGGGGTATCTTTGTCATAAATTTTAACAAGATTGGATTTTAATTTTAACTGCTATGAACATATATTAAGCTGGAAACTACATAACACAAAATATTAAATATACTTTTGGGTTGAAATTTATTATTCTTTGATATACCATTGTGTAGTGTATACATAATTCGTTTAATATGATCGTTAACGCTCATAATACTTATATTTGTGTCACTTCTTTGAGTTTATGTTTTCTTTTCTCAATTTTTCTAGCATATCTTTGTTTCATTGAGTAACAAGTAAAGTCCATTTGCAAACTGTTAATCTTTGGAAAAAAAAGGAAATTCTAATAAATTATTCAAAAATACTTTGTTGAAGCAGAGAAATATGCCATAGAAGTACAGTATGTCTGAATTGTTTTATTTTTTCTTCTTATGTTCTAACATTTCCATCAGCAAATGTGAATCAAATACATATGAGTATATATTTTCTTTAAAGAAAAAAATATGGTGAAGATATTAATGCTTCAAATAAGGATGTAAAATCCAATTATTTGAAAATGTTAGGTTTTTTCAGTTATTTTTACGATATTTCGTTCTTGAATATCCAGTCAGAAAAATACAAACGGCAGAATGTTGACAAAACGTTAGAGATGGTGGAACAAACGTAGGTAAAACGACTGAATTCCAACAATAATCTTTCAAAATCGAAATGATAACACCACTAAACGGTTATAATACTCTATACAATATATAAAAATGGAAAATTCTGTATTTTTTCGACACCGTAAATACCAAAAATTTGATGCATTAGTTGAACTCATTACACATTTCTGAACATCATCCCACATTAGCAACTTGATATAACATTCGGGTGTATAGGATTTTCTACTTTTGGGCACCTACGTGGGCAAAAATATAACAAAAAAAAAACACAAAAAATTTATTTTTGGGATTATGATTGTGCCAACCATAGTCGTACTATTAAAAAGGTGGTTAAATTTTAAGGGCCGATGTCGATTTTGAATAAACCACACATTATTTAGGAAATTATTGTCATTTCTTTTAATTATGATAATATGGTATGGTTCAATTATTTATGGAACAAAATATTGGCCAAATAGCCGCCGCGACCTCGGCGGCACACCTCTATCCGATGGTCCAAATTTTCGATGATGCTGAGGCATAATTGAGGTTCTATGCCGTTAATGTGCCGAATTATCTCATTCTTTAGCTCTTGAATTGTTGCTGGCTTATCGACGTACACCTTTTCTTTTAAATAACCCCAAAAAAAGAAGTCAAAGGGCGTCAAATCACATGATCTTGGCAGCCAATTGACATCGCCACCACGTGAGATTACACGGCCATTGAATTTGTCGCGCAAAAGAGCCATTGTTTTGTTAGCTGTGTGGCAAGTGGCATCGTCCTGTTGAAACCATATATCGTCCAGGGTCATATCCTCAATTCCTGGCCACAATAAGTTCGTTATCATCCCGCGATAGCGTACACCATTCACGGTAAATGCTTGGCCGACCTCATGGCACACTTTCGCGAACAACAGCAATGTTTTTCGCAGAACGCACTGGGCGAGCATGCACAGGTATTTTCACAGACCCGGTTTGCTGAAATTTGCCCACAATGCTCCCGATTGTGGACACATTTGGTCGTTTATGTTGACCAAAAAAAATCACGAAGTGCAAGATATGCATTTGGATTTAAACGCACATTTTCATAATAAGCCTAATAACTTTAACACGATGTTCATTGTGTATCTTTTCATGGTTCAAATTAAGTTAGTCTGAAATTGAGAAATGTCAAATAAAATACAGAAAAAAACTTGACGTTTAGGTGTGGTTCACACACAACATCGGTCCTTAAAATTTAACCACCCTTTATAACCATAATATGGTCCCTACTGTTATATTATGTTTCGTAACTCTGAAAATATAAGAATATTTCATAAGAAATGTTTTTTATAAAAAAATTATATTAAGGACTTTTTCAAGGAAACTTCTTTTATCCTATGAACTTTTTTATAGAAAAGACACTTTAAAAAAATTTTCTAATACTAAGGATGATAGAGAGTTCTAAAAATCTAAGAATTTTTTATACAAAGCAATGTTCTACAGATTTTTTCATATAAAAAAAAATATTTTATTAATATTCTGAGTATTTTTTCACCAGAAAGTCTCGGATTTTTTTTTTTTTCAGAAAAAGTGTAAAAATTTTAAGAATATTTCTACTAGAAAATAGTATTATTATTTTTCTTGAAAAGTATTAAAAATATCAAATTGTTATAAAGGAACTTTTTGACAATGAATTGATAAGTGTAAATTTTAATGCGATATGTAAAAGCCATTTTTGAAAATAGAACCCGCCAATTGAAAATGATCATATATTATAATTTTTACATGAGTCACTGAACTGATACAAATTTTTTTATGAAAACAAAACTGTATGACTGTAAATGCCAAAGTCATGTTTTATTTGACTTATAATTAGTTATTGATTGTTGTCAGCATTTTATAGTTCAATAATTATCACATTTTTTTATAGTCAGAATTTTTTTTTACACAAAATGGTTACAGCCAATCATGTCATAACAAAATACATTTTGTAGATGAAAGAAACAGACAAAAAATACAAAAACGGAAACAAGTTCAAATAAATAATTAAATCATTTATTTTTTAAGGAATTGGTGGGTAAAATTTTAACATTTATTATTACTGAAACAATCATTTGTTTCTTACGGATGTGTCAGTTGTTTAAACAACATTAAAACAAAAAATAATTAACAAAAGCCATTTGATTTAATTGAAAAGTAAGTAGACCGGGTTTTAAAGGAAATATCATTTCTTGTAAATGGCATTTTCTGTTATTTTATCTTACAAACTATTTTAGATTTACTGATTTTATAGTACATTTAATACTTAAATGGTTATTTCTAATGTACAAAATTAATAATCGAGTTCTTATAGGAAATATCTATAGTTAGATAATAAGCTTGCCGCTCATTTTATTTTAGATTTTTTAATTCCTACACTTAAAATAGTTTGTAAGTTAAAATTACAGAAAATTGCATTTGCAAGAAATGATTTTTGATTTAAAAACCGGTCTACTTAATTTTCATTTAAACCAAAAGGTTTTTGTTTTTTATATTTAAATTTTTCTTGTTTAAACATCTGATACATCTGTAAGAAAAAAATTATATAATCAGTTAAAATAAATGTTAAAATTTTACCTACCTATATCATAAAAAATAAATGATTTTATCATTAATTTAAATTTGTTACCGTTTTTATATATTTTTTGAAATCTACAAAATGTATGTATACATGGCTGTAGACACTTTTTGTGTGATTGTGTTTGTGTACGTATGTGTGTTTAAGAAGTTCTTGTAATTTGAATTTGAAATAATTTTGTACATAAGCCACCAATTTAAATAAAAAACAAATTGGAATTTTTTGAATATTTTTTTTTTTTGAAACAGACAAAAAACAAAATTTAGATTTGCAATAACAGTTAGGGACAAAAATAAATCACAAATTTCCGTTTTGTGGGTAAATTTTTATTAAATTTCTAACAAATGAATAAAATAAATGAAACTGAAAAAATCGGTAAATGATAGTAAATCATTTCGAATAAATGTATAAAAAGTTAATATAGATATGTCTTTGAAAAATAAATGTGAGTTCAGCCAGAGAAAATATTGGTTGCAAAACGATCAAAACCATTTACATTTATTTGTGAGGATTTAAGTTTATTTTGAATAACCTAATATTCATTAATAAAGCAAAAATGTTGTTTTGGGAATTAAATAAAGCGAAAAGAAACTAAAAATCGGTCATATTATTCAATTATTGGTATTTCCAATCATCTTTAAAAATAAAATTCGTTTTGTATTTGTGTGCGGTGGAAGCAACCATTTATTTAGTGAATATATTAGTAATTTGGTACAATCTATCAAATTTATTAAAAAATTGTCGCTTTTCAAAAGTAATAACTACAAGTACGGTTATTCTGATCAAATATAGGGTTTCAGTAAAAGCAATCGAATTGTGGAATGTATTAATAATAGACGTCACTAATGATTGATATTGATAAACAAATTTTATACTAACATTTCTTTTCCTAAGAAATTGTTTAAATTTAAAATTAGCTATGAAAATTTATAAGTGTTTGTAGTGTGGTGGGTAGAGAGGTAGCTCAGTACTCAAAATATCTGAGTTCAAATCCCGGAAAAGGCAAACATTTAAAAAATATTTTTTTAATTAAAATAAATTATTCAAAAGTTTAAATGACAAATATATGAAAGAAAATTAAAGTAAGTTGTGGTGCAATAAGCAAGAGGGTGAACTATAAATCTGATGGGCCAGGTTCGATACCGAAAAAATCTAAAAATAATTTTTTTTTAAATAAAATTTTGTGGAACGTAATAATATTTCTGTGGAATATATATATTGAATTGTATAACTGAATATTGGCTTTCACAACTTAAAATAAATTTAATATAAAAACAGTTGTCGTAACCGCCAGAATTCGATTGGCAACGAATTCGGTGGCCACAACTGATACTGGTTTCTGGGTGTTCCTTTAATTTTAAATGGAACAAAAAACTTTTTTTATTAAACGAATAAAAATATACGACGAATACTTTGACAAACAATTTGTTGTCATCAGAATTATAAGGCGGTTGGCAAGTTAACATCGGGCTTTAGAGGAATGGACACTATAAGCTCTTATTCATATAATCGGGGTTAAGTTATTTCAACAATTATTCATGGTTTACATCGATCTTCAAGGCGCGTATTGTAATACAGAGACAATGAGTTTGAGGTCTAACCTCAGTTTCACTTAGTTACTACACGATAGAGTGAGTGCACGACACGGCGGTGCAAATAAAGTCTAACTTTTGTGTTCTATGCAAATACCCATTTTTTTATTTTTTCCGTGCTACAAAATAAAATCATTTTTAATTGGGGAATTTTAAACTCCGTATCAACTAAAATAAATATATATAAAAGGAATTGTACACTTAAAAAAGTTTGTAAGTTAAAATAACTGAAAATATTATTTAAAAGAAATGATATTTCATTTAAAAACCGGTCTACTTAATTTTCATTTAAATTAAATGCCATTTGTTATTTATTTTTAAATGTTGATTAATCAACTGACACATCCGTAAGAAACAACTGATATAATCAGTTAAAATAAATGTCAAAATTTTACCCACCAATCCTTAAAAAATAAATGTTTTTTCATTTATTTGAAATTATTTCCGTTTTTGTATTTTTTTTTTTTTTAATATACTCGGATAATACAAAATGTATGTATGCATATGAAGCTATAAACACTTTTTGTGTGAATGTTTTTGTGTATGTATGTGTGTTTATAAAGTTCTTGTAAATTGTATTGAAAAATTTTGTATATATACAACCAATTTAAATAAAAAAACAAATTGAAATTTTTTGAATATTTTTTTTTGAAACAGACAGCAAACAAAATTTAAATTTGTAATAACTGTTACGGACACAAATAAACCACAAGTTTCCGTTTTGTGGGTAAATTTTTATTAAATTTCAAACAAATGAAAAAAATAAATGAAACTGAAAAAAATCGGTAAATGATAGTAAATTATTTCGAATAAATGTATAAAAAAGTTAATATAGATGTTTCTTTGAAAAATAAATGTATCTTCCTTTATTTTTAAATGGAACGGAAAACTTTTTTATTAAACTACAAACAGTTAACTACATAATATTCTGAGTGTATTTATACAAATGGGTGCAACGATTTTGTCGTTACAAGATTATTCTAAATAACATCTTTATAAATTAATATTAATGGTTTTAATTGAATTTCAACCAATCCCTTCTCTGTGTGTTACGATATATAAAACATTTTCATGACAATATTTTATATATTAGTGACTAAATATTTATACATTTCTGCCATAAAAATATCACCTGTATTTAGGAATTTCCTCTTCTTACCAAAGGATTGTGTTTCGAAATTATTCAAGTGAAAGATATTAATTACAAAGGATGCCAAGGACACATTTTAGTTATACCCCAAGTAAGTGTATTCGCTTACTTTTATTTTGCATAATTGTTTTTGCAAATAAATCAGTGTATAAATAATATTTACTCACAGTTATTTAACAACATCCCATTCAAATTTTTTATAATACATACTATGACATATACTTCTATATATATTCAGTTTTTTTCTTTTTCTTTTTGTTTAGCGTTGCATATAAATATTTAAAAATATTATTAAAATATTTTCCTTCATAATAAATACCATTCCACCCACATGAAATTATATAGAAAATTTGCATGCCTGGGTGTATGTCTGCCTGTATGTAAAAGTCTGTATGTATGTGCGTCTGTCTGTATGTAGAAAAATAATGCTAATAGTAATGGTGGGAATAGCAATATGTAAAGGTATGTGAGACAACATTTTACAATTTTATTACAAACACATGTAAACACATATGTAATACAAAATAAAGATTGTGTATGAGTATTTATGTGAATCGTGTCAATAACGACACATTCTATAAATTTTCAAAATTTTATGGTTTAATAAATGCCGCTTTTCTTTTTTAAAAAATTTTGTATATAAAATTCACAAAAAACATACATTTACTAAATAATAAAAAAATACATCCACACTTTTATTTAAATTTAATTTATACAAAACGAAAAAAACGTATGCCTGTGTATTTGTTTTACAACATGTTTGTTGCTTTTATGTAAATATACGTGAAATTTTCAACTTCCGTTTCCGCTTAAATAACGATAACGTTAGGGATAACAAAAAAACCTACACATACTGAACACAATCATTTAAAGTATGCCCTGCTTAAGGAAAATAAATACAAATATTCATACATAAAATTACACATTCTGATTTACATACAAAGATTTGCGACATGTCATGGTAGTTATGTTGACAAATTTGTTGTAAGCAACTAAACTAAGGAAAGAGATAAAAAAAAAATGTTAAAAATATTTCAATGTCTATGACGAAATATGTGGCAGATTTTCCACTACACCACATAAGCTTATATTGTTATCCTTGACTATTCATTCACTGACAGTCTTGGGCTTATAAATAGTGATAAAATAGTAAAAAGCTAAGAATCTGCAACAATTTTAGGTTTAGGGCATCAACCAAAGCTTATGGTGATGAGATCACTTGCATATGATTTTGTTCCACCTCATCTTATTTTTTTTTTTTTTATTGAATCTTGTAGTTTACCGAGCTGGATCGATGCCTTTAAGTCAAAATATAAATTTTTGCAAATATCTACAGCATTACTAAGTTTTGATTAATTGATCGAGCACATAACAAGCAACTTTAGGTAATATGAAAAAATATCTTAAATGTTGAATTATACAAAAAATTTTAAATTTTATTCGTTAATCAATATTAAATCTTTTAGACGTAAGAGAGTCATCACTAATAATTTTGCATCATATATATCGTATGAATTTCAGACTTACAGTATTCCTTACCCTCTATGATAGTAACAAATGATGGAATAACTATTTTTATTTTTTTTTTATAAAGTGGACGAAGTATGTGTAGTTAAAATTACGGACAAAATTATCCTTTCTTTTTAGAATCTATACACTCAAATCAAATTTTTACTGTAACTGACTGCAGTTTATTTAAAAAGTTATCCGTACATTTGTTTGGAAATGAATTAATATTTAAAATACAAAAAAATCTATTTTTCAAATTCTATTCACATGTATTTTAAAAATAAATTACATATAATTTAAATGTAAAAAAATTAAAGTAAAAATCATTAGTTTTTACGAATTTTGTAGTTAATTAGTTGACAATTAAAAGAAACAAATAAAGGGTATATCATTTGATTTTGCGGATATGTGGTTAGTTTGTTCAAGTACTCACAGTATATATTGTTTCTAAATGAAGAGTCAATTGAAATTTATAGAAATATATTTTTTTAACTATTTGCTTCAGTCATTCAAAAAACAAACTATAAAAAAACTGTACTTTTTTTCAGTAGGAGTTGATATTTTTTGTTAAATATGAAATTTCATGTTTTCTGTTTCTAAAAATGGAAATTCAAATAATTCCTTTTTGTTTTTTTTTTTATCAAAATAGTTTGTTGAAATACAAAATTATTTCAATAAAAATTACAAGTAATTATTCATGTGAAATTATGAAATCATGTGTTTATTGTTTTTTGTAATTACATGCAAATAAAAAAAACTTTCTAAAGGGTGGCTAAATTTTAAGGGCCGATATTGAATGCGAACCACACCTAAACGCCAAGTTTTTTTCTGCATTTCATTTGACATTTCTCAATTTCAGACTAACTCAATTTGAACCATGGAAAGATACACAATCGAGCAATGCGTTAAAGTTAGTCAGGCTTATTATGAAAATGGGCGTTCAAATCAAAATGGATTTCGTGCACTTCGTGATTTTTTTTTGGTCAGCAAATCGACCAAATGTGTCCACCATCGGGAGAATTGTGGGCAAATTTTAGCAAACCGGGTCTGCGAAAACACCTGTGCATGCTCGCCCAGTTCGTTCTGTGGAAAACATTGCTGTTGTTCGCAATAGTGCGTCATGAGGTCGGCCAAGCATTTACCGTGAATGGTGTTCGCTATCGCGTGATGATAACGAACTTATTGTGGCCAGTAATTGAGGATATGACCCTGGGCGATATGTGGTTTCAACAGAATGGTGCCACTTGCCACACAGCTTACGAAACAATGGCTCTTTTGTGCGACAAATTCAATGGCCGTGTTGTCTCACGTGGTGATGTCAATCGGCCGCCAAGATCACGCGATTTGACCCCGTTGGACTTCCTTCTTTGGGGTTATTTGAAAGAAAAGGTTTACGTCGATAAGCCAGCAACAATTCAAGAGCTAAAGGATGAGATAATTCGGCACATTAACGGCATAGAAGCTCAATTATGCCTCAGCGTCATCGAAAATTTGGACCATGGAATGGAGGTTTGGCCGATATTTTATTCCATACATAATTGAACCACACCATATTATCACAATAAAAATAAATTACAATAATTTCCTAAATAATTAGTGTTTTATTCATAATCAACATCGGCCCTTAAAATTTAACCACCCATTATTTGAAAAACTAACCACAAAAATCTTTATTTTTTCAAGCGTTTTTTTAGTTAAAAATGTATGGTTATTTTAAACGACTTTCGATTGCTTTTACTACTTTTGTCGATTATAAACAATGATTGAAAACCAAAAAATTGGCTGAATATAATGCACAATCAGTAGTCCTCTTTTTGATTGTATTTTCGATTAATTTAATATGTATTTTTGATTGTTTTTAATGAAATAATATTGTAAGTGCAGTTAAAATAAATGAAAAGTCATTAATTTTTTTCTTATATTGTTAGTTAATTTTCTAACATTTAAATAAAAATGTAAATTTCTTTCGATTGAAATTAAATTTTAGTTGACCGGCTTTTAGTAATTATTGATTTAATTTTAAAAACATTTTCATTAATTTTAAGTATTATAGATAACTCAATTTATCTAAAAATTGGACAAATTTTGTTTTTAATATTCAGACGTTTGCTTTTGTTTCGGTGTGTTATCAGGCTATAATATTTTGCATCGCAATTTTTTAGTAAAAATTAATACTTTTTTTCTATATACAAATTAGGGACAACAGAACGTATGATCTATGTATATGATGTTAATCATACGTACTGTAGTACGTTTTCTTGACATTTTCTCGCCTTTTTTCTTTTTCTAGCCATTTTTAAGTTTTTAGTTATTTGCGTAAAAGTTAAAAAGAAATAAAAAATAATCAAAAAACAAAACCCTAAAAACAGTCAATAAAATCTAGTGTCATACGGGCTATAGAATTCCTTGAAGCTTTTACACCTGCTAAAAAATGAACGCAAGAACTACAAGAATAACAGATAACTTTAGGCGATTTTTATATAATCTGGCATAGTTTTAAATAAGAACTAACAAAAGATAACAAAACAAAAACATTTTCAAAGAAATTATGTTTAAATATTATAAAAACAGAAAACCACTTAATTAATAATCCACTTTTGATTGCTGCATTATATCTAGATAGCAGATTAAAGTTAATGCTAAGTCCTGAAGATGTTGAAAATGCTAAAAAAAAAACATATTTTAAAAACAATAAAAATTTTAAAAAATTTGCAAATGGAAAGAGAAGAATATAATTTTATGAAAGAATCGATATCTATCAATAACAAGGTCTAAAAAGAAGGAACGATTATCTAAATTAAATTCTTCAAATGAGAGGGCCTTTTTTAAGAACAAATATTCTTAAGAAGTTTAAAAATTGCTAACCTCTAAGACGTAATGTCATGGAAAACCATAAGCTTTAAAATTTTACAAAATCGTCGGATGCTACATATGGGAATTTCATGGCTCTTCCATACTTTGGGGTCATTTTTCATTTTATCATATTTGGCGTCATTTTTTATTTCTTCAAATTGGTGTCATTTTACATAATCTAAAACTTAATTTTGGGGCTAATTTTCATTTGGTTGGTGTAACTTTTCATAATATTTTTAGTGTTAATTTTTATTAAGAAATTTTGCCCCAAAAAATGGGGCTTAATTAGATTCTAAGATTGGGGACATATTTCTTGGGGTCATTTTGCACAACGGCACCGTGAAGAACATCGAATTTTTAAAAATAAAACACACGAGCAAGTCTTAACTTCAATTCAAAAACCATTTTAAAAACGATTACATTGTTTTAAAAACTTTTGGAATGACTCCAAACGTAATTTATAAAGCATCAATTGAAATTCGAAAACAACAAATTAAATAAAATGACTATATGTTGAATTTCAATAATTTTTTTTTAATTGCGTTTGATATAGTATCATTATTTATTCTCAATTGTTTTTTTTAACTATCGATTGCGAATATATAAATTTTTATTTATAATTTTTTAAATTTAAATTGTGTTCTTTCATATCGGATATCTTTTAATTTTTTTTTAGTTTCAATTGCGATTTTTGGGTCATTTTGTCTATTTTTTTATAAAACAAAAAAACTTTATTTTTATATCTATAACAACTTGTTTTCATATATGGACTTAATCGGAACACGAAATATAGCAATAATATTGTATGCCCTGCTCTACATTTACTAATAAACACATAATTTATTTGTTAGCTTGTGTTGTTTTTATTATTTAATTAAATAAGAAAAACAAAAATTTTAAATATTTTTATGACAAATATTTTTGTTTACATTTAAAGAAGAAAAACCAAGAATTTTCAAGACTTGGCAGCATTTTTATAATTACTATAACTACTTTGAAAGTCTATAAAAGTAATGGTAATTAAATATTTTCAATTTTAAATACATATGTCTTAATATAAAAATAAACCCATAAATCTGAAATTTAAGGAGTTCCAGTTAAAAGTTAATGTGGTATTTGAATCTCAGATTTTTAATTAGGAAAACGAAACAAAATTGTAAATACTATTTTTTTTTTGTTTTAAAAGAAAATATACAAATTAAATAATTCCACTTAGAACCTGTGCGAAGTAGCTTAACAAATTCTAAACTGAATACAAATTGACAAAAGATTTTAAAATTTTTTTGACAAAATATTTGAACAATTTTTAAAATTTCATAGAAATTTGGATACCTGAATTTTGTTTAGATTTTATTTAGCCAGCTCACACCCAACAACATTTATTTATTTATTTCAGTCTATGGACACAAAACTTCTTACAGACAATGATTAAAGTAAATGTAATATATAATAATTTAAAATTAGTATACAAAATATTTATAAGGAAAATAAATTTTATTGTAATACGGCAAAAAGAAATAGTTTAAAATTATCTTTTGTTGTGCAAAATTCAATAAATGATTTAGATTTTTTCTGAAGACTCAAATTTATATGATTAAAAGTAATAAATGTGCGGGTTAACGTACCATTGATAGCATAATTAGTCCGATGTATTGGAACATTAAAGGCATCAATAAACCTAAGACTTCTTAATGGAACATAAAATGGAATCAAAGATAGCAAGTCAGGACAATCAATATTATGATTGATTATATCAAATAAAAGTAAAGCCGATTGAAAAGTTCGGCGGAATTCTAAAGTTCGCAAACCAATAAAAAGGCATTTCGATTCATATTGAACAGACTCCAGGTAATAAAGTGATCTTAACGCAAATTTTATAAATAAACGTTGAACTCTCTCAATACGGGAGATATAAGTAGAGACATGAGGACTACAAATGACAGAAGCATATTCTAACTTCGATCTCACGAAGGAAGTATAAATATATTTAAATGTGTAAGGATCAGAAAATTCATAACAATTTCTCTTTAAAAAAGCAAGCATTTTATAAGCTTTAGGAACAATGTACTCAATATGAGGTACAAACGACATAGCTGTATCAAATACCACACCTAAGTCGTGTTTAGATTTAATTTTTTTTAAATCATAGTTATTAATATTAAAAACAAAAGAAATAGGATTTAAAAACAATAAACCACATATATTTTTTTCTAACGTTCTTTTTATTTTGGTTTTTTGCTGATTTTTAAACCCAATACTTTGTAACAGCAGGTAATTATAGTCGGCGTGTAAATCAATCTTCAATTTTAATTACTACTTTTTTAGAAAACGTTCGAAAAAATTGAGAAAATTTGCCAGATTTTAAAGCAAATTTTTCTCATTTCTGCACAAATTTCAGCAAAATCTGGTAAAACCCAATTGGATTTGTAAAAAAAAATTGGTCTTGCAAAGAAAATCAATTGGAAACCAAAAAATACAAGCTATTTTGTATATACAGTGGCTCACAGCTTATTTCAACTACTTAAAATAAAAATATTTATCTGAATATAACTTCTACGTAAAACAAAAAATCGAAACTATTTAAATGCATTTTTATAAATATCGCAGTTTAAAGAGAATATGCAAAATAAAAAACATAAAAAGTGATTCCCCATATTATGACATATTATTTTAAGTCACAGCTTATTTCTACCAGCTAATTCGGAGAACTGTTTCGATCGCACTATTTCTTCTAAAAGCGGTTAATTTGTATGTGTATTCTTTGTTGTCATTGTTGCAATGATTAAGATCAATTTCTAGTTATGTTTTCGCCAGTGAAGTGGTTCACAAGCACATTTTTGGACAATGGGACGTCGTACTACCATAGAACAGCAGGAATTGGTCATCAGACATTTTAAAAGTGGACTCTCGCGCCAGAAAACAGCTGAGATGGTCTGCCTAAGTGATTCTACAGTGCAGTGTAAAATATATCGCTTTGTGCGTGAAAATAGGATCCATAATATGGGTAGAAAAAATTTTTAATGAAACTCACGAGCGCTACATTGTTCGAAAAATAAGGAAAAATCCTAAGTTATTAGCTCCAAAACTGGCTGTTCAAGTTAAAAATGAAATAAATAAAACGTGTAGTGCAGAAACTATCCGCCGTGTGCTTCAAAACAATGATTTTAATGGTAGAGTTGCCCGCAAAAAACCTTTTATAAACAAGATAAACCAGCCAAAGAACATATTGTGAAAGACTCAAGCTTTTGGGAGCAAGTAATATATTCTGACGAGTCTTAATTTAATATTTTCGGCTCGGATGGTCAAACATATGTCTGGCGTAAGCCAAATACGGAGCTCCAAACAAAAACTTAAAAGCTACAGTCAAACACGGCGTTGGCAGCGTCATAGTTTGGGCTTGTATGCCAGCAGCCAGGGTAGGCAATTTGGAGTTTATTGAGTGTACGATGGACAAAAATGTGTACCTCAATATATTAAAATCCAATTAACTGCAAATTGCAGAAAACCTGGGTATAATTCAGGAATTTCAGTTCTATCAGGATAATGACCCGAAACATAAGTCAGGAATTGTCCAAACATGGCTTATTTGGAATTACCCCTATTTGATGTAACCGCCGGCACAATCACCTGATCTCAATTGCATTGAGAATTTATGGGCAATTTTGGATCAAAACATCCCCAAACACCAGATTTCCAATAAAAATTACCTTAAAGCTGCATTAATGGAGGATTGGGAAAAAATAACTCCCAAACTACTCGAAAGTTAGTGGAGTCGATGCAAAAAAGGTTGAAAGAAGTTATAGATCAAAAGGAAGGTCATACTAAGTTTTAATATTTAAAAAAAAAAATATTATATTTTTTACTTTAATCGTTATTTATGTTAGCTGGTTGAAATAAGCTGTGACTTTTTGTGTTTCTTTATTTTAAGTTTTTAGTTTGTAAGTTTAAAAAAATGTATCTTTGAGACTGAATAAAGTTCCATTTTTTAAGTTGTGAAATTATTCTACAAACCCACATTTAAATTTTTTTGATATCTGGTTTCGTTTAGAAATTAAATCACTGAATGAATACAAAACATAATAAAAAAAATTGTATTGTGCCCCTGGGCACGCCCCTGATCATGTATATTAATATTAAGGCAAAGTTTGTGAATACGAAAAATTACCGTACATTGTATGGACATACAAAAATTATTTAGATACACATAGGAATCATATATGGATGTATCTGTGCATATTTGCATATTAAAATTTTTCAAGCCATTTATAAGTTACCCCTACATTTTTGCTAAAACAATCTCTGAAAAATATGGTGGCAAGAACTCAAAGAAGTGTCAATTTTTTATAAATTTTTACACAAAGAATTATTTTTAAAAAGTTATATTAATTGACTTTTGTAAAGCATTTGATACTGTAAACCATAATGTTTTAATTTTGAAACTTGAAAAATATTATGGCTTTAGCAAATTTGCATCTAATCTTATAAAATCATATCTTTCTCAACGTTATCAACGGGTTAGCTCAAATAACACATTTTCCAATTTGAAACCAGTTTTTTCTGGTGTGCCACAAGGTTCAATCCTTGGGCCAATATTGTTTAGTATTTTTATCAATGATATAGTTTATTGTTGTAAAAATTCTTTGGTTCATCTTTATGCCGACGATGCACAAATTTATTTATCTCGTCCATCCGGACTCCGTGAGGATCTGGTATATCGTTTAAATGAGGACTTAGATAAAATTTGCAGATGGTCACATAAAAATAATCTTTACATCAACGCTTCAAAAATACAGGCACTTACGATTTACAAGGACGACAGTTCAACTGAACTTCCACACATTTATATGGATACTGCACACGTCAAATATGTTAGAGCAGTTAAGAATCTCGGATTTATGATAAACTCCTTTCTCAATTGTGGAGACCATATCGACTACACTATAATAAAGATTTATAGAGTACTAAGAAAACTTTGGTATTCATCCTCCTACGTACCTTGTGATACGAAATTAAAATTGGTTAAAACTCTAATTGTACCCTTTATTACCTATGGGGCTAATGTATATGGTAATCTTGACGCAATGTCGAAGAGTAAATTGCAAATTGTTATTAATAATTGCGCAAGATATATTTTCAATAAAAGGAAATTCGATCGAATATCCCAATACTCTTTGCAGATTTTGGGGTGTAGTTTATCATCATACTTAAACATTCGAAACGTTATTTTTTTACACAAAATTTTTTACACACGTCAACCAGACTATTTATACAATAAGTTGACAATTGGAAACTCTACACGCACGTGCAACATTATTTTACCTGATTATACATATCTCTCCTTTTCTATAATGTTTTTTGTCAGTGCTGTAAACCTTTGGAATAGTTTACCACATAATCTAAAAACCGATTCGCGTGTGTTGTTTTTTAAAAGGGCAGTTATAAAACATTATAAAACATTACAATAGATTGTTTAATTTTTAATGTTTTTTTTTTTTGTGTTTGATATTTGATATTTAATTTCTTTTGATTTTTAAATATTTTATTATTTTTTTATTAAATTATTTTCCTTTGTTAAAATTTTATAGCAATGTTTTCTTAGTTTTAGTTCTAAAAATATATCTTATATAAATTTTACAATGTCTGAGATACTGTTAAGAGACTTAAAGTCTTATTTGTACCAAAATTATATTGAAAATAAATAAATGAAATAAATGAAAAAAAATCAAAAAAAAAAATATATTCAAAAACAATCTCCTTTACGAAAAAATGTTTGTTCCATTTAAAGCCGGTTACTAAATTTTACCTTTCTCTTTGATGATTCTACTTGAAATTCTGCTATTATTTTACTATAATCTGTATATTATAAGTTAAACTATTTGTTATAGAAATGATTATCAACAAATTTTTCAATAGCAAAATAGAAAAATTTCAAAATCGTTTATTGGTTCATACCTGTCGTCTATCATGCATTGAAAAATGGCATATGTTTTGTTATTGTTGTCAAACTAAATTATGTGACAAAATATTCATGGATTTTTTTTTTTTATTAAAGAATTTAGTTATCAGTAATACATTCTATGAATCATCTACTGCTACAACATATTCTTTTTATTTGGATGGAAGTACAAAAATTTTATTTGCCTTGACATAATGTTTTATAATATAAATCACGATTTGTCTTCTATTTCTACAATTTTATTCTTACAATATAACTTTATCCTTTTGCTGGTAAATGTTTATAAGTGTTAGTGAACATATGTATAAATGTAGCAATTTATGTATGAGAGTGTAAATCTTTACATCTTTTAATAAATATATGAAAATACGCATACATACAAGCAAAAGTTGGGTGCAGACACGTACTTTAAATGGATTTGTATAAGGGCCATTCAGATTTCGATAGATTTCCTACGTAGCTATTCCCAGAAAGTTTAAATAAAATTTGGTTTATTAAGAGCTATAGACATTCTAGAATTCTACATTATGATTTCATGCTTTCCAAAGCGATCTCCAGTAGAATTTTAGTCAAAAGGAAGACATTAAGAGTTGAACAGAGTTGAAAGCACTTAAGTAGTGAAACTTGTATATTGAAAAATTTTTTATCCTCTGTGGATTACAACGTTGCCCGGCAACAAGTTAACACCTAAAGGGGTTATTATAATTCGATGTTGGTTAGGCAAGCTGCAATAAAAATTACAAATAAAAATGTTGAACTAAATATATAATGGCCTTGCAATTGGCAGATCAGCTGGGAGAGAGTGGAATCATGTTATGGAATAATGGAGAAAAGTTATTAACCAAAATTATTATTACATTACACCTCAGCCATAGAATCCTAATATTGTGCAATCTCCAAAAATAACGCCAAAATAAACACTCCGGTCTATCCTCAGCTATCCCTTCAGTTTTCCCAAATCAACCTTCGCAAATACAAGAATGGAGGTATAATGTCCTTGTGCCAATGCTTTACCTTACTGCTTGCGAAAGCCGGAAAAACCAAAGAAAGTGCTTCAGAGTCTCATCGTCCTCCCCACACACGCAGAGAAAAAACATGGTTTCAATATGATCACTGCTACTATATAGTGCTTGCTGCAATCGGGTATGCTTGTCACAACCAAGTTATTGGTTTTGTAACCTTCAACATGGTCGCTACCATCATTATTAAGTAAATATTTTACCATTTTATGATTGGCACCTTCTATTTTATAACATATTTAGCTGTAACCATACTGTGGTAACAAAAATCCTAACTGAACAAAATATGATACTGATACAACGATAAAATGTTGGCAACAATCAATAAATAATTATACATCAAGTAAAAGATGACTTTGACATTTACAGTCATAATATTGTCTTGTTTTCATAAAAACTAAAATTTTATCAGTTCAGTCAGTTGGGTTTTACTACAAAATGTCTTTAAAAACAATCATATATTGTTTACTAATACTGGACAAATAGCAGATGGGTAGAAAATACCTTTCACATGACATTTCATCAATTGACACATTAAGATCTAGTTAATGTTTTTTTAGCTTTAGAAGATTTTTTTAAAGGGGGTTTTCGAAAATTGCTTAAACATATAATATTGTTTACACTAATAAAATTCATTGTCAAAAAGATTCTATTGAAAGATTTTATAATTTTTAATTCTTTTCAATAAAAACAATTAGAATTTTTTTAAATATGTTTATTACTTCATTTCACAGAATCAAAGTTTTTTTGAAAGAAAAGATCTTAGAATCTATGATTTTTTCCTTAACAATTTTGTTTCAAAAAGTCCTTAATATCAATTTTTTTTTAGAAAAAACATTTCTAAAGGAAATATTCTTAAATTTAAAGAGCTTTTTTATAGTTTCTAAGAACTTACCCTTTAAGAAATTTTCTTAGATTATGGATCACAGAATTATAATACAGAATTCATAATATAGTTATGAGGGACAGTTATATGATAACATTTAGAGTATACTATGATTACGTGCGATCATATTATCATAAATATATTGATATTATATTGATAACATGTTTATTTAGGACCATAAAATAGTAATTTTCGAATCAGAATATAACTGTAGGGAGTATATTATGGTAAAAATATAGTTATTTTATTATCATAATATGATAACCATAATGTAGCACGATTATGGTTGGCACAACCATAAACCCAAAAAAAAGATGCTCTTCGAATATGATTGCCCGAATCATGTTTTTTCTTTGCGTGCAGGCTGTACATAGTACAAAGTTCCTCCTGGTTCCCTCCTCCCCAGCCTTAAGATTCTCCTTGTCCTACCCAGGACCTGTACAATCATGCTAACATTATTTCCATTCAAGATCACCTTGTGCATGTTGGTGGCCCATTTTCCAATCTGCGTCATCTGAAAAAGTCTTGGATTTTAGAGGTTGTTTGAATCCATCCCTAGAGAGATCCCTTGCTAAAATATGAGCTTATTAATATCTTAAAATTCAAATCCGTAAGACTCCACTGACAGAGTTCTACCCGAAGCTTAACTGTCCGTGAAGATAACTGCATCCCTAAAAGTTTAATGCACTCTGTAACAGCCACAACCTCCGTATAGAAAACGGTATTGTGCTCCGGCAGCCGGAAGCACATTTCTATTGCTAGATCCCACACTCAGAATATTATGTAGTTAACTGTTTGTAGTTTAATAAAAAAGTTTTCCGTTCCATTTAAAAATAAAGGAACATACATTTATTTTTCAAAGAAATATCTATATTAACTTTTTTATACATTTATTGAAAATAATTTACCATCATTTACCGATTTTTTTTTTTAGTTTCATTTATTTTTTTCATTTGTTTGAAATTTAATAAAAATTTACCCACAAAACGGAAACTAGTGGTTTATATGTGTCCGTAACAGTTATTACAAATTTAAATTTTGTTTGCTGTCTGTTTCAAAAAAAAATATTCAAAAAATTTCAATTTGTTTTTTTATTTAAATTGGTTGTATATATAAAAAATTTTTCAATACAAATTACAAGAACTTCATAAACACACATACATACCAGAGAACTGCAAAATCAACTTTTTTCTTGATTTAATCATACACAAAAATTCTTGTTCACATTTAATAATTCAACAAAATTCACTGTAGAATAAAATCAGCATCATGTTAAAGCAGAAACAACATTAGAAACAGCTTTAAAATCAAACTAGGTTTGTTCGCTTCTTTCCATTTATTTTAAAAAATTTTATTTTACTACTATCATATTTACTTTTTTGTTCGTTTACATCTTCATTAAAATCCCGATATATTGAATTAAATCGGGATTTTAGTGAAAACCTTCCCCATACAAATAAATTCCCACAAATTCACCTGATTTTTAAGAAATCTAATGAAAGTCTCGCAAATGTGGAAACTTTTGTAGAATACAACATTGCGTTTCGCTTATTGTGTAGACTTTTTGCGAATCAACAGCTGACAAAAATATCACAAACTAATGAAATAAAATAATTAATAAAAATATAATAAAATTAAATTGGAAACCAATAGAAAGAAGTTAAAGGTTAATATAAAGAATTGTTGCGTGGTTCTAAAGGTTTGCAAATTACCTGTTTTCCTTCCATCAATATGTTGAAAATTTCTGACTCTGGCTTATAGTTCTAACAGAAAAATAAATATACAAAAAAAAAAAAAAACTGTAATTGTTAAATCTAAATCTTGCTAAGTGCAAATGCTAAGGGTCAGGATTAATGTGTCTTGGCATTCCAATGAACATGTAAACGAGACATTAAAAAATTAAAATTAATTTAAAAAACAGTTCGTAAAAATACAGGTTGGTTGAAAAGTTCCTGCGCTCACCAAGAGATGGCACTGCTAGCTCCAAACTTTTTTTTTCTCAAGTTGGTATAACTGTCCTGAGAACACATGCAAAGTTGCAAGTCATTCAGTCAATTCTTTCTTTGTTTACAAGCCATTTGAAGTTGACGTGTCATTGATTTTTTTTTAATATGGAAAAAATTGAATATCGTGCAGTCATTAGATTCTTTGTTTTGAAGGGTTTAAAACAGTGCTGTTCATTTGATGGGACAATTGTCCCCTGCTCAACTTACATGTATTCTTACGCTCTTGCTTTTAGTCGTCACTGAAACAGCGACGAGTGAACATGTGTAGCGGATGTATGCTGATTTTTTTTCAATGGACTGAAAAAAATTAATAGCAATGTACGAAAAATATTTTGTGATACTACAAGATCTATAAAAATCTTTAATAAGCTTAATAAAAAAACCCATTTTTTTAAAATTAAAGTTGAAATGCTTTGAAAAATTCGAGTCCAATCATTCATTCATTTATTCCGATCAAATGTATTTGTTTTTCCTTCCGAAAATTGCATTTTTTTAACATAATAACATAAGAAATCCAACATTTTAATGATATTTTATTAACATATAAAATATATTTTAATATTAAAGATATTTTAATATTGATTAAAAAAATTTTCAACTTTTTGTTTTTATACAATAAAAAAGACACCACCAAATGTATATATGTATTTCTTTTTTTCCTTTCAAAAATTTAATTTTTGTCAATTTTTATTTCTTTAAAACAGTTTTACAAACACAAAACATTAACAGTTTCACATTTTCAATAAGAAAATATATTCATTCAGATACTAGCACTGCTATTAACCCATTGAACATTTCTTACAGTGCAATTCTCATTTTCTCACAAATGCAACTACATTTTTATTTTTGAACAGCACTGGTTTAAAAGCAAAGGAAATTTATGAAAAATTATAAGAAGTGTATAAGGAGTCCTCACCTTCAAAACGCACCGTTGAATTTTGGGCTGGTAAATTTAAACGTGGTCGTACCAGCCTTAAAGACGATCCACGCGAAGGACGACCAAAAACTGCAACCACAGCAGAAATCATTGAGCAGGTACATAATATGGTTAGTGAAGATCCAAGTTTGACTAAGCGTGAAATTTCTAATGCCATACGCATCTTAGACGAACGAGTACTCCATATTTTATATGAATAATTACGTATGAAAAAACTGTTTGGAAAGTTAGTGCCGCACACATGATCCTAAATTGAAACATGAACGTTTACGGTGGACCGAAGCTGGTTGTTCAGCTCCAAAGCAGGTGAAGTCACAACGATCAGCAAAGAAGGTTATGGCATCAGTTTTTTGGGATGCAAAAGGAATTTTGTTGATTCATTATCTTCAGAAAGGTAAAACAATCAACTCTGAATATTATTGCAGCCTTTTGCACCAGCTGGATGAAAAAATTCGTGAGAAAAGACCTGGTTTAAAGAAGAAAAAAATCATTTTTCATCAAGACAATGCACCTGCTCACAAAAGTGTTTTGACGATGGCTAAATTCAAAGAATTAAAGTACGAATTGCTTGAACATCCACCGTATTCACCAGATTTGGCTCCCAGTGACTACTATCTCTTCAGAAATCTCAAACAATTCCTTCGTGGAAAGCATTTTTGGTCGAATGAAGAGGCCATAGCAGCCGTAGACGGTTATTTTGCAGAGCTTCCGGAAAACCATTATAAGGATGGGATAAAATTATTGGAAGATCATTGGAACAAGTGTATTGAACTTCTAGGGGATTACATTGAATACAAAAATATATTTCGTAACAAAAACAGTATTCTTTCATTCGATCGCTGGAACTTTTCAACCAACCTGTATAAGGATTATTCAAATATAATATAATAATTCACTATTTAACTATAACATTTTATTAATTTTACTTTATTACAAAATGCCCACATGAGTAATGCACCTCCCTTATGTTTATTAAGTTAACACACTTATGTAGCTGTATGTTATGTGTTTTTGCACCATATTTTCCACCTACAATTCATCTTATTACTATTCGTGTTATGTCATTGTTTGACTTTTAAAAGAATCTTATATTATATTTTTTTTATTATTATATTGCTGTTTGCATGAGTATAAGCATCGAAAAGTGTTTCCTTTATTTTTGCTTGCATTGTTGTTTAGTTCCTTTTGGAGGAGAGGAAAAATGTGTGTATATATCAATAATATAATTTCCTGTTTTATTATTGTATAGGTGTAACACATATATAAGTGCAATACATATACATAAAAAAAAATTTATATTTATAAACAGCTTTATAAGTGCTAAAAGCCATAGCAGCAGCCCCCATTAGGAAATTTGGCGGATATTATTATTTCCATAATGTAGAAATTATAATGTAGAATGCATAAGGTTTTAAATGCAAACAAAAAAAAATAATAATAGGCAAAACCTTTAAAAATATTTTCTAGACTCATCGAGAAAACAGATAAAACAGATTCGTGCTGACAACCGAATTTTTAGTCAACCGATTGTGATAACTAAGAACCAATGGAGACATGAGTAATTTGACAGTGACAACAGTAGTCGCAACCATAAAATTTCGGTTGCTGCAACTGAACCATTCGATTGGCCAGAAATTCTGTTG
The DNA here is from genome assembly GCA_949748255.1 of Eustalomyia histrio. Classification (NCBI taxonomy): domain Eukaryota; kingdom Metazoa; phylum Arthropoda; class Insecta; order Diptera; family Anthomyiidae; genus Eustalomyia; species Eustalomyia histrio. The sequence continues at coordinate 42,024,420 of OX456525.1, read as the reverse complement.
TCAGCACGAATCTGTTTTCCTAAAACTAGTTCCAGAATCTGCCCCCTGAATTAACACTCAAGATATAATTTAAGGAGAACTAGCTCTGAATTGGTTTCAAAGGAACTATAAATAAAATACTCAAGTGGTTTTGTAAAAAAATTTAACGGGCTCTGATGTAAAATCGTTGTTTTATAACCAGTTATTTGTATTTTATGCCAGTTAATCATAATCTGAGGCTTTATCTATGGGATAAAGTGTTCAGAAACATTTTTCCATAGGGAAATTTCCTCAGATACTGAGGCTTGTAAATATTATTACAAATTTTTTATTAATAAAATATTAATTTATTTTATTTTTGGGTGGTATATCAAATTTTTTGAAAAATTTACGCACAAATATGGTAAAATTACACATAATTTAAAAACTTTTTCAATGTAAACTTACACATTTTGTATGTAATTAACTTTTTTCATTTACACACCCAGAGTAAATATACACAACTTATAGTAGGAGTACAGTTTTCTACTATAAATTGGGTAAATTTTAACAGATATTAATTAGAGTGTACACAAATGAATAAAAACATGGTTATGGCAATCATATTTAAATAGCATCATATATTTTTGGGATTATGATTGTGCCAACCATAGCCGTACTATAATATAGTAGTCATATTATAATAACAAAATTAATAAAAATTTCAAAATTAAAACCCCCAGATCAATATAAAGGGTGGTTAAATTTTAAGGGACGTTGTTGATTTTGAATAAAACAAATTGTTTAGGAAATTATTGTCATTTCCTTTTATTATAATAATATGGTATGGTTCAATTATGTATGGAACAAAATATCGGCCAAATAGCCACCGCGACCTCGGCGGCACACCTTCATCCGATGGTCCAAATTTTCGATGACGCTGAGGCATAATTGAGGTTCTATGCCGTTAATGTGCCGAATTATCTCATTATTTAGCTTTTGAATTGTTGCTGTCTTATCGACGTACACCTTTTCTTTCAAATAACCCCAGAGAAAGAAGTCCAACTGTGTCAAATCATATTATCTTGGCGCCCAATTGACATCGCCACCTCGTGAGATAACACGGCCATTGAATTTGTCGCGCAAAAGAGCCATTGTTTCGTTAGCTGTGTGGCAAATGGCACCGTCCTGTTGAAACCACATATCGTGCACATCCATATCCTCAATTTTTGGCTTCAAGAATTCCGTTATGATCTCGCGATAGCGAACACCGACGGCGAATCGAGGTTGAAGACTATTCTGCCACGCTATCGCGAACAACAGCAATGTTTTCCGCGGAACGAACTTGGCGAGCATGCATAGGTGTTTTCACAGACCCGTTTGCTGAAATTTGCCCACGATTCTCCCGATTGTGGACACATTTGGTCGTTTATGGTGACCAAAAAAATTACAAAGTGCATTTTGATTTGAACGCCCATTTTCATAATAAGCCTGAATAACTTTAACGCGTTGATCGATTGTGTACACTCAGAAGAAAAAGTTAGTAGAAAAATTTCTAAACGGGTTTCAACCCCACTTTACTATTTTTGTACTGATTTTTAGTAAAAAAATATTATTTAGCAAATCTTTTTGCTATTTACATTTTAAAAATTACATAATTTTTACAGAATATTTACAAATTTTAGTTGTTAATTTCAGAAATCATTTTACAAATTTTTGAAAACCGATTTGCTAAAATTAGCAAAATAATTTACTAATTTTAAAAAAGTGGATATTAAAGGAAATGTTATTTCTTATTAAAACTTATTCCTGCAAACTTCAATTGCTTTAAAATCTTACATATATTAAAAATAAATGGATCGAAAGTGAATATACCGACTCATGTCTAAAAAGAGGACATCCACTTAAAAATTAAAAATCAGCTTTAAAAACAATTAAAATTTTATTTTAAAAGTAAAAAAAAAATTGACTACAATATTTTTCAAAACAGAAATTACCAATATTAATATTTTATTTATTCAGCTAAAGATCTTTTGTTTTTTTATAAAAATTCTTATTTTATTTCAATATTTCGCTAACAATTTGTTAGCATCTTCAGGAAAACAAAATTTTTTATAATTATGAAAAGTTGACAAATGTTTGTCAACTAAAGATCTTTTCTTTTTTTATAAAAATTCTTATTTTATTTTCAATATTTCGCTAACAATTTGTTAGCATCTTCAGGAAAACAAAATTTTGTATAATTATGAATTTTGTTTTCCTGAAGATGCTAACAAATTGTTAGCGAAATATTGAAAATAATATAAGAATTTTTATAAAAAAAGAAAAGATCTTTAGCTGAATAAATAAAATATTAATATTGAAAAAAGATCAAATAAAGTTATATAATTATCAGAAATTACCAAGTTAAAAAATGACAAATTCGTTTGTTTTTACAATTTTAAGCCTTTGATTTTTTTTTTTTTTGATTTTGTAAAAAATAGTTTTTGAAAAAAATAAATAAAATAACAACTTTTGATGCTCTATAAATTAAATAAATTTAAAATTTCGTACTAAAATTAATAATAGTAACTATTTTTTTTTTTGCTGATTTTCGCAAACAGATTTTAAATTCCACTTTACAAAAAGTTTACTAAAATTTAGTAGCGGCTACTAATTTTTCTACTAATTTCATTGTACTACACGTCAGCAGACATCTGTTGCTAAGATTAGCAAAAAATACCGCTGGGCGCAAATTAGCAAAATTTCCCGTAATAACAGCAAAATTTTCAGTTACCATTACAGACTTTTTTTGGTGAGTGTATCTTTCAATGGTTCAAATTCAGTTAGTCTGAAATTGAGAAATGTCAAATGAAATGCAGAAAAAATCTTGTTAACATTTTATAGTTCTATAATTATTATAATTTTTTCATAGTCAGAATTTTTTTACCACAGTTACAGCCAATCATGGTTACAGCCAATCATCTTATAAAATAGAAAGTGGCAATCATAAAAGTATAAAATATTTAGTAGCGACCACATTGATGGTTAGAACCTATTTATAAATCAATAACTTGATTGTGACAACCATATCCGAATGCATAAAGCATAATATAGTAGTAGTTCAACCATGTTGCAAATATGATTTTTCTCTGCGTGTAATTTTAATCATTTTATTTGATTTGTATAGACTTTCATTTACAGATTTCGAATGCGCTATTTAAATTTATGTTCACTATTTACTATTTAAAAAGCTATAAGGAGAAATACGTTAGAAAAATTAAAAAATTTCCAGCAGTTCGGTTGTGAATGGGTTAATAGTAATGCCGAAAAAGGACTTAAGCAATAATATTTTTATCTAAGAAAAAACTGCATTCTATTTTTATTTAAAAAAACTGCATTCCATATTTATATATTTTATTTGTTTATAAATCAAAAAATCAACTTGTCGTATGAGTGATATTTTTAATTATCATGTTTAATATAAATCATACGTACCAGTGTGGCATATGTATGTGTAACCTCTCATATAATCATTTGTTCAAAAGATATAATTAAAGCCAAAAAAAAGATAATGTTTGGTAATGCAAAGTAATATTATCAAATTTCCTCTTTATATTTTTCCCAAGATTTTCTTTTTATTCATCAATATTTCCCACTTGGTGGTAATGTTTATATGCTGCATAAAAATTGTATACTAAAATAATATGTTATTACATGCCATGTTATTGTTATCATGAAATTATTTTTATTATGCATAATGCATACAATTGTCATTTTAGTTTTTTTCTTCTTATTTTCACAATTTCTTTCTTTATTTTTAGTTTATTTTTCCTTTGATATGGACTGAATGATGGCTTCAATGTCAATTTTTGATTGACTTGTCAAATGTTTATTTTACTTAAAATGATGTTTGCTTTCTTTTCTTTCTTTTACACTATAATACAAATGCTGTTAACCAAGTTATTTTACAAGAAGAAAAACATAGTGCTGTAGTAGTTATAGAAGAAGTGATAATCAATTTATGAACATTGCAATTGACATATTACTAATATAAAGAATATATGGAAATAAAAAAGATCTAAATTTTCAAATAGAAAAAATATGACACTTTTGAAATTTAAAAGAATAAAAAAACATTTATACTTAGTAGAAAAAAGAATAGTTTTTCATTTTATTGAAATTTCCGTAAATATTGTAAAGTATTTGTTTAATTGCAAATTTAATATACAAGCCTTTAATTTTACCGGCATTAAAGTGACATTTGAGATTAATTTCTCACCATATAAAATAAAACAAATGTTTAGTTTTACAAATTTAATTACGATTTGAGTCGTTCAAATTTTGAAGGTTTGTTGGCACGGGAAACATCATTTACTACTCTTAATCAAAAATAAAAAAACTTGGGAAAAAACTATTTTTTTTTTTTATTATTTAAATAAACTGTATGCTGTATTTACAAAGTTGTTAAAAATTTAATACAATGAACATTGATTTGACAAAACCTGAACTCGAAAATTCGAGTTTTCATAAAATTTGGACAGCAGAAAAATAAAATTTTAGAACGGAATGCCAGGTATGTCTAAAGTTACAGATTTTTAAACTTTAAAACTTTAGTTCCTTTGTAGTTATATCTATCTTAAACTTCAATTGAATTTTTCTGAAACATTTTCTTTCAAACAGTTTTTCCGAATTTTGCTCGAAAATACAAAAACTATTTTAATCTCCATAAAATTCTTTTTGGTGGACTTAATTTCTGTCATTAATTTATTGAGAGAAATTAAATTTGCTTTTCAATTAGCTTTAAAGTGTCATCGAATAGAATGAAAATATCACAAAATTCCATACATTTAAGTAGAACCACGAAAGTGAAAAAGCATTCTAACTATTACGAAATTCGGAAATCCTTTAATCTTCCAAAAAACTAATGATCTGAATAAAAAAGTTCCATATCAAACAAAAGTGGAATTTGGAATAATGGTGGGAAGCATTTTTGATCGTAATCATCAGAATAAAATTGACATAAAGCCTAGAATTAGGGTAATAATCTCCCTAATACCTTCGAATTCAGTATTATTTTTACCGACTACTTTTCTGTGGGTGGACTTAAAACACACCCTCCAGATATACTGGCCCAATATCAACTAAATAATTGTGAAGTCTACTAAGGAAGGTTGGACGCATCAGAATGGGTGCAATCAAATAAACAAAATGATGTCGTTGAGCAATTAGGATAGTGTCAGGCACTGACTGCGCTTAATCTTTGGTATTAGATTTAAGATTTGAATAACATAATTACTGTTCTTGCACATTGTGTTAGGTGAAGATTTTTTAAATAAAGGGTGGTTAAATTATGAATGTGAACCACTCCTAAACAAGAAGTTTTTTCTGCATTTCATTTGACATTTCTTAATTTCAGACTAACTCAATTTGAACCATGGAAAGATATGCAATCGAGCAACGCGTTAAAGTTATTCAGGCTTATTATGAAAATGGGTGTTCAAATCAAAATGCATTTTGTACACCTTGTGATTTTTTTTTTTTTTTGGTCAGCATAATCGACCAAATGTGTCCACAATCGGGAGAATTGTGGGCAAATTTTAGCAAACCGGGTCTGTGAAAACACCTGTGCATGCTCGCCCACTTCGTTCTGCGGAAAACATTGCAGTTGTTCGCGATAGTGTGTCATGAGGTCGGCCATGAATTTACCGTGAATGGTGTTCGCTATCGCGTGATGATAACGAACTTGTTGTGGCCAGGAATTGAGGATATGACCCTGGTTTCAACAGAACGGTATCACTTGCCACACAGCTAACAAAACAATGGCTCTTTTGCGCGACAAATTCAATGGCCGTGTTATCTCACGTGGTGGCGATGTCAATTGGCCGCCAAGATCATGTGATTTGACACCGTTGGACTTCTTTCTTTGAGGTTATTTGAAAGAAAAGATGTACGTCGATAAGCCAGCAAAGAGCTAAAGGATGAGATAATTCGGCACATTAACGGCATAGAACCTCAATTATGCCTCAGCGTCATTGAAAATTTGGACCATCGGATGGAGGTGTGCCGCCGAGGTCGCGGGAGCCATTTGGCCGATATTTTGTTACATACATAATTGAACCATATCAAAATAAAAAGAAATGGCAATTATTTCCTAAATAATTTGTGTTTTATTCAAAATCAACATCGGCCCTTAAAATTTAACCACCCTTTATGTTAAAAAAAGTCCCGTCGACTTTATTTACTTTCTTTTCCTTATAGCGGTCAGCTTTTTTGGTTAGAAACCATATAGAAATTTTGAAGTGATGATAAAACTTTATACAATTGTCACTCTTCGCCTCTGGGAGATTTTACGTTATAAATTGTTTTCGAAAGTTTTATGTCTTTTATACATAAGTTTGTGATTATTGTGTTAATGCCGTATGAGTAGTTTTACAAGTTACAATAGATTCTACTTTACTACACTTATAAATAAAAAAATAAAAACTTACATACAAATAAAAACGCATTAGCTTTATTCAACAGACTCGTTGGAAATAAATATATATAAAATTTAATGCAACCTTTGTTATAGCTTTTATATTTTATGATATACTTGTGGCAAAGATATATCATAAAAATATGAAATAGCAATCAGTTTAGAAAAGATTAATTATACCCTACATATGTGCATTATGATCTATCTGAATAAAATAAAATTATTTTTTTTTTTAATTAAAATAGTACCCAAAAAGTTCATATCAAAGAATTTTAAAATACCTAAGAAGAATTGAAAAAATTTTATATTAAAATCATAAGTTTGAGCTTTCAATAAAATACCAAAAAATTTTTAGTTTTGCATTTTTATCTACAAATTTGTTACAAACAATAAAACAAATCAAGTTTACCCAACAACCTGTATTAGAAGACAACACATAAATAAGAATATGTTTTACTATTATTCAGACTTAACATAAGTGAATATTTTAATGGTTTCTTATTTGTTCTTATACTTATGTTATGTATCACAAAAGATTTTTCTTTTTGTATCACAAATTTATGTTCCAAAACAAAAAAAATCAGAAAAATATATAGCGAAATTACATTTTTATTTTCTTCTTGCACCTTAACATAAAAAAAATGTCAGTCATTCCGTTACTTAATCCCCCTGATATTTTGTAATAAAACACATAACAGTGTATTTCACAATTTTCGTACACAATTATATATTTTATGATTTTTAACCACTTCCGTTTTTAGAATACTGAAATACGAACTCACGCTAACGGGTGAGTATAAATAAGGGTGAGAAATATTTGAAGTGGAATTTAACATAACAACTCTATAGAGATGGAAAATTTAATTTTTTTAAACTCATTCGTAATAATAGACTTTTATTTTATATTTTATTGAGAATATCCCAACATGGTTCCCCGGATCTAAATTCTTAATTCGAAGCATAAAAATTAAGAAATGTTGGGTAGTTAAAAAGTGTGGTCAAAAACTTAGTGTTTCCAATTATTCGACCCTGCCACTTAACCGGTTAGGGCATTATTCGAAAAATGACAAAAATTGATTAATCGGTTATTTGGGTAGATTAATCGGAAGACCTGGCTATTAATCGATTAACCGTTTAATGCACGATGAGCTGCTTTTTTGTGAAATATCAAATTAATCTACTGCATTGGTTTATAAATAAATTGTTTATGACATTCGGAGCATCCTGAGGCTTTTTAAGAAATCATTCTTTAGAATCTTGGTGATTTTTGGGAGGAATCTTAGAACTCTTTAAAAAGCAAATGTTGTCAGACATGTTGGACGTAAACCCTTCAGCCTAAAACAGATAAACGCAGAGTCGACAGTATTTTACCGAAATGCAACATTTTGTCGATAAAGCTGATATTTTATTTTCTTTATTTGTAACTGTTGAAAAATTAGAAAATATTTAAATAAACAATAGCTGCATCTAAAAAGTCGACCAAAGAAAATTTTTCAAGATTAACAAAAATTAATAAAACTTTTAAACACTCATATTCTGTAGGAGGACCCGCTACCTGGAAATTTTTTCAAAAAGGAAAATTTTTGAATACTTTTCACGAAACAACTTGTTTATACTAAGGTTCGTCAAAATTTTTTTTTTCTTTGATAATTCAATTAAGTTGCAAATTCCAAGGAATTGTATTTTTCAACGAAACTTTTTCAGAAAATAGCAATATTTTATTATTAGTTTAGAACATAAGTAACGTCATAATGCTTGTTAAAAAATACCCATCAACGTATTTGATTGCTTAGAAGCAGAAAAGGCATTTGTTCAATTAAGCTCTGCCTATTTAAAAAAAAAAAATAAAAAAATTTCTCATATACAAAGGTTGAAATAGCTTCAAAATCGTACTTTTGAAAATTAATTATTCATCATATTCTAGAGCAATAAATTAACAGCTAAATTTTCTGTTCCAAAGAACGACTTGTAGAAAAACTATTTATTAAAGACATTGAAAAAAAATTTCTATCGTATATCCTCAAGCCTATATATCACTTTTTTCCTGTTGAATCAAAAAGTTTTGTAATCCTTAAGAAACTCTTTTCTTCGATTTTAAAATAATGTACACTCAGAGAAAAAATTTGTTGCAATTCGATCAAAACCATAAACATTTATTTGTGAGGATTTAATTTTATTTGGAAAAAACTAAAATTCATAAATTAAGCAAAAATGTTGTATTGGGAATTACAACGAGGGAAAAGGAATCAAAAAAGGATACTATTATCCAATTATTGGTATTTCCAATCAACTTTACCAATAAAATTCGTTTAGAAATTGCGTACAGAAGAAGCACCCATTTATTTAGTGAATGTACTAGAAAATTACTACAATCTATCAAATTTATTAAAAAATTGTCGATATTCGAAAGTGGTAACTACAAATAGGGTAATCCTGATTAAATATATCATTAAATTAGGGTTTCAGTTGAAGCAACCGAATTGTGGATAATATGGATAATAGACGTTATTAATGATTGGTATTGTTAAAAAAAAGTTTTATACTAATATTTTTTTTCCTAATAAATTGTTTAAATTCAAAATTTGCCATCAAAATTTATAAGTGTTTGTGGTGTGGTGGGTAGAGAGGTAGAGTTCAAATATCGGAAAAGGCAAACATTTAAAAAGTATTTTTTTTTAAATAAAATAAAATATTCAAATGTTTAAATAACACATATATCAAAGTAAACTTAAATTAGTTGTGGTGCAGTAAGCAAGAGTGTGAACTATGTATCTGATTGATTGCCCTGGTTCGATACCGGAAAAAATAAAATTTTTTTTTTTTTTAAATAAAATTTTTTGGAACGTAAAAACATTTCTGTGGAATATAAATATTAAATTGTACAACTCAATATTGGCTTTCACAACTAAAAATATAATTTAATATGAAAACAGTTGTCGTAACCGCCAGAATTCCATTGGCAATAAATTCGGTGGCCAGAACTGATACTGTTTTCTGGGTGTAATTATATTTTATTTAGATAGAGTTTTTTCCTGAATTTTTTCTTTTGAATTTTTTGCCCAGTTTCAAAATTTGGAAGTTTAAAAAAAATAACAGAAAAAATTTTTATTATAAATTTAACTGGATAATCGACTTATTTTAACCGATTATTCGGGTCAAAAAATTATTTGCGTTTTAAATTATTTGTTTCTACGTTAACAGAAATAGAGGCGATTAATAGAGGAAACACTACTAATATTACATACCTTTTCATTTTTTAGTTTATTCCTTATAATTAAAAAAAAACTATACAAATTGAGTACCAAATAATGTTGTTTTGAAAAAGAGTCTACCGGTATAAAAAACATATCCGAGCATCTATCTATCTTTTTTATCAATAAAATAAATATTTTTCCGAGTAGCCGATTTTCATAGAAAAATGTTAATTAATTTTAAATTAAAATTTACATAATGTATGTTTAATTTTATCGATGTGGTGTGTGCATTCTTTTTGATATTCGATACGATCGGCTTTTAGGCGACTTTTCCTGAAGAGCTTTTTCACCTATATTTATAAAATTTCAAATGGGGCACAAAAAATTAAAATTTCATAAATTCAACCCAAATACGTGATATATGTGTTATAAAAAGGTCTATCCCTAATTCCAAATCCTTATAGTATTATATTTTGTTGACATTTTAAGTACTTTACATTGTTAAAGAAAAAAATTGTTAGTAGAAAATAAAAAAAAGTACTTACAACAATACCATATAACATTAACGTCTTTTTCCTATAAAATTTTGCTTTAAACAACGCTTTCAATATAAGTAGGGCTTGGTGTAATTCAAGCAATAATTTACACCCTCTCTCTCTCTCCCTCCACATATAATGTTATGAATGTTGCATGTCTTTGATGCTAGTAAAAATAAAATTTTACTGTTTTATTGTTATATAACATAGGGATTGTTATATATACGATATTTTAACAACATTTTTGTTTCCTTAATATTCTACATACCTACAATTTATGTTTCATTTCAGTACAGAATGTATTTGCAGCTTTTCTTTTATAGATTTTTACAATACCTCTGTTAATGTATATTTTATTGTTTTATAAGGTTGATGTTTGGAAATTTTTATTGAAGTATGGTTAATTCTATTTTGTTGGTGCATGTATTAAAATATACATACACATCATACACTCATAACACATTCATAAAAATAAAATTAAATATTGCAACAATGATTGGCTTGATGAAATCTGTGTACTTCATTTTACTCTATTTAGATTTTAATACAAATTCATACCGTTAAATAGGGATTTGAAAGACTTTATAAAATAGCGATGTTAAGGAATCAGTTAAAAAACTTGAAAATAACGCAATCCATTAGATCTATTCATTATTCATTTGGAAATTTTAAAATTTTCAATAAAGAAAAAATTATATTTAAAAACAAGTAAAAAAGGGCTAAATTCGGCTGTGCCGAATCTTTTAATACCCTCCACCATAGGGGCTGAAGATGATATACGTATATACTAAATTTTGCATGAAC